>JARHVA010008963.1:30000-391716 GCA_037957365.1 Torreya grandis | reverse complement strand
TCTCAATTAAACTCTATTTAGTAACAAAAATAACCTTTACTATATCCAAGATGACATATATATTATCATTTGATCTATATTTCACATATTCTTTGCATTCACAATTGTTTGCTAACACATCTCATGAATTTTGGACTTATTTTATATTTTTTGAACAAAAAGTTTCCCACATCTTGAATTCATGCTTCACTTCCTTGCTTCACCTCTATCATTCTTAGTCTCATTACTATTTATAGCATATAATAGGCTCTAGTTTTCATGCACATGCCATATTACACAAATTTGATCAATCACCACAATCTATTTCATTGTCTATGTCACATTTTGTGACTTATCTACATGTTCCTCCACTTGACCATTATGATAAACAAACCTTTGAATACTAACCATTAATCTTAAGTTTCACACCATGATCTGATGATCCTAATTCAATTTTATCAACTTTAAAATGTGTCTATTAGATCAATTTTTGATAGGCTCATGCATTCCATTGGATCTTTATACACTTCTAAGCTTTAATGTTCCAACTTTAAAACACATCCATTAGATCTTTTGATCTGAGGTTCGACATATCATTAAATATTTAAATTTGCATGAATTACCTTTGTCTAGCATTAAACATCAAGATCTTAATCTCATCTCATTACTTCCTAAGTATTTATAATGAATACATTCCATTGATCTTGTCAAACTAGATCGATCTTTAACGTGTCTTTGTGTCATTAAGCATTGAACACTTGATCCCACTGAGTTCACTCTCTCCATTAGATATTCATTACATGATCATATGCTCACCATTTGATCTTATGACAAGATCAAACTTTATCTCTAAAAATCTCCTATGAATGTGACCCTTTGTACCCTCACATGCCTTTTTCACCTTTACTATCAGTTCTCACTATTGAGATACTTGGCATTCCCAAGTTAATCCTTGACTATCTGACTTTAAACCACTCTGTATATTTATTATGTAAGCTTTGTGATTATGAAACTTGTCACTATCATGTTTACTTTGTGGTGCCTTTGAAAAATGGAATTTCATTCACTTTGTTTGATCTTTAATCATATGACTAAGCACTAACCATTGATCGAGCTAGGATAAATCTTAAGTCAAAGACTTAAGAAATATAAAGTCTTAGAACATTGCTAAAGCTAGTAATTACTAGGTCAAAGGGGCTAGTTACATAATGATGAGGAAGAATTAAGTTATAACTTAAGTAATCAGTTCCCATCTATATCCAAACAATATAAAAATAGACCATGGTTGTGAATGCCAAGGCTTAAATCCTTAGGGTTTAAATGAGAAACCCTATAATGTCTTAGATAAAAGATAAATCAATTCTAAGATCATTTATTCTCAATTAAACCTACAAACCATATATTTAAGATGTTCTTGAAAAACCCATAATATATCTATTAATTTCTATTCAAGTGGTCCAAAAATGGTATTTGTAAAAGCATGACATCTTTGAATTGTGAAATTGTAAAACATGCTCTTCTCTCCATCAATCCATCATAATCCTTTGACATCAATGACATCCATAATGCCCCTTATAAAATTAGTGATAATCATATGGATAATAAAGACATCTTGTTTATAGGTTTGAAATAAGTATAATCAATCATTAATGAAGATCACAACATCAGTACAATTCACAACACCAATAGGATTTAGATAGAGAAGCTATTTTGAGCAGGTATTAGTTATATAAAAAAGGGTCCATATTATGCATCTTGTAGTCCTCCATTGAGTTGAGATGCTAATAATTAAAAAAAATTCAATAAATCAAATGAGAAAGTGAAATAATTCATCTAATAGTGAAAACCATGCCTATGGTGCCTTAGACAAGTATGAGAATGAAAACTAGGTTTCTAGCATCATGTGTAAATAATAATTATTTGAATGTATTTTGACACTTTGGGGAATCCCTATTTACATTATATACTTGATATATATTGGTGGAGTGAAACACTGATTAAATCATGTACAAAAAATAATGAAGAGAGTTGAACATAGTAGATTCTTTCAACACAAATACATTATGTTATTCACTCATTAAAACATTCAAACATATTACAAACATATATATAGGAATAACATCCTATAACAACTCCTAAATATTCTCTCACCTATGAAATCTCTAAAACTCCTATAACTAAGCACACACCTATTATGATATATTATTATGGAAAATAATAATATATCTTAACAATAATAATATAATCTAACCTATCATATTAACCATATGGTTATAAAAACTATTTACTATTTACCTCTCTCTTAAATATCCACCTGTTACTATTTACCTCATGGTAAATATCAACCTTAAATAAATTTAAAAGTTATTCCTAACAAGACCATTTATATTATCTTACCATTTCAAGCCATTTAATCCATTTAATCCTATAAGGCCTAACCCATCTTATTGTGACCGTTAGTCTTCCCATCTTGACCTTGTTAAAAAAGTGGAAGTTATATTGAGACCTATTTGGGAAACATTTTAACCTATTATCTATGTGATACTTTTATGATTAGACACATTTGGTTCTCACATGACATGGTCCTCAAAGATTCCCAATCCTTTCCCTCATTGTCATCCATTGTTATTTAACCCTTGCCAAATCATATGCCATTTATTTTACTATTGTTGCATTCCTATTGTTCACCCTATTATTGATTCATAGTTCAAAATATATGGGTTAAACTACATTGACTTGAGGTCCATTTGGAGGATGTAGGTAGCACTCAGTTTCTAAGGTCAGCTCAATCACCTCTTTTCTATGCACTCATTATTTTATGAGAAACCATTATTTAACACTCTCACCATTTTTTGAGTTTGTTTCTTTCTAGGATATTTCCCTTTTCAAGTTATTTTAGGCTATTGATTTATATTTTAGAACATATGGGTTGAACTAAATTGACCTAAGATCCATTTGGACTATGTAGGTTGTGCTAAATTTTTGAGGTTAGCTCAAATACCCCTTATACTAGGATCTTGCCCTTTTTTAATCTATCTTAGTCTATTAATTCATAGTTAAAACAATATGGGTTGAACTACATTGACTTGAGGTCTATTTAGACTATGTAGGCAGTGCTCAATTTTTAAGGTCAGCTCGATCACCCCTTTCTCATGTTCTCATCATTTTATGATAATTTTAATCATGAACAATCTCACCATTTTGTGAGACATGTAAGTCACACTCTTGTTGTTTTATGATTTAAAATGTTATTTATATCATAATCCTCAAATGAGTTGAGATACCCAAAATTTCTAAAAACATTCAAAATAATCAAAAGATCTAAAAATTATAAATGGATTACACTCTCAAAATTAGATATAAAGCCACAAAATCTAAAAATATTTGTCTTGTCCTAAATCTAGTCAAAATCCTTAATCCACTCATTTTAAGTCCTAAATCATTGTTGGGATGTGTCCTTACCAAATCTATCCTCATGATTAGTTCCAATTATTTTATCCATTTTTGGGATGTGTTCTTCCATTACATGTTACCATGCTTGGGAGAACCATCCACTTATCATTATGATTGAGCCTTCATGAGTGGATTTAGACTTGGTTAAATAACAAGATGCAGTCTATTGCTTTTATTTTAAATTCTATATGTGTGTGTGTGTGTGTGTGTGTGTGTGTGTGTGTGTGTGTGTGTTTGCTTATTTATTTCCTTTTTTATGTTCATGCCTTGCCTTAGTCTATTGTGTTAGCAGGGTTATCATCATGGTACTTCCTATTATGTGGTTGTACTTGAGTCATCCCATTCACATTTTTTCAACATTATCATCATGATTTTTTATCATTAGTGCATTTTTTACAAATGTATATTGGATCAAGGGTTATTTCTTATGGACATTACAACCAAGTCATCATGATGTTTTATATCATGATGCATACTATTTTGTTCTACATCAAAAATATAGATGGGAGTCTACTCAGCAATGTTGCAATGCAAAAATCTCTTTGTTCACTAAATATCCATAAACTAGACCATATGGATAATTTATATTCTCCTCATGATACATCTAAGCATATACAAAAGTCATGATAATTGTATTAAAATTATTTAAATCCAATCACTTTTCAGTGCTTATGTATTTATATCATAACTTTCAAAATAAACCAATTTGAAAGAGGCCCAGCCCACCTATCCTAACCATCCACCAGTGATGTAATATTTAAATTTATAGTCATGTGCCTCTATGCCTATTATGGCTAATACCATATTGAGGATGCACATTTCTAAAGTATAGGCTTTTGAACATGTGTAATGTGTGGCAAAATTGATGATGCATGATAGTTGATTGACAAAAATCCCAAATCAAATCATGGTGCCTTCTTATGGATTGATACGATTAGAGGTAATGTGTTATGATCATGATGGGTGGATTTCATTAATACCTTAAGGTTTTGTCATTACATTTGGTATCAAATCACCCACCCATGCTCAAGTTTTGGGTCTCAAGTGGTAACGTTGGCATGGTAGTGTTCATCCAGGGATCTCATGTGTGTGTGGAGGTGCACACCCATTATAAAGATGGAATTATTGGAAGTATGGTGAGGTGATAATATCATGGTGGGTGGCTTCGCTAATATTCTAGGATTTTGGTGTAATGGTTCATTATAGTATGATAATGTTTTATTTGAAACAAATGATAGTAAAGAGTATTGATATATAGAAAAATAAATTCTCCCTCACTTTCATGTCTCAAATACAATAATTATTTCATTTCTTGAGGACTTGAATTATCAATATCTACAAATATATTCACCTATTACACTTTAGTGTCTAGATGGCAAGGCATATCCATATGTGAAATTTAAATTGTACTAAATAAAAACACCATAGACATGAGATATTATAATTAGTGTTTGCTCAGATAAAATTTTAATACTAATGGAAAAAACTAATAAATATTTTTATTAGAAAAATAAAACATAATAATACTCTTAATAATGACTTCAAAACAACAAAATACCCTTAAGTTGTTAATCTCACATATTTAAAAAACCAAATTCTGGTGCATGTAGAGATAAAAAACTTTAGATCCCTACAAGAGCCATCTAAACACATCATCCATACTTAAGGAAATTCTAGTGTGAGATCCATAAGGTTGAAATACCAAACATTATAGATGTTTTAAAACATGGGTGAAACTATTTTCAGCAATCCTAACCACACCATACAAATAAGTAGATATAAAATAATAGTAAATTGTAGTTAATGATGGATGTTGAGTTATACAAAGAACATACAACATCAATACAAGGCCTTATCTAGTGTAGTACATAAATCATTTCTCGAGTACATAACAATACTTCACACCATATTTTCCATGGGCCAAATTTACTCCTACCAACTTGTTCCATGATTAAAACCCTACTTCATTCTAGAAACTTCTTGGGCTAGGAGAACTTGGAAATTCTAAAACCACACGTACAGGGTGCTAACGCACTACAAATTATGAAGTAGAGTTGATGATCCTTAAAATGGCCTTCATGTGTTTATTTTGGATCAGAGTCATTTCCTCTATTTCTACCATGCATATTATTTTATCAATTATTTATTAATAGAATTTAGCCATATGATGGTCATATTATGTCCTCTTATATAAATGTTACCCAAAAAAGTCACGAATTCTACATGGTAGGGCAATTATTTTGAAAAAAATCCCTTCAAATGTAAGTTATTTACATTATCAATAAAAATATAATGCATTCAAGAATTTATTTTATTAAAAAACATAAACAAAATCATACAAAGACTATATTCATAAGTAATTAAGTGGTATGCTTAAGCACTTTGAGCACTAGGACCTGATTCGAAACTCTTAGGGGATATGTATTCACATTTATGTGGTTCCCAACATTTATGTAGGAATTAATTATGTGGTATAAGAAGATGTTCTAACAACCTTGATGATGCATAAGTCTAACACATCTCAACAATGGAGGCCCAAGTTACTTTGTTAAAATAAAATGCTCCTATGGGCATGGAACTAAAAGCTTAAGGACCCACCCTTCAAAGTTAATAGTAACCAGACAAAACCAATCAATGAATGTCATAATTGGTGCCTAAATTAAATACATTCTTAGGATCTAAAATTCATAAAAATCCACAATTTAAACATATCTATAGTAAATGTACTCAACATTGAAATTTTAATTAAAAATCCTTTCAAAATCAAGTCATATGCAACACATAGGGTCAAAAAATGTAACATTTGAGCTTAGTATTTTGGATTTTTTTTAGATCTTGTCATCAACTAGAAACAAATTATAATATCCCCTTCTTACACCTGATTAGTATGATCTTTCCATTAACCTATTTCAGGGTTACCATAGGCTAATTGGGTATGGTTAGGGGACTCAAGTCCTATGTTGGGAGTTGTGGAGGTTTTACTGAGTTTTATAGTGGGGGTTACTAATATTATCAGTGGATATTTTTAGAAATTACTATTTATAGTAATTTTTAGTGCTTTTCATATTGAGTCAGTTTGGTGTTTGGACACACTATTTTTAGTAAGTGTTATTTTTAGCAGTCGGTCTTGTCCTCTATTTCTCTACCATTTTAGTGAAATATTTCCCATTATGGTTTTGATGAGTTCTAAACGTAATTGAATTAATATTTATTATTTGTCACTTAAGTTTTGTTATAAAATTACTTTATAACTTAAATGAGGGTGGTGTGTTCATAAAATACCCCCTTGACTCATAACTAGCATTAGCCTCTAAAGTAGACACCATGTTTGGGAAGGGATAATGAGAAAAAATTAAAAATAAATTAAAAGGGCTCATGAGAGGGGTGTAGCATTTTGGAGGGAAATTTTGGAATTTGAAATATGTTGCTTGAAAACCCACCTTAGCTAGTTGGCATCTGGATTAAAGATTGATAGTGGTTTTGGCTTGTTGACCAAGAATTTTGGCACTAATATAATGAGGATATTTTTAGTATTTTGATTGGGTTTGGAGACTTTGGTTTGGTAGATGATTTTCATATTTTTGGAATGTGTTTGGAGCTATTTTGATTCACTTTTAAGGGTCTAATATACCTTCCTCTAAGTTTTAGAAAAGCACATTTTCTGAGTAAATGGAAACAAAAATTGTTCATAACTCCATGTGTGGGTAGAGTATCATTCTAGGTGATCATATTATGAATTCCTTGCAGTTGGGTGTCTCATTTTGAGCCCTCATTACATTATTTTTTGAGGGAATAATTTAATAAATTAGATCACCACTCCTAGGGAGCCATACCTATTCACTGGGCATTGGTCTTGGTCTAAAAATTAGATTTTACACTTTCAAGGTTTACAACACACTATTGAAGGTGTCAATTCACCATAAAATGATGGTCAATGTAAATGAGAAGGCTGGGGTTTCATGGTACTTTCATTTGGTATCTTTCATGAGGAGTTATATGCATTTTTTGCTTAACGTATGACCACAAAATGTATTTTCTATGACTTTAACTACGCCTAATATAAATTTCCTAAAGTCTAATTTCAATTATTGTTCAATGTCAAAATGATTTATAATGGGTTTAATATGATATGATGCAAATACATTTTCATTTCCTTTATATGAAAATATTTTTATGTATGCCACAACATGTTGAATGGAACTTGAAAAAAACACATTCTATAGTTTCAAACCATAGTCTACTAACTCTTCAAACACTCATTCATCACTATTGATACATATACAAACTTACTTAACCTCCATTTTGATCTATATCCATCATGTTATTTTTCACCATATGCACAAATTCAAGTCAACTATGATTGTAGTTTCAATATCACTACCTTTTGAATTCTATTCGGTCCTACCTCCTAGCCTTGCACATAAAAAATTCAGCCCACTCCTCATTTCTATGCTTCGTTAAGTGCATAGATTCACATGGTTTTCTTAATTCTCACAAAGTTTCAGAGAGGATTTCTAATTCTTTGCTAAACATATCAATGATTGTTAAGGAGTTATGAATGATGAAAAATGTTTATGCCATCACCTTACATATTTTCCAATCTATAGGGCATCAGCTAATCACCTTTATCCTTATGTTCTATGGAATAACCTAATGGTTTATGCATTTATTTTGAATGCTATTGGATTGTCAAGCTTGAGAAGGTAAAATGTTAAATTCTAATCTTTTGACTAGATTTCAAATAATTTTAAAAATTATACAAGGTTTTTCTGAACACCAAACACCTCTACCATTATTTAGATTCTTTCTTAGACTCATATAGTGTGAGTTCTTTTCAATTATATGGATATTTTCTATACTGCAATTTGTTCAGTGTTAATAGTAATATATTTATTTATTTTACACAATCTAATCCCACTCAGTCTTCTTTAGATATTATTGAACCAACCCTGTAATACTCCTCTTTACCCTTTCCATTCACTAACGCCATTTTTTGGTACTTTTTATGCATTGCTTACATAGATTTAGACATAACTATAGATAGGCATGAGTTTGTAAACATGTGTCAAGAAACTACTATGCTTACAAGGTTTTAAACAACCTACCAAATATTGTAATAATTGTTTAGAGTCTATAAAAGTTCCTTACTATTGTTTATTTCCCTATGATATCCCCTAACGCCTCTATTTTAAACTTACTTTTAGTTCTCCATGGATTGCAACTCATTATACAGTGAACTAAAATTTTGAGTGTATTCTTAGATGAAACTTGGATTGTTCTTCAAATTCTTTGAGTAAGTTTAAGATCATCACAACAATGGAAATAACTACTATTCAATATACTGATTTTGACTATCAACACTAATTATATGAGATCTTTACTTTAAAATGCATATGCAGTAGTATTGATTCCATTAAATAGGTTACATAAGATACTATGTGAACTAAACTTTGCTCAATATTTATTAACAATAAACAATGTATTCAATCTATTACAAACATATATTCAAATTTTCCAATTCACAAGGAACTAGAAGACTTATTAGTATTTACCTTACTTGATCCTTTTGTTATACAACCTGTCTATTGCTCTTACACCTTATCAATATTTTAAAGACTTATAAGTTTTTAAAGACCACCTATTTTAAATAATTTCAAACCTATAAATAAGGTATTTTAAAGACTTATTAGTATTTTATGAATAAATTATGATAGTAACCAAAGAGCCATAAGAAAATCAATACAACAATGCATGATAGGGAAACAAAAAGAATATAGGAAAATAAAAACTAGGACTGAGAAAAAGAGAGAATATAGGAAAATAAAATTTAACAAGAGTATTTCCAATTAAATCAAGATATGATCTATGTATGTGTTCATATCATGCTTGAGAGGTTGTTTGATTATGATTGAATTGATTCACTTTTTTGTTCTGAAAATTACCTGTTAGATATGAAACCCGTTTATATTTATACACTCTATTTTATATGGTTGTAGCCTCTTTTTATATATAGTTGTTATTCTTGTTTTATTTAAGCTTGTTTCTGAAGTTGTGCATTACCTCTATATTATCATGAAATAAATGAAGTATATATTTCCTTAAAGATATTGATAAAATTTTGTTCACAATATTGGTCCTCTCAAGCCTTAATATCTAATTATTTTGCTTCTTAGTTTAGTTGATTTAATGGGTTCTGATGATAATTGGGAAATTATACCTAGTGATAAGAGATTACTAAACCCTATTAGAGTGTTTTTTTGTCTCTTTGATAATCTAACCATGGTAACTCTGGCTATTAAGTTCAAATTCTATTATGGAGAAATGATATTTTTCATTTAATAATTAGAAATTTGTGCATGCCATTTTATGGCATTAACTCTATGATAATTGGAAATGTGGTTACCTTATTCCCTTTAATAAATTCAAACTCTCATCTGAATACTATAATTGGCTTGAGGTTATTATGAATCAAGGTTGTTTATGTTCTTAATTTGTGGCTATTATTTCCTCATGGCCACACCTCATCAGGAGATTTTGTCAAATAGTTTGTATAGTCTTTATATGCATCCTCATTTGGCATAAACATCTATCATGGTAATATTAGTTTGTTGTTGATTAGTTTTTAGATGGATGCCTCTACAATATTCCATTTTTAGTTGTTTTTTTAGTTAATAAAACTAATGTTAATGCCACATGAAGGTGCCGTGGAATTTATGATACATTAGAAAATTAAAAATAGAACTCAGAAATATCCAACCAATATAAATGATGAAGAAATTATCTTTTGAATTTTATTTGTTATTCTTTTTCTTTTTCCTACTACAAAAATGATTGTGATTGCCACTTTGGTCTTTATGGATCAACTCTATATTTAATATTAGCTACAATATTGGGAATGTAAGTTTCAACCCATATAACTAATACTAGTACTGCACCTACTCCACAACATTAATTTCTTTATCTCTTCATAACATACTTCTCAATTGGAGCTTGCTATAGTTTATTTCAAACATTACACAAAATTAAACCTTTTACACACTTTAGTTTTAATACATAAGTTTGTAATAAATAATACTTCTATAATTTGTTGTGTAATGTTGGATTTGATCCAATAGTACATTATCTAGAGGAGGACCCATGCCCTACTTTACATTTGATTCAAAAGGTTTAAAGACATGAACTCCTTCATCTATCATTCCAAGAGCAAACTGATTTGGTTCAAGATGAATAAATGGCATTTTTAGATGAGTGATAGAGAGAGCATGAAGTCAATGAAGAAAGATCATCAACCACTCTCTTGTAGCCTCCTTACTTGGTTTTCCACTACTAAAATAGGTAGGAAAAGACCATTTAGGTTTACTAAACCTCAACATAAGGAATAATAAAAAATAAGTTGGATAATAGTAAGGAGATGGTTGATGATATAGACACTGATCACTTCCTTGTGATGCTTGCCTCCAGTGTTATCAATACCAATAATACTAGTAAGGGTAATAAACATGCTGAGAAATAGATGATAAATGAATCAATTTATCATTATAAAATAGGGAAGCATGAATCTTAAGGGAGTTTTGAGGATTTTGTATCAGGACAAGAGGATATAGGCTATAAGAAGATGAGAAAGAAGAGGACTAATAAAACCAATGGACCTATTGATTTAGTTATAGGCATTCCTAAAATAACCAAAAAATATAAATGCTTCACATGTAAGCAACTCTTTAATTCTCATCAACCTAAGATAGGCCATAGATCAAGTCACAGGAAAGCCAAGGGTTGTTCTGGAACAACAAATGTTAATGATGAGGTGGAGGGGATGAGAAATGAATAAATTACAAGGGTTTAAACTCCAAATATTGTAAAACATATGACTGTAACAATAATCATAGAATTTAATTTATGAAGATATTAAATTCCAAAATTAATGACAACCCTAAGAGTATTTTATTGAGAGATTCTCCCACCCATTATAGGCAATTACTCTTCATGACATCATCAATTTATACGTTAATATCATCCTAATGATTTCCACCAATCAAAATATTGTTAAATGATTATTTTAATATTTTTGGCTAATAAATGTGCAACTTAATTATTATAAATTATAAAATATTATAATATATTAAAAAATAATGAATTTTGATTGGTGAATAATGCATATTTTAATCAAAATTATAATAAAGTCCTAGTTATAATAATGAATAATTATTTTACCATCTTAATTAAACAACAATATGGGAAATTTATGGTGGACCTAGTTATAATAAAGCCATGTAAATGCTTATATGAGCCTTTAATGTATAGAAACCATATGTTTAAATGACGGTTTTGTTGGATTTTGCATTTTATTGCATTTTTGAGTTCTAGGAGTGTATGGATATGTTAGAGTTTAGCTCAATCATGAAGAGAAATGTGGTATGATGTTAGGCTTACTAATTGCATAGTCATGTACCTATTAGATGTGTCAGTCTTGATGTCAGTTCTCTAAGGCCCTTAAAAATAACTTTGAGATACCCTTGAAGGTACTACAAGGATAGGAGATACCTTGAAGCACATTGTAATACCTTCAACAGTACCTTAAAGGTATATCCAAGGATATACCTTGAAGGTACTATAAGTCCCTTCAAGGTATCTCTTATGAAATGCCTTGAAGGGCCTTCATAGATACCTTCAAAATATATTTTGAAGGTATTAAAAGTCCATTCAAGGTTCTCCTAGGTGATACCTTGAAGAAAGTTGTAGTACCTTCAAGGTATCTCCTAGGAGATACCATCAAGTAACCCTTGAAGGTATTACAAGGCCCTTAAAGGTATTAAAATGTCCTTCAAGGTATCTCTTAGGATATACCTTGAATGTCCTTGTAGTACCTTAGTGATATCTTCTATGAGATACCTTGAAGTTATTACAAGGACCTTCAAGCTATATCCTAGGAGATACGTTGAAGGGGTATATCCTAAGTGATATCTTGAAAGCATTACAAGGGATTTCAAGGATATATCTTTAAGGTATCTTCTAGGAGATACCTTGAATTTATTACAAAGATATTCAAGGAAATACCTTTAAGGTATTAAGTGGACCTAAGGTATCTCCTTAAATTTATCTTGGTATCTTCTAGGAGATATCTTGAAGTTATTGCAAATATATTCAAGGAGATACCTTAAAGGTATTATGTGGACCTAATGTATCTCCTTCGAGTTATCTCCTACAAGATACCTAAAATGTATTACAAGGGCATTCTAGGAAATACCTTCAAGGTATATATAATGAGATAATTTAATTTATTATAAGGACATTCGATGAAATACCTTGAAGGCAAATGGTAAATTCCCAATAGAATCAACTCTACAAGCATTGAGATGCAAATCCTATCCATATGGATGTTGGTCCATTTCTACCTACCAAAGTGTTTGATAAGACATCATTAATTATTGTGTTTTAGTGCTCTTCCATGATTGGTATAACATATTGGAGTTTGAATAAGTTAATATTTCCATCCACACCAATGTTAAGAGACCCCTTATTTGTTGTTTTTCCTATTTGTGTTTACTAATTTTTTTGTTAGAGCTTTAATTGCTTGGACACTTATTTTTTGATATATCCCTAGTTTACTATAACTTCTCATAAATTACATGTAGTATTTATGTAATAAGTCCTTAAACTTGTGAATGGATGTTTCCTTATAATCAAAGAGTTTTAATTTTTTTTGGATACTAATCTACATAGATTTGGGTTTTTTAAATCTACATGAGATGCATTATTACCATTAGTTATCTTGATTTTATATTTATTTTGGTTTCAAATATAAATTTTTTAGCTTATGTTGATGATTTTAATGGGTGTGAGTAAGTTTAACTAGTTTTTTATTTCTTTTGTGTTTTAAAGTTAGAAATGCATCTATAAATTTATTATATTTATCATGAATTGCTTCTTATCTATAATTATGGTTGTTATGTTCACTAAAGGATAAAAGCAAGACCTCTTGATGATATAATTTTTTATCATTTTAAGAAGGAGAGCCTTTACACTTTACATTTGGGAAGAAATAGGTTTGTATATTATTTACCTTTTTTAAAAAAATCTATTCATTGCAATTTTGAAAAGACAGGGTAAACTATGGAAATTTATATAGTTGTCTTGAGGATTGTTAGGTTTCCCTAAAAATTACATATGCATACCATTTAATAATTTAATACTAGTTGATTTGAAACCATGTAATCACTGAAAACTATGAACTTCATGTTTTGTCATTTTTCTTTGTTACTTTTCCCACTTTGGATTGCCACTTCTTAAATAAATTGACTAAATAAATCACACATTAATTTAGTGAAGCCAATGGTATAGTGGGTCTCAATAGATAGAACTCCCTCAAAATTATATCACACACATGGATCTAACACCTCTTTTTTCATAATCATGAACATGCTATTTTTATTAGGCCACTTTCATCAAATCATTGTACTTGATTTTGACCATTGAGTAGGAATAAGATGTAATGTGCAAGAAAATAGGGTTATTGTCTTCTTATCAGGCATGTATTCATTCCTTAGATAATCCTCTAAGCATTAGATTCATCTTTCATTCATGATGTGTTTATTTTTTCAATTCTAAAAAAAATCTTGGTTGATTATTCATGAAAAATAGGGTAAACCATGACAATTTATAGAGTAACATATAAAACAAATGTGAGAACATAATTAGACCATTAGAAGTAAATAGGGTAAACTATTAAAGCATTATATGTTACCTTATTTACTTCTAATGAGACATGTTATTTTATAAGGTAAACAAGGTAAACCGTATTATAGGTGAGAACATAGTTTGACCATTATTAAAATTCCTTAAAAAAAATGTGCAAACCTATTGATTAGACTTTATAAATGTGCAAAAAAGACTTATGATATAAGAGATATGGATGATAAGAACTGATGATCAAATTAATAATGGTGTATTTTTATATATAGAATTCATAGGGCATGTTTACACATAGATTGAACATATAAGATAATGAGAGACAATAATAAATTCATGAGAAACAGGGCCAATAAAACAAATTACCCAAATGTTAAAGGGGATAAAACCATGGGTCAAATATGACCCAATAAATATCCTAAAATAATGTTTTAGACATTTAAAGAGAATTTAGGGTCATATAAAGGTAATTATATCATTGATATGTAGGTTTTAAGACATTATAGATTGAATTTATACATTATAATTGACCCAAAGAGAATAAAAAGCCAATTTATAAGGAAAAACTAAGTCAATAGAAAATAATACAAGGCCAAACTCAAGGATAAATTGTATAAAATACATCCAAATATGTGGAAGTTGACCAAATGTGATAAAGCATCACAAAGACACAATTAAAATGTGTCCCACACCAAAATTATTTTAATACAAGTAAATTCTAGTTATTTACAATGAAGTGGGGCTTACTCTTTCCAAGAAATACAAATTTTTATTCCAACCCTCTCAAGTATTACTTCTTATTTTATTTTTACTTTGATATTTATGAATACACACACATCAAAGTTGAATATTACATAGACATCTAATTCTAGTATAAGTGATGTAATATTGGGGTATTTTTCATGTCTTGGTATATTTGGTTTGTTTCATTACTATGGGATCTTATTAATACACTTTCTATTCACATTGATCCAATCATAATTTTACGTCATCCATTATACATTATAATTGACAAAAAGAGAATAAAAAGCCAATTTATAAGGAAAAACTAAGTCAATAGAAAATAATACAAAGCCAAACTCAAGGATAAATTGTATAAAAAACATCCAAATATGTGGAAGTTGACCAAATGTGATAAAGCATGACAAAGACACAATAAAAATGTGTCCCAAACCAAAATTATGTTTATATAAGTAAATTCTAGTTTTTAACATTGAAGTGTGGGTGACTCTTTCCAAGAAATACAAATTTTTATTCAAACCCTCTCAGGTATTACTTCTTATTCTATTTTTACTTTGATATTTATGAATACACACACATTGAAGTGGAATATTACATAGACATCTAATTCTAGTATAAGTGATGTAATATTGGAGTATTTTTCATGTCTTGATTTATTTGGTTTGTTTTATTACTATGGGATCTTATTAATACACTTTCCATTCACACTGATCCAATCATAATTTTACGTCATCCATTATAAATTATAATTGACCCAAAGAGAATAAAAAGCCAATTTATAAGGAAAAACTAAGTCAACAGAAAATAATACAAGGCCAAAATCAAGGATAAATTGTATTAAAAACATCCAAATATGTGGAAGTTGACCAAATGTGATAAATCATGACAAAGACACAATGAAAATGTGTCCCACACCAAAATTATTTTTATACAAGTAAATTATAGTTATTTAAATTGAAGTGTGGGTTACTCTTTCCAAGAAATACAAATTTTAATTCAAACCCTCTCAGGTATTACTTCTTATTTTATTTTTATTTTGATATTTATGAATACACACACATCAAAGTGGAATATTACATAGACATCTAATTCTAGTATAAGTGATGTAATATTGGGGTATTTTTCATGTCTTGGTATATTTGGTTTGTTTCATTACTATGGGATATTATTAATACACTTTCCATTCACATTGATCCAATCATAATTTTACGTCATCCATTATACATTATAATTGACCCAAAGAGAATAAAAAGCCAATTTATAAGGAAAAACTAAGTCAATAGAAAATAATACAATGCCAAACTCAAGGATAAATTTTATAAAAAACATCCAAATATGTGGAAGTTGACCAAATGTGATAAAGCATGACAAAGACACAATGAAAATGTGCCCCACACCAAAATTATGTTTATACAAGTAAATTCTAGTTGTTGACATTGAAGTGTGGGTGACTCTTTCCAAGAAATACAAATTTTTATTCAAACCCTCTCAGGTATTAATTCTTATTCTACTTTTACTTTGATATTTATGAATACACACACATCAAATTTGAATATTACATAGACATCTAATTCTAGTATAATTGATGTAATATTAGGGTATTTTTCATGTCTTGGTATATTTGGTTTGATTTATTACTATGGGATCTTATTAATACACTTTCCATTCACATTGATCCAATCATAATTTTACATCATCCATTATACATTATAATTGACCCAAAGAGAATAAAAAGCCAATTTATAAGGAAAAAATATGTCAATAAAAAATAATACAAGGACAAAATCAAGGATAAATTGTATAAAAAACATCCAAATATGTGGAAGTTGACCAAATATGATAAAGCATGAAAATGACACAATGAAAATGTGTCCCACACCAAAATTATGTTTATACAAGTAAATTCTCATTGTTGACATTGAAGTGTGAGTGACTCTTTCCAAGAAATACAAATTTTTATTCAAACCCTCTCAGGTATTACTTCTTATTTTATTTTTACTTTGATATTTAAGAATACACACACATCAAAGTGGAATATTACATAGACATCTAATTCTAGTATAATTGATGTGATATTTGGGTATTTTTCATGTCTTGGTATATTTGGTTTGTTTTATTACTATGGGATCTTATTAATACACTTTCCATTCACATTGATCCAATCATAATTTTACATCATCCATTATACATTATAATTGACCCAAAGAAAATAAAAAGGCAATTTATAAGGAAAAACTAAGTCAATATAAAATAATACAAGGCCAAACTCAAGGATAAATTGTATAAAAAACATCCAAATATGTGGAAGTTGACCAAATGTGATAAAGCATCACAAAGACACAATTAAAATGTGTCCCACACCAAAATTATTTTAATACAAGTAAATTCTAGTTATTTACAATGAAGTGGGGCTTACTCTTTCCAAGAAATACAAATTTTTATTCCAACCCTCTCAAGTATTACTTCTTATTTTATTTTTACTTTGATATTTATGAATACACACACATCAAAGTTGAATATTACATAGACATCTAATTCTAGTATAAGTGATGTAATATTGGGGTATTTTTCATGTCTTGGTATATTTGGTTTGTTTCATTACTATGGGATCTTATTAATACACTTTCTATTCACATTGATCCAATCATAATTTTACGTCATCCATTATACATTATAATTGACCCAAAGAGAATAAAAAGCCAATTTATAAGGAAAAACTAAGTCAATAGAAAATAATACAAGGCCAAACTCAAGGATAAATTGTATAAAAAACATCCAAATATGTGGAAGTTGACCAAATGTGATAAATCATGACAAAGACACAATGAAAATGTGCCCCACACCATAATTATGTTTATATAAGTGAATTCTAGTTGTTGACATTGAAGTGTGGGTGACTCTTTCCAAGAAATACAAATTTTTATTTAAACCCTCTTAGGTATTAATTCTTATTTTATTTTTACTTTGATATTAATGAATAAACACACATCAAAGTGGAATATTACATAGACATCTACTTTTAGTATAAGTGATGTAATATTAGAGTATTTTTCATGTCTTGGTATATTTGGTTTGCTTTATTACTATGGGATCTTATTAATACACTTTCCATTCACATTGATCCAATCATAATTTTACATCATCAATTATACATTATAATTGACCTAAAGAGAATAAAAAGCCAATTTATAAGGAAAAACTAAGTCAATAGAAAATAATACAAGACCAAACTCAAGGATAACTTGTATAAAAAACATCCAAATATGTGTAAGTTGACCAAATGTGATAAAGCATGAAAAATACACAATGAAAATGTGTCCCACACCAAAATTATGTTTATACAAGTAAATTCTAGTTGTTGACATTGAAGTTTGGGTGACTCTTTCCAAGAAATACAAATTTTTATTCAAACCCTCTTAGGTATTACTTCTCATTTTATTTTACTTTGATATTTAAGAATACACACACATCAAAGTAGAATATTACATAGACATCTAATTCTAGTATAAGTAATATAATATTGGGGTATTTTTCTTGTCTTGGTATATTTGGTTTATTCTATTACTATGGGAGATTATTAATATACTTTCCATTCACAGTGATCCAATCATAATTTTAAGTCATCCATTATAAATTATAATTGACCCAAAGAGAATGAAAATCCAATTTATAAGGAAAAACTAAGTCAATATAAAATAATACAATGCCAAACTCAAGGATAAATTGTATAAAAAACATCCAAATATGTGTAAGTTGACCAAATGTGATAAAGCATGACAAAGACACAAAGAAAAGGTGTCCCACACAAAAATTATGTTTATAAAAGTAAATTCTAGTTGTTGACATTGAAGTGTGGGTGACTCTTTTCAACAAATACAAATTTTTATTCAAACCCTCTTAGGTATTACTTCTTATTTTATTTTTACTTTGATATTTATGAATACACACACATCAAAGTGGAATATTACATAGACATCTAATTCTAGTATAAGTGATGTAATATTTGGGTATTTTTCATGTCTTGGTATATTTTTTTTGTTTTATTACTATGGGATCTTATTAATACACTTTTCATTCACATTGATCCAATCATAATTTTACGTCATCCATTATACATTATAATTGACCCATAGAGAATGAAAATCCATTTTTTTAGGAAAAACTAAGTCAATAGAAAATAATACAAGACCAAACTCAAGGATAAATTGTAGAAAAAACATCCAAATATGTGGAAGTTGACCAAATGTGATAAAGAATGACAAAGACACAATGAAAATGTGTCCCATGCCAAAATTATGTTTATACAAGTAAATTAGTTGTTGACATTGAAGTGTGGGTGACTCTTTCCAAGAAATACAATTTTTTATTGAAACCCTCTCAGGTATTACTTCTTATTTTATTTTTACTTTGATATTTATGAATACACACACATCAAAGTGGAATATTACATAGACATCTAATTATAGTATAAGTTATATAATATTGGGGTATTTTTCATGTCTTGGTATATTATGTTTGTTTTATTACTATGGGATCTTATTAATATACTTTCCATTCACATTGATCCAATCATAATTTTATGTCATCCATTATACATTATAATTGACCCAAAGATAATGAGAATGCAATTTATAAGGAAAACTAAGTCAATATAAAATAATACAATGCCAAACTCAAGGATAAATTGTATAAAAAACATCCAAATATGTGGAAGTTGACCAAATGTGATAAATCATGACATAGACACAATGAAAATTTATTCCACACCAAAATTATGTTTATATAAGTAAATTCTAGATGTTGACATTGAAGTGTGGGTGACTCTTTCCAAGAAATACATATTTTTATTCAAACCCTCTCAAGTATTACTTATTATTTTATTTTTACTTTGATATTTATGAATACACACACATCAAAGTGTAATATTACATAGACATCTAATTGTAGTCTAAGTGATGTAATATTTGGGTATTTTTCATGTCTTGGTATATTTGGTTTGTTTTATTACTATACTATCTTATTAATACACTTTCCATTCACATTGATCTAATTATAATTTTACGTCATCCATTATACATTAAAATTGACCCAAAGAGAATGAAAATCCAATTTATAAGGAAAAACTAAGTCAATAGAAAATAATACAATGCCAAACTCAAGGATAAATTGTATAAAAAACATCCAAATATGTGGAAGTTGACCAAATTTGATAAAACATGACAAAGACACAATGAAAATTTGTCCCACACCAAAATTATGTTTATCCAAGTAAATTCTATTTATTTACATTAAAGTGTGGGTGAATCTTTCCAAGAAATAGAGATTTTTATTCAAGCCCTCTTAGGTATTACTTCTTATTTTATTTTTACTTTGATATTAATGAATACACACACATCAAAGTGGAATATTACATAGACATCTAATTCTAGTATAAGTGATGTAATATTAGGGTATTTTTCATGTCTTGGTATATTTGGTTTGTTTTATTACTATGGGATCTTATTAATACCCTTTCCATTCACATTGATCCAATCATAATTTTACACCATCCATATTTCCTTATGAACAACTTTAGATATATTATTTTTCTACCTCTATATTCATTCAATTATTTTATAGTTTATCTTGATCTTTGATTTCATGGGTTTTTCTATCTTGACCATTGTTGGAGTAGTCTAAAAGTGTTCAAGTGTTTATGGGTCTATTTTGTTACCATGTCTAATTACCACATCTTTATTGGTGGATTTCATGTTTTTTTATGGTTAATTTATATGTGAATGTTATCTAATTTGAATTTAAAAGAGTATATATATAAACATGTACCCTAAGTCATTTATAATCAAGTATCAATGTTTTACCATATATATATATCACACACTTATCAAGGATCTTTCACACTTTGTTGTTTTTTCCTCTTGTCATATACTAAAGTCTTATTGCTTCATACTTGTACCAAAATAAGGATTTAATTAGAGCATATACCATTATTTATTAACATAGGGAGAGGAGGTGAAGTCTTCTCTCACTTGGGTTGGGTCATTCACATGCAATACAACTACATCAAGATTTTTTTCTCATCAGTGACATGTAATTGCAACCCTCAAGGGGGATCAAGGCAATTTACCTTGGAAAATCCCTTATTTTTGGATGTATTTCTAAGTATTGGTTGGATTATAGATACATAAAAGGAAAATACATTTTGGCATATGTGTATGTAATTTTACTTTTTTATAGAAATGATTATGGAATTATACTGTTGATGAATGTTTTGAAAAAAAATTATACTCAAGGGATTAATAAAGCCATTTTGGGACCTACGTGAAAAATTATGTCCTTAACTGTCTATTTTAGATTCTGATTCTACTCACTTCCATTTTTGGAATAGTCTAAAACTAGTCATCATCACATATCATTTCCATATTTTTAGGAGCTCTTATGTACTATTCCAAAACATGTTTCATAATTTTTTAGTCATTTCCATAACTATGGTAAATAAAAAATAGATACACATCTCTTTATATTTTGATTTTATATAAATTTACCAATATTTAATCCTTTCATTCCTATCAATCACCCTAGGCATTAGATAGGTCTAATATATTTTATTTTATATATTTAGTTATATTTGCACTATACCCTTATTTTACATGATTAACATATTATTTTGAACATTTATGCACCCTTTTCATAAAACATACATAGTTTTATAGGGTGGAAGTGGGAAAGCAAACAATCAAGGAATGACAAAACAAGGTGAACATGAACAAAGGACCCAAAACCAACATGACCAATATTATGATGGTAAGATCACCATTGGGTCAAGGTGATAAAACTTAGGACACTAATATCAATAGGTATGTAAGAGTATTTATGAGTATCCTAAGGAAAAAATATTATAGATTTGAATATTTCAAGAGTGAATGGTGATAAGGGAAGCCTATGTATGGCCCAATGCAAATAAAAATGCACTAAGATCCTAATTTTATCATATGATCCATATATATGCAAACAAGATAATAACATTGTATTTAAAAGATCCATACCAAAATTAGGTATCTACATAATGCTTTGATTTAATGTTTGTGTGTGTGCACATATGTAGGCATGTACATTCAAGTAAAACAAATAAGGGTCGATACATGTGTTAATCTGGTCACCTCACTACTTGTAAGTTATGATAAAAAATGACACCAAATATGAAAGTGATCAAGAAGTCAAAAGGAGGAGAGAGGTGACCTTATGTTAGAGTCCAACTCTAACAACTTATAAAATAGGAAAAACCTATCTCTTTGCTATTTATATGAATGTATTGATTTCCACTAAGGGTCCATAGATGATTTCCAATGCTCTTAAGTAAAGATATTGATTGTACCTATAAATTATGTGAATATTTCATATTGAATCAATGCTCATGTAAGTAACAAATAATGTAACCAATGAAATAATTGATTAATGAAAATAAATAGTAGAAAAACATATGCCTAGTGATTTTTAAACCACATTATTTTATCAAAAAAATATTGAAATACTATGGTCCTTATTGAATATTTCATGTGGTGAAATATTAAAAATTTGAATCCAACATTTTAAAGTGAAAATATGATTCCCAATTGAAAATAAAATCATCTGGTACCTCTTTACATCCTCTTAACATCTCTCTAAAATCTTGATATCATGTAACTAAAAATATAATAAGTTGACTACATTCCTTCCTTTTGAGGTGAGTAATGTTCCTATGTATTAGTCATCTCAAAATAAAAGTATTGTGTACCATGTGTAACATAGATAAAATAAAAAATTGTAATAATCATGAAATAACTTGTTTAATACATATATAATCATAAAAATATGTCATATTTAAAGCTCATTGATAACCCAACATTAATATGCCAAAGTATAAGAAATAAAAGGAAATCGGGGGGGGGGGGGGGGGGGCGGGGTCAAGTTGAATAGAAATAGATATACCCTAATGAAATGGGAGAGGAGGGGATAGTGATATGTCCCTATTAGTGAAAATACTAATTGTGCACCTTTAGTTATGTTAACATAGGTGGTTAGATTTTCTACTAAGGCTAGTTAATGTGCACACATGTCAAAGTATGTGTTTAATGCTTAACTACCTCACATGTACCACCATCATTGGATGCCACCTTCAATGGGCCAATTGGAAAATATAAGTAAATGTATGAGTTTTATATATTTTATCTTCTCCTATTCTCTCTCTCTCTCTCTCTCTCTCTCTCTCTCTCTCTCATGCCCACACACACACACACATGCACATTCCCACACGTGTGATTCTAATTTATTGCATATGATGTGGTTCTAACTAGCCTTGATTTCATATTATGTTATTATTATTTCTATTTATTATATTTTTTGTTGGTAATATTAATTATTTGTTTCCTTTCCATGTGAAACTCAATATAATATGTTTTTAGACCACCTAATCCAAGTGATATGATGACACTCTAAATAGATTAAGTAATACTAATGTAAATGAGATAAAGAAATAGATACAAGCTTATGAAATATTTAATTCTTTCCATATCATAGGTGTTAGTGATTTATTTTTAGTTGGAGTTTTTAATGTTTTGTTTTGGGTTACCTTAGCTATGTATTTATATATATATAATTACATTTTATTATTTATTGGTGTTGATTTCAGGGGTGAAGGGTGAAAGTGAGATGGTTATTACTAAAATATAATGCCACAGTTTGGATATAATTTTTTTTCCACTAATTGTGGCTCAAAATTATACCTAAGGAGATTAAAATAGGATTTATAGATTATGACCACATTTTAAGAAAAAATAGGTTATTCCAAAGGCTATCATAAACTTGCATTGAATTTTTGTAGCCTATAATGCATAAGAATTGAAATAGTAAGTGGCCTTGGAATATTGATCCACAAGAAAGACTCTCTCTCTCTCTCTCTCTCTCTCTCTCTCTCTCTCTCTCTCTCTCTCAATAGTTTCATTTTATTATATAAAAGTGCCTTTCTTCTTGGAATATAGATCCATTGCTAGACTGAAGGATGGGGTGATAAAGGCCACCTATGGAGGTCTCATGTTTCCCATTACCATTTATAGTCTAAGATCATTACAACGAATGATAGGAGAGTATTTTTTGAAGCAATCCAAGCTAGAGTTTTGGCATAATCTTGGTTGTGACTTTGATTTAACATTATTAGAGATATTGGTCATTGTTAGAGTTTTATACTATGTTACGTACTTGCATACATGATTATCATTAATTATCTTAAGAATATATACCTTATTATTTATTTATTATTGAATCTCATGTTTTTATTTAAAAGAGATGGTATTTTTGGATGCACATTTAGTGTTGATGATTGTACCTAGGATAGCCTAAAATATCTATTTAAAATACTTTACTATTATATAGATATTTCTATTAGGAGAGTTCTACATGTAATCCCATTCACTTATTTTGTTAAGAAAGAGAATCTAGGCCATGTTATTAATAAATAATTAACTCATGTTAAGGGAGGATGAAAATTATCCTTCTATGTAAACTTGTATGTCAAAGTAGTGTTAAGATTGTCCTAGACCTATATTTATGAGTGGAAGAGTAATATAGATCTTTGATATATTTTATGCATGTTTTTGATATTTTCTCTTGCCCAATTATGAATATCATATACATCTATTAGTTTTAAAGTATACATGAAATATATGTGTAACTCTATGGTACCTTTAGAAGTTTGGAAACATTAATGGTAACTTGAAAACTCTGTGGTACCTTTAGAAGTTTGGAAACATTAATTTCATTGTTTTGAAAATATTGTGATTTAGTATGAATCATGAAGTGTATTAGATATGGAATCCAATCCTAAAGTTTACAATGAAGATCCTTATGACTGGATTAATATTATTATAATATTTTGAAATACTCATTACTTCTTGATAATATAAATAATGAAATTTTAGTAGATGTATCTTGAACTATAACATTGATCTTATATAAGTTGATTTGTTAGATTTTATTATGAGTCATCTCATGGTCTATAAGAGTAGTGGGTTGATGCTTGACTAGTAGCAGATAGTTTTTTCAATTCAATTTCAACATGCACTTTTAGTCAGGAGATAATCAGTATATTATTTTCTAGCTAAGCCTAGGCCATTACTTAACTAGTATTTTAATAATGGTGTAGATTTTACTTACCATGATATTCAATTTAATATCTTTTCATAGTTAATTATGTTGAAATATTATTATAGAGAGTTATAATTAGCTAGGATGGTGGTCATAGTCATAGATTAACTTAGTTTCTTACCTAACCTTTAGACCTGAGTTGGTAAGAAGTACATTATAACAATGGAAAGCCATTTAGAAAATTTCTCTTAAAAATAGATAAGATCTTAGTGACTACAGCTTTAGCCCAAAACCTTTGTTCTAGTCCATCACCACTAAGCATACTCCTAGCCTTCTCCATCAATATATTGTTTACTCATTTTGTAACTCCATTCTACTAAGGTGAATATCGAGTTGTCTTCTGTCTCTATATACCACAATATTTACAGAATATATCAAAATCATTAGAGCAAAATTCACCACCATTTTTAGTTTTGAAACACTTAATTTTCTCCACTCCACTTTACTGGGTATAAGTCCAAATTACTTAGGATAGTCCAATTTTTTTAAATGATCTATTTACAAATGGTTTGAAATAGTCCAGTTAATTTGAAATATATAAAAAATATTTTTGGAGAAAATTTTATCCACTCCACTTTAGTGGGTATAAGTCCAAATTATTTGTAATAGTCTAAATTATTTAATATGATATGCCCCCAGATGGTTTGAAATTGTCCAATTTATTTTAAATATAGAAAAAAAATTCTCAGAGAAAATTTTCTTTAGTCCACTTAAGTGTGTCTAAGTCCAAAATTTTCAAAATAATCCAATTTATTCAAAATGATTTGTGCCAAAATGGTTAGAAATAGTCTAATTTATTTGAATTATATAAAAATTATTTTTGGAGAAAAAATTATCCACTCCATTTTAGTGGGTATAAGTCCAATTTATTCAATATAGTCTAATTTATTCAAAATAATTTGTGCCCAAATGATTTGAAATAGTCTAATTTATTTGGAATATAGAATAAAAATTGGAGAAAATTTTCTCCACTCCACTTTAGTGGGTATAAGTCCAAATTATTTGAAATATTCTTTTACCCATGTCATTCTTGAATAATCATCTACAAATAACATGAATTATATCTCTCCTTTAGACCCTCTTGTCTTAGTAGGACCACAAAGATCAATATGAACTAATTCTAGAGGCTTTATAGTTGCATACTCCATTGTTTGAAATCTGACTCTTGTCTACTTGCCTTATTAACATTCCTTACAAGTAGTGTCTATAGGTTTGGTTATCTTATGCATGTGTCTAACACACTTATTTAATCTCACCTTTACCAAGTTATCAGAATTGACATGGACCATTCTTCTATCCCATAAGTAACTCTCATCAATCTTTCCTATCATGCAACTATTACCATTCATTTCACTAAGATTATAAATATTCTTTTCAATTATTTTCCCTTCTATAACTAATCTTATATATCTCCTTATCTTATAGCCTTCTTTATTAAATGAGACCTTATATCCATTGTCACACATTTGGATGACACTTAGTAGATTATGCTTCAATCCTTCAACATAAAGGACATCATGTGTAGGCATTTTTCCATCTATGTTCAAGGTTCCTTTACCTTAGATATTTACTATAGTGTTGTCTCCCAAGATGATAGATCCTTCCTTACATTTTCTCAATTTGATGAACTTGATCTTGTCACTAGTCATGTATTTTGAGCAACCACTACCTATTACCCACAAATTTTCCTCCATGGCATGGAGTGCAGTTTGAACAATCATATATTGATATTTCACTTTCCACACATCCTTGGGTTTCTTATTTGGATTTTGACTTGAAATTTTTTTTTCACACTAGGAGGCATGAATTTTTTCTTACTTTGTGTTTTTAATCTTACAAAATTTGTTCTACATTGTTTATCCATGTGACCAAAATTATTGCAATTATTGCATATTACATTTATATCTAACAAGGGAGAAAATGAATTTATACTTAAAAAGTTTTTTCTCATTTTAGTTACAACCCTACATTTAATATCTCTATGACCAAACTGATTACAAATATAACAATAACCATAGAAAGATAAGGAATACCTAGTCATAGCATTTATTATGCAGGATGAGGATCTCTTCTAAACTCTAGCTTCTTCAAGTCTCTCATGCTTGTGTAATAATCTACATTATCTACCTTTATGTTCTACATCTTTCTTTTGTTTGCATTTATTTTCTTATTTCTCTTATTCCTTTATTTAGGCTTCTTTTCTCCTTCAGCTTTGAAGTTGTCATATAGGTTAGTAGATGTATTGGTTATGGGAATTTTCCCTTTTTCATAACCAAGACTAGATCTTTCTTTTGATGGATTTTGAGAGTTGATTAACTCATCAATAATTATTGAACCCTCATTTATCTTTAGACCTTTGTCTAATTATTCTTTAGCTTTCTCAATTTATTTTCCCAAAGCCACTATTTTTGCTTCTAACTTCATGTACTCATTAGATTTAGATTGTAGTTCAAGTTTGACTACACCTTCTATTTTTTAGCCTCTTAAACTTGTGTCTTTAGGATAACCACCATTTGATCAAAATTTTCTAGACTTTTGGACATTTTTTCAATCTCTTTTTATCCAAGCTTCTTCTATTTTTAATTCTCTTTTCTCAACTTGTCAATTTTATCTAGAGGACAGATGAGTTCACACTCTAGATCCACTTCTCCTTCTTCTTCTTCTTCATTTGAGTCTTCAATATATTCTTAATCTCTATAAATTGATCTTAATGTCAAGAATAGGAATTCTTTTTATTCAACCACAAAGGCACAATCATGGTTCAAAATAATGTAGTGAACCACTATCTTCTCTTGTGTACATACCCTTCTTATTTTTAGAGAAGTTCTTTTTCTTGGAGTAGTAGGGTTTCACATTTTTACTATCCTCTTTTTTCTCATAGTTATCCTTTTTATTATAAGGGAATTTAGCCATAAAATTTCCTACCTTTCCATAGTTAAAGAATTTAAAGGGTAACTTGCCTTTATATTTTCCAGACCCTCTTCTTAATCTTCTGATAAAGTTGGCTTATTCTTTATCAATCTCCTCAGATCTAGATGTAGGTTCTTCTACCTTTACTAGTTTGGATGCTTTGAATGTAACTTTTCTCTTAAAGGTATCTATTTCTCCCATTCTCAGCTCATAGGTTGTGAATGTTCCATGCAACTCATCAACAATGATTTCATCCAGATCTCTTGCTTCCTCTATTGTAGAGATTTTTGAGTCATACATTGATGGAAAAGATCTTAGGACCTTTTCAATAATGACCAAATCTTTCATCTCTTCTCCAAGGCCTCTAAATTCATTGACTATTTCATCTACTCTAAGGAGGTAGTCTACAATTTTCTCTTTTTCATTTATTTTAAGGATTTTAAGCTTGCCTTTGAATGTTTGTAACTTGGCTTGCTTTACGTTATCATCACATCCATATATGCTCTTTAAATTGTTTCATATATCTTGTGAATTTTGAAAATAAATCAATTTGACAAACTTTGAATTAGATAATCCATAAAGGATAACATTCTTTTCCTTAGAATTGATCTCATATGCCTTCTTTGAAGCCTAATTAGTAGAATTTGTAGTAAGGGTTGTATATCCATTTACAATAGACATTCATACATCAAACCCTAATGAAGATAAATATGCTTCCATTATTATGCTACAAAATGCATAATTTTATCCATCAAAGAGAGGTGCTCTATTTGAGGAAAATCCTTTTTAACTAGTCATTTGTGTTGACTATCTAAAATCTACCTAAGCTGATTAAGCTTATTCTAAGGAACTAGGGCTCTAATACTAATTTTTAGAACATAACTATCTACTATAAGGGGGGATGAATAAGTAGATTGACTAACTTAGTCCTTTTTAAAACTTTTAATGTAGATTAAAATATATGTAGAGATCATATACACACAAATAGACACAACACCATATGTATAAATGGAAACCTAATATGAAAAAAACCATGATGGGAATAGATGATAGAATCTACTATTCTAATCTAACCTCAGAGTCAGAACCTCAATAGTTAAAACATTTAAGAGCAGTGAACCTAAAAAGACACCAATCCCCTAGTTTAAGAGCACCTACTCTAAAGAAGCACCAAATCCCTAATTAAGCACCAACTCAGCTTATCTAATTGCACCTACCAATCAAATCTATATTTAAAATATGAAGCTACAAATCTAGATTACAATATTGACTCATAAATGAATCCAATACTAATTCTCTATTACAAGTTTGGTCTATAACTACTCATGGTCTGCACATCTCTCTCTCTCTCTCTCTCTCTCTCTCTATGTCTCTATATTTCTCTATTTGACACACTTCATTAATCTTTTCTCTCTACCTTTCTCTCTCTCAATTAAACTCTATTTAGTAACAAAAATAACCTTTACTATATCCAAGATGACATATATTATCATTTGATCTAGATTTCACATATTCTTTGCATTCACAATTGTTTGATAACACATCACATGAATTTTGGACTTATTTTATATTTTTTGAACAAAAAGTTTCCCACATCTTGAATTCATGCTTCACTTCCTTGCTTCACCTCTATGATTCTTAGTCTCATTACTATTTATAGCATATACTAGGCTCTAGTTTTGATACACATGCCATATTACACAAATTTTATCAATCACCACAATCTATTTCATTGTCTATGTCACATTTTGTGACTTATCTACATGTTCCTCCACTTGACCATTATGATAAACAAACCTTTGAATACTAACCATTAATCTTAAGTTTCACACCATGATCTGATGATCCTAATTCAATTTTATCAACTTTAAAATGTGTCTATTAGATCAAATTTTGATAGGCTCATGCACTCCATTAGATCTTTATACACTTCTAAGCTTTAATGTTCCAACTTTAAAACACATCCATTAGATCTTTTGATCTGAGCTTCTACATATCATTAAATATTTAAATTTGCATGAACTACCTTTGTCTAACATTAAACATCAAGATCTTAATCTCATCTCATTACTTCCTAAGTATTTATAATGAATACATTCCATTGATCTTGTCAAACTATATCAATCTTTAACATGCCTTTGTGTCATTAAGCATTGAACACTTGATCCCATTGAGTTCACTCTCTCCATTAGATATTCATTGCATGATCATATGCTCACCATTTGATCTTATGACAAGATCAAAATTTATCTAAAAAAATCTCCTATTAATGTGACTCTTTTTACCCTCACATGCCTTTTTCACCTTTACTATCAGTTCTCACTATTGAGACACTTGGCATTCCCATGTTAATCCTTGACTATCTGACTTTAAACCACTCTGTATATTTATTATGTAAGCTTTGTGATTATGAAACTTGTCACTATCATGTTTACTTTGTGGTGCCTTTGAAAAATTGAATTTCATTCACTTTGTTTAATCTTTAATCATATGACTAAGCACTAACCATTGATCGAGCTAGGATAAATCTTAAGTCAAAGACTTAGGAAATATAAACTCTTAGAACATTGCTAAAGCTAGTAATTACTAGGTCAAAGGGGCTAGTGACATAATGATGAGGAAGAATTAAGTTATAACTTAAGTAATCAGTTCCCATCTATATCCAAACAATATAAAAATAGAACATGGTTGTGAATGCTAAGGCTTAAATCCTTAGGGTTTAAATGAGAAACCCTGTAATGTCTGAGATAAAAGATAAATCAATTTTAAGATAATTTATTCTCAATTAAACCTACAAACCATATATTTAAGATGTTCTTGAAAAACCCATAATATATCTATTAATTTCTATTCAAGTGGTCAAAAAATGGTATTTGTAAAAACATGACATCTTTGAATTGTGAAATTGTAAAACATGCTCTTCTCTCCATCAATCCATCATAATCCTTTGACATCAATGACATCCATAATGCCCCTTTCAACATTAGTGATAATCATATGGATAATAAATACATCTTGTTTATAGGTTTGAAATAAGTATAATCAATCATTAATGAAGATCACAACAACATCAGTACAATTCACAACACCAATATGATTTAGATAGAGAAGCTATTTTGAGCAGGTATTAGTTATATAAAAAAGGGTCCATATTATGCATCTTGTAGTCCTCCATTGAGTTGACATGTTAATAATTAAAAAAAAAAAATCAAGAAATCAAATGAGAAAGTGAAATAATTCATGTAATAGTGAAAACCATGCCTATGGTGCCTTAGACAAGTATGAGAATGAAAACTAGGTTTCTGGCATCATGTGTAAATAATGATTATTTGAAAGTATTTTGACACTTTGGGGAAGCCCTATTTACATTATATACTTGATATATATTAGTGGAGCCAAACACTGATTAAATCATGTACAAAAAATAATGAAGAGAGTTGAACATAGTAGATTCTTTCAACACAAATACATTATGTTATTCACTCATTAAAACATTCAAACATATTACAAACATATATATAGGAATAACATCCTATAACAACTCCTCAATATTATCTCACCTATAAAACCTCTAAAACTCCTATAACTAAGCACACACCTATTATGATATATTATTATGGAAAATAATAATATATCTTAACAATAATAATATAATCTAACCTATTGTATTAACCATATGGTTATAAAAACTATTTACTATTTACCTCTCTCTTAAATATCCACCTGTTACTATTTACCTCATGGTAAATATCAACCTTAAATAAATTTAAAAGTTATTCCTAACAAGACCATTTATATTATCTTACCATTTCAAGCCATTTAATCCATTTAATCCTATAAGGCCTAACCCATCTTATTGTGACCATTAGTCTTCCCATCTTGACCTTGTTAAAAAAGTGGAAGTTATATTGAGACCTATTTGGGAAACATTTTAGCCTATTATCTATGTGATACTTTTATGATTAGACACATTTGGTTCTCACATGACATGGTCCTCAGAGATTCCCAATCCTTTCCCTCATTGTCATCCATTGTTATTTAACCCTTGCCAAATCCTATGCCATTTATTTTACTATTGTTGCATTCCTATTCTTCACCCTATTATTGATTCATAGTTCAAAATATATGGGTTAAAATACATTGACTTGAGGTCCATTTGGACTATGTAGGTATCACTCAGTTTTTGAGGTCAGCTCAATCACCTCTTTTCTATGCACTCATTGTTTTATGAGAAACCATTATTTAACACTCTCACCATTTTTTGAGTTTGTTTCTTTCTATGATCTTTCCCTTTTCAAGTTATTTTAGGCTATTGATTTATATTTTAGAACATATGGGTTGAACTAAATTGACCTAAGATCCATTTGGACTATGTAGGTAGTGCTAAGTTTTTGAGGTTAGCTCAGATACCCCTAATATCAGGATCTTGCCCTTTTTTAATCTATCTTAGTCTATTGATTCATAGTTAAAACAATATGGGTTGAACTACATTGACTTGAGGTCTATTTAGACTATGTAGGTAGTGCTCAATTCTTAAGGTCAGCTCGATCACCCCTTTCCCATGTTCTCATCATTTTATGATAATTTTAAGCATGAACAATCTCACCATTTTGTGAGACATGTAAGTCACACTCTTGTTGTTTTATGATTTAAAAGGTTATTTATATCATAATCCTCAAATGAGTTGAGATACCCAAAATTTCTAAAAACATTCAAAATAATCAAAAGATCTAAAAATTATAAATGGCTTACAATCTCAAAATTAGATATAAAGCCAAAAATCTAAAAATATTTGTCTTGTCCTAAATCTAGTCAAAATCCTTAATCCACTCATTTTAAGTCCTAAATCATTGTTGGGATGTGTCCTTACCAAATTTATCCTCATGATTAGTTCTAATTATTTTATCCATTTTTTGGATGTGATCTTCCATTACATGTTACCATGCTTGGGAGAACCATCCACTTATCATTATGATTGAGCCTTCATGAGTGGATTTAGACTTGGTTAAATAACAAGATGCAGTCTATTGCTTCTATTTTAAATTTTATATGTGTGTGTGTGTGTTTTTGCTTATTTATTTCCTTTTTTATGTTCATGCCTTGCCTTAGTCTATTGTGTTAGCAGGGTTATCATCATGATACTTCCTATTATGTGGTTGTACTTGAGTCAGTCCATTCACATTTTTTCAACATTATCATCATAATTTTTTATCATTAGTGCATTTTTTTCAAATGTATATTAGATCCAGGGTTATTTCTTATGCACATTACAACCAAGTCATCATGATGTTTTATATCATGATGCATACTATTTTGTGCTACATCAAAAATCTAGATGGGAGTCTACTCAGCAATGTTGCAATGCAAAAATCTCTTTGTTCACTAAATATCCATAAACTAGACCATATGGATAATTTATATTCTCCTCATGATACATCTAAGCATATACAAAAGTCATGATAATTGTATTAAAATTATTTCAATCCAATCACATCATTCTTCAATCATTATCTTATTTTTCTGATTATCATTTATCTTATCACTTTGACCATTTACAGGTGCATAGTTTTTTGTGGCTTTTTCATTTTTAATAATTCATTATACCATTTTACCTATTTTTTCTCTCCTCTCATTCTTAATCTATGTGATATGTTAAATCCTTGAGTTATGCTTTCCAATCAATTAGTTAACCATTTGCATCATTAACAATGAAATATTCCTTACTAAGGCAAATCATATATATATATATATATATATATATATATATATATATATATATATATATATATATATATATATATATGTTAACATACAATTTACCAAGGCAATCTATTTCCATATTTGTACCCTCATCTGTAGGACCCTATAGATTCATTTCTCCCTACTGGGGTAAATTCTTCTAATTACAAGCCCATGGATTTTCAGCCTATTTGGGATCGGTTAAAGTGTGTTTCTTTTTTTGGTATGCATCCTTACCACTTCCCCCCATATTGAGGACAATTCAATTATATTATTTTCAAATATTTGAAGTTAAAGTGTGCAAGCATTAGCTCAAGTGGCTTAATTTTATCCATGGTTTAATCTCTTCTCCCACTCTAGCTTCTTCCTCTCTTTTTTGAGAGCCCATCCACTTCCTACATGCAATTTTGAGGGGGCATCATGAATCACTAATTATTTATTCATATAATATTTTAATGGCTTTTTAATTCTTTGAAAATTCATTTCTTTAGTTGTGTCTTATTATGACTTCTCAAAGAGGAGAAAAATGTAAACACTTAAAATAGGATACTTTGTGTTGATTTTAATCATCCATAATCATCCTTAATCATCCCTAATTTTATCTAATTATAACTCATCATCACTATTCATGGATTACTATTCACATTTTTATAAAATTATTTATCCAAATCAATTAACTAATTCTTCCTTAATCAAAAATTACATGGATTTTGAATATTCATAATTTATATAATTCCAAAACTCTAATTATCCTCATTTCATGAGGTCATTTTCCACTCCATTTCCTTTTCCAAATTTCAAAGATGCCCTAGGCCCTGCCTATTCCCCATCATTAGAATTTTATAATATTATCTTCCTCATCTTTCCAATTTAATAATCCACCTCATTTTCCACTCAATCTCACTTAGAAATTTTATATTATAACTTCCTCCCAAATAAATTTTATTTTCATTTGTGACTCCCACATGTTCTCCACTCCAATTTTTAATTCAATATTCCCATTTTTAATTAAAATTATCTTTTATTCTTATCCCTTGATTCTCATCTCAAGATTGATGGTTCACATTCATTTTAAAAGTGTATAAAATTAGAGGTTCTTCCTTCAATTTAGACAATGTTTTTCATCCTAATCTTACTATGCTAAAATTCCTCTAGTAAGATATAATATTTTCAAGTTTATTAAAATAAAATAACCTTAGAATCTTCAATCTTCTTATACCAATTTCCAAATCAAAAGAAATCAAGTTTAGACAAGGGGAAGCATTGCACAAACATGGAGTCAACATTTCCAAATATGTCTAGTTCTACAAAGCATTGCTAAAGACTTATAGCTCACAAGCTGAGCTCAATCCTACTTCAATTGATTTGTAAGAGGTTAAATCATAAGGTAAATATTATTATTTTCCTTTTTATATTCATTGTTTCAATTCATTTTTTCTCACCCCCAATAGAGGGCTACTAGATGTTTTGATGCTCTAATATTTTTTTGATTTGTGATCATAAAAGTGAGCTCTTCCTCTAGTATGTCAAATCCCTATCTATAATTACAATCCATCCCATGTGATGTGGGTATAATTTATTCTCCTCCCATTAATTTTATCTCTAATCTCCTTTCTTCTCCTTTGAAATCTATAAAAACATGGTTTTTTTCCTTTGTAAATCATTTTTGGCAAGTTTGAAATGCCTTTGAAAAATAAGAAAGCTGATTTTTATTTTCTCATGGCTTGTATTCTGGGTGTGTTCAATGGGTTGTTCATGCTCTTCTCATGGTGAATGTTTTTCCCTTTGATTGTGTCAAATTTCATTTCACCTTTATGAAATTTAACTCTCTTTTATAGGTCATAGTCTGTGTAGGCTTATGTTTTATGCAGGGTTAACTATGGTGATGAATGCTTACCCTCATAATGCTACCATACATCTCTCTACCTTTCTGTGAAACACTTATACTATATAGTTGAAGAGTAAGTTGTGTATTCCATTATCTCTTTTAAACTTCATTTTGAATGCTTAATAAAGTCAATAATCACATTTTTTTGGTGCATCATCTCTTCATTTTTAGTCTAATTTCCTTATATCCCTTTCCTCTTCTATAAATTTTCCTTGCAATAGTAGATTTAGCATTATATTAGGTGTAGCATCAAGGGAAACAACCCTATCTAGAGATTCACTCCATTTTTAGGTCACCCACAACCTAGTAGTGTTTTAATGGTGTCACTTGGGTGAAGAATCCTAAAACACCTTCTCAAAGGGAGAAAATTTAAGTGACAATACTAATTTAAGAAGATAGAAAACTAAACTAAGAAATTAACACAACTAACTCTAAGAAAATAGGAAATTATATACAATATTTACATACCATTTCCCTCTTAACCTTCATTCTAAAATTGCATTTGATGGAATAGCTAAGAATTAATGATTAAAAAAGTGTTCATTAAATGGTAAGGTAATGTCATTACCTTGAATATCCTTTAATCTAAATTCATTCCATCCTAGTACCTCTAAAACTTAATAAGGCTTAATCTAAAGAGGACTAAACTTATAATGTTGACCCTTATTCTCATGGGATTTTTCCCATAATAAAACCAAGTCTAAAATATGAAAGTATTTGAACTATGATATTTTATCAAACCATATATTCATTGAATCCTAGGATGTGCTAAAATTATTCAGAGCTTCTTCTCTTGTGTCTTAAAAATGATTTAGGTCTAACAATCTAGACCAACTCCTTTAATTGGCTTCCATATAATAATGAATGAATTTATATTTGGGTTTATTAAGTGTCATTGGGAATATTGGTTCTACACCATAAACTATCCTAAAATGAGAAATGTTGATACTCTATTTGTGTCTTGTTTGATCAACCCACAAAACATATTTGAGTATAAAATGCCAACTGTATGGGTTCTTTTCTATTATTCTTTTAATGGCATTCAAAAAATCCTATTTGTAGATTCAACCAAACTATTGTCCTATGGATAATAGTTTGAGGATTACTTCAATGTAATTCCATTCTAATATGCCCACTGAATCAATTTAGTTGATTGGAAGGTAGGCCCATTATCACACATGAGTGTTAATGGGGTGCTGAATCTAGTTTTAATTTGTTCCTCAAGATATTTAATTACTTCTTTGGTATTATTTCTCTTTGTTAATTTTGATTCATACCACCTTGTGCAATATTCATTAGCTATAAGAATTAATCTATGACTAGATGAAAAATTGGGATTTATGACACCAATGAAGTCTAGAACCCATTGATCAAAATGGCACTCCTCAATTATTGGTTGAAGAGGAATGACAACATGAGATTCTATTTTTGAAAAGATTTGACAAAGATGACATGACCTCACATGTACATGATCATATTTAAATAAAAACTTTCAATAGTAACCATATCTTAAGATGTTGGATGTTGTCACTTTACCTTAAGGATGTCCACTACATAGTTTGTCATGAAAATAAATCATGACATCTTGTGCTTCTTCTATTAAACATCTTAGGAAAATACATTCATGATTTTTACCATATAAGACACCTTTCTTAAGCATGAAATGAGAAGCCTTTAATCTTAGTTTTATTTTATGTGTTCTATTAAGGTTAGTCAATGGAATACCATATAACAAGTAATGAATAATTTAATCATACCATAGGTTGTGCTTGATTTTAGATCTATTTACATTAACCATAGAAATGTTATGATCAAATTAAAAAACCAACTATGGCAAACCTTGACCTTGAACCAAATTTATAGGCTTAACTTATATATCATATTATTGAAGCATTAAGACCCATCATCCTCTTATTTCTTCAATATAATTCTATCTAAACATCAAATTCTAGTAGGATCAGGAACCATAACATAGACCTTATTCTATAAAATATGATGTCAAATTTTCTTTATTAATTGTAGAGTAAAAATTTACTCTATGTTTCATTCTATTTTTCATTCGCGCGCAACAAAATTTTGCCTTCGCATATTGTGGTCCGAGATGGTAGAGTTTTGAAATAGAGCACGTGCTCTATTTTCCTTTTTGATTCATTTTGTCTAAGTATCGGGGTAAAGTGGAAGCTGGAAATTGTCATCCTCTGAGGCATCTTTTCTCAAGTGGAAATGCTAAGTGTCATCATTTGAGGCACCTTTCATATTTTCTATGAGTTGGTCAAAATGTGCCATGTATCTCATAGCGACTCAGTGGAACGTGCCAAGTGTCAGCGTCTACAATTACATATCAACACCCACATTTTATCTCTTTGTAGTGGAAGGTTTCAAAAGGATAAGTATCGAGATCAGGCATAAAGTGCCAAGTGGCAATAGCAGAAGGTCTCAGTGTTGCTTTTCTAAAAGTGACGAAAGCTACCACATATCCCAGCTGAAGCAATAGAAGCTACCACATGTTGCCATACAAAATATGTTCGGTTCAATGCCTTGGTTTAATTTTTGGTTAAAAGCCTTATTTCAATATCCTCAGTTCAATGCCTTGGTTTATGTGTAAATGGTACATAGCATTAAAACATTGAACCATTTTTGGTTCAATCAGTTGGTTCAACGGCTTAGTACAATTGGGAAATTCAAAGAAGCGTCCCTAAAAACCAAAGGGTCAAGTGCCCTTTCAGAAGGTAGTAAGGTGTAACCAAACCATTCAAGTGGAAGCTGCCAAGTGTCATCTACTAAGCCCTTTTCTACTCCATTCTTAGAAGTAGCAAAAGACACCACGTATCTTCCCAAAAGCAGTGGAAGCCACCACGTGTCGCCATCCAAAATATCTTCATGTTTCATTACTGAATAAAGACTATGGTGGGTCCCAGGTTTTATTTCTCAAAGTCTACAAAAGCTACTAAGTGTCACCATCTGCGGGAGCCTAACATGTGTCCCAAACATTTCCACAGTATAGCTAAAGAGCAGTGGAGATTACCACGTCTTTTTTTGAAGCAAGCAGAGATTGCCACCTATCCTTATGCCCCTTTTCAAAGTTGCTCGGGTAAGAGATGCAGTGAGTCTTATTTTTGTTAAGTTATTAAGTGTCAAAGAAGTGGATTGTGATAGGTGTCAAATTTGGAATGTTCTTGAGCAAAGATGTAGTAAAATTCAAAGTAAAGTGGAAAGTGCCGTGTGTCTTCAAATAGAGAGTCCTGTGTATCTATTTCAGCAAGTGAACTGTAGGGAAACATAACATTTTAGAATCTAAGAACTATCTTTTGATAGACACTTCCAGCTTAGTTAGAGTTCAATTTGGGCCGTAACTTTGGGAACACATGGACAATCTGGAGGGAATTTGAGGCTATAAAGAGGAGTGCAGGGATCACCAAAGGGGATCAAATACTAAAAAAAGAGATTTTTTTGAGAAAATTATTATCAAGAGTTTTAGACTTTATAGAGCTATGATTAGGAAGATCATTTTCCTTTATTCTATTTTCTTAAGTTGTAAAGTTTATGTAACTGTGCATGTTTCTGTGCCTTTTATGTGGCTGGAGAATTAATAAGAAGATAGAGTTTTGTGCCTTTATTGATGTTTCCTGTATCATTATGAAAGTAGTCTAAGCTGCAAGCCTCTATTTATATTGTTTCTATCTTTTACATTGATCATGCCGTGTCTAATCTTTAATGTAATTGAATCTTACATATAGTTTCACTATGCTTAGGATTAAGGATCAAAATTACATTCAAGCACATTGCCATAGTTAGATTTTCTTTCTTTGCATTTGTGTTTCTTTTTAAATTCCTATCCCTTTTCCCCCCAACACTTGATATAAAGAAGAGACTAGCTTCTTAAAAATTTGGAGGTTGTTTCAAGTCGCATGTCCCACATCTTGAAACTTCCCATTGTTGGTGTCTAAGGTGCAATTTTAAACATCAACAGTTTTTGGCACGCCCAGTGGGACCAGTCTTGAAGTTTCTTTCAAGACCGTATGAACCAGAGAGCTACAAGGAGTCAGAGCTATGGACCAATAACCAAATCTCAATCTACTATAAATCTAGGTATTCTTGTACCACCTTTGGTAACTAGTCCAAGAAGGAGAGTCAATTAGTTTATACCAATACCAAGGGTAAATATGGGAGCTCCTGTTCCCCCAAGGAATTATGCAAGTTGAAACACTGGTAGTCCTCTAATCCTCCCAGTGCCACCAGCTACTTGGGATCCTATCCCAGTAAATGCCTTGAAATCTTTGCCCAAATTCAATGGGTAAAATTCTAAAACACCTAAAAAACATCTTCAAGATGTATAAGATGTCTGTGCTTTACACATCATCACACAACAGAATGTGGCTATAAGGTTATTAATGGCTTATTTTAAAGGGAAGGCTTTGGAATTGTACTGATCCTTGACTCTCAATTCAATATCTACATGGATGAGCTTGGAGATCTTTTCTTTGAAAGATTTGCAGAGAAGGGTGATAAGTCTTCTTTGTTATAGTAGTTAATTACCATTCAAAGGGGACCACAAGAAGCCATGACTGACTTCAATTCCATATTTCAAAAGACTTGGGATAGAATCCCTATTATAACTAGACCATTACCAAGTATGGCCATAGTGTTTTATCTTAAATCTTTGAATTTAGATATATCTGTTATGATTCAGTCACTTGGAGGACACACTTAGCCAGAGGCTTATGAATATGTGGTCAGAGCTGAGAACAATTTGATAGATGTTGGAAAATTACCTCTAAGGCCTCCCATGCCCATGTTCCCAGAAATTTCCTTGCCATTACCTCAAGAAGTCCCTAAATCTGTAAGCCCACTTGTGTCTATGTACACTTACCCTCAACCATCTGCTAAAGAAATTGTCCCCACTCAGTCATCTGAGCTGGATGATATCAAGAATATCTTAAGGACATTTTCCAATGAGCTGATCAATATAAAAAGATAGCATAATACTTTCTCTAAGCCTCCATATCTAGGATATCAAGGAAACATATTTTCATCTCAGGCAAACCAATATTAGGGTCCTCTAAGACAAACTAACCATTAGCCATCAAATCAATTAGCTGCAGTTCCCACACCCTCACAGACTATTCCTCCCAATTCAAATAGGGAGATTGTTCTAGGGCAAAATAATTATGTGGATAATAATAATGCTTGGTTTTTCCCTTGCAATGATGCTCATACACCTAGAGATTGTCCTAGGGGTAATCTACAACAAAAGGTGGCTGAGCAAAGAAGAATGGATGGTTAGTTTGCAAGTTCCAGTGACAATCAAGCCTACTAGTCTCCTGGTATGTAGAATTCAGTCTTAGTGGCTCAGATGCAAGGAATGTCCTTGCAATAAGAGGAAGAAATAGCCCCAAAAAATGCTTTGTTCTCATGGGTTGAAAATGAAGAATCAATTTTCTTGAATGAAGCATCTACCTCTAAAAAACTAGTGGTGCAATCTGACTACTATACTAGGTCAAAGAGAAGAATGATGGAATGGCTTGAAGCTACAAATAGTCAAGTTATGGAGAATCCTCCATTTCAAGGTCAAAGAAACATAGCCATCAGACAAGAAGTGCCTTAGCCAGTGTAGAGCCAAGTTATTCCTGCACATGTTCATGAAAAAACAAGATATCCCTATTTTCAAAAGGCTCAAGCATTGGGACCACTGAATGTGGTAGATCAGTTGAAGAAGACTCCAACACAAGTATCAATATGGGATATATTGGCTATTCCTAAATAAAAGACACTACTACAAGAAGCTCCACAAGGCCAAGTAGTGCATAAAGGTGTTGTTACCAAAGAAGGACCTTTTGGAAAAGAAAAGCTCAAAAATACAGTCCATCTACAGACAATAACCCTAGTGAATAATACAACAAAGGTAAGCAAATCCAAACCAGATCCCTTCTATTTAACTTTGATAATTGGCAAGAAACTACTACATAATGCAATGATTGATTTAGGAGCTAGTACTATAGTGATGCCTAAGCAAATAGCTTATGCTTTGAAAATAAAATATGAACCCCTTACAAAAGGAGTTATGCAACTAGATGGCAAAACAGTACAAATAATAGGGAGAATTAAACAACTCCCATTGTAGTTATATACTTGTCCCAATATAATTGTCAACCAAGATGTAGTAGTCATAGATATACCTCCTATTTTTGGTTTATGTTTATCTAGAGACTTTACAACAAAAATAGGAGGATATATATCCCTTGATTGGTCTCATCTCATCTTAAGGACCAAATATGGCTCAAAGATGAAGATATTTTCTGAGCCATTATATAAGGATCACATCATTAATGAGCCAACTACAAAGTTAGAGGTAACCCATGCTATGATGAATAAAGAAGAGAGGGTCTTTATTAAAGAGCTAGGGGAATGGACTAGATATAATCAAGAAGAAGAAAATGATCATTTATTAGCTATGATTCAAAGTGACACATATGGAAATTATGACTCCATTGGTTTGGACACTTACATTATACTTGATGAAGATCATAGAATTCCAAATGTTCTGGAGGAAGAAAAGTCAAAAGATACCTCTTCTATTAATCCTCAGGTCTCTTATGAATTCCAGATTCCTAGTGAGAAATCAAAAGCATATATTTTGACCCCTGATGAAGAAGAAATAGTCTCTAACTTTCTTCTTACTTTGCAAGATGATGAGGAAGAGCCTAAACATTTCTTTGATCATGATTTAAATGATTTGTTTGAAATCATTGGATTAGGGTATACTATTTTTTAGGGAAGTTGTGAACCAGTTGCAGAGGAACAAAATAGCATTGAGCCTCAATTACATGTGCAAAATCATTGCAAACTTTTAGAATTATCCTTTCAAGATATTGGTAATTTTGAATTTATTAAAGAGCATGATCATGCAGTAGAATTAGAGTTTGAAGCAGAATGAATTAAGTCAATAATTAATTTTCTAGTAAGACATGCCACTATCAAGAGCCGATATTCAATGAGCTTCCAAGAACAAGAAGAGTTTATATATGTTGGAAGCATGTTTGACTCAGACTCACTTGAATGTAGGAAAATCAATGTGGCATACATAGAAGGCAAGTCATTAGAGCTATATCCAATTCGACCACTTGTATGGAAACATAAGCTAACTTGTCATGAAAGACACTTTAGAAATTCTTTTGATCCAGGAGGGAGATAAAGATACTATGTATTATAGTTAGGTAGTTTCCCCTTTTTTGTATTGCTTTGTTTTCTTGTTTTGTTTTCCCTTTTTTTGTTTTCCTGCTTTTCTTTTAAATAAGTGTTCCTTGAACACGTAGTTGATAGCTCATAATTTTCAATTTTTTTGAAAAATTCTCCAATACATTGAATGTCTCCCGAATCTTTAGAAATCCCCAAGGTACCTTGCGCTACCACTTGCATAACGTGTCTATCTCGTTGTTACATAAAGATTGAGTAGGATCTGCTAATAGTTATCTGAGTTTAATGCCATTTCAAGACTTGATAGGTCAATAAATCCCTCTTGACAAGAGTTTGAAACTTACAAGTTCTCAAACATTCCTACATCTGTAAAAATATCTTGCTACTTGCATTTTCTATGCTTAGTAAACTTGCTTCAGTGAAAGTGTCTCTGTTTTGCAAAAAATTCATACAAGTTACCACAAAGAAGATAAAAAGATGGAGGGGGCACAATCTTCACAACAAGGAGCTGGGATGTATGAATCCCTTGATAAGTTTCTTGTAAGTAAATCATATGCTTTAGCTCCCACACAACTGTTGAAGACCTATCCAAGGACTAGGTTTCTTGAAGGTTGCCCAGCAAGTGATTTAGTGAAAATAAAGGATTATGCAAATGGCATCATGGATCTAATTCTTTAGAGAGCTAGTAGCAAAAATATTAGAGAAGGGGCACATCAAAGGTGTCTACAAAGAGCAAGAGTAGGATAGTTTGAAACATTCACCATGAGGATATGGACCTCACAACTGGCTCAGTTCATTGTCCTAGTTGCGCATTCATGCCCTGACCTGGTCGAATTATGTGTAGACTTTTTCCATACACCTTCATGCACCATTCAACGAGGCCCATTCATAGTGCAAATCATGCTACAAGCTATTAGGGATATGTTAGCCCTGCATCATGATAGTATAGCTACCTTTCCCACTATTGCTAAGATGTAAAGAATGTGGGCAAATATCAACACTTAGACAAGGTTCTTGAGATTCTAGTTACAAATGGGTGATGATGACACTACGATACCCACACTCCCTATACCAAGAGCTCAATTCACACATGCTAGCCAAGATGCATTGTCTATGATGGCTCTCATCTTTGGCATGAAAGATGATATGGTAGTGTATGCAGAATAAATGGCTATCCTTTTCAGGCTGAAGACTGTTGACAAAACCCAGGAGTATAGGCTTGACTTTTTTGAACAAATTGCTTTCTCGATGGTAGAATAATTGGCTCATTTCAGATCAAAAGGAGTGTTCATGTATTCTTCCTATTTGTTCCACCTCATGCTTTTTCAAAACTCTAAACTCTTTGCCCAACATATGTATCTTAATATGTATGACCCAGATTTTGATCTCCAAAGGACTATTCCTATGTCTGCATGGACACACATTTTGTCAAAGACTAGTGACCCATATGAGTTTTGGGAATTATTTGTCACTCCTGCTTTTTGCCATCTCAGTCCCAAACCAATTATGAACATATTATTCCCAAGTGTTTCAAATCTTCTGGCCAGTTGCCCAATCCCTTGTGATTTCTATTTTGGATCACATCATACCATTATAAGAGTCCATGGTTTTTATGGAGAACCAATATTGCTACCAAATATTTTGAATCTTAGGTTAGCATTCCTCAAGGTCACTAAATGAGTATCCTTAGTTGATAATGAATTTGGTTTTGGGAAGAGAAAAGTAAAAATGTATGATCTTTTGTGGATGGCAACAAGCATGGTTTTAGAAACTAGAGACGCTGAAGTTGTATTGCTCAGAAAGCTAGCCTTTCGAGGTTTCTTTTTAATAGAAGACAAATGGTTTTATGACCCAAATGATTTCATAGCTTCTTAGATAAGAAATAATAGAGTCATAATAGAATTTTGCATGAAAGTTGCCCTTTTTGGGAGAATAGAAGAAATCCTAGGGAAGACACTCCTAGATTTTATGTTGAGTTAACAGACTTGCCACTTCCATAAAATAGGCCATGGGAGACATTCTATGTCAAACAAAGGGATTATGATCCTAAAGTCAAAATGACAACTGGCTTAAGGAGAGCATTAAAGAATAAAGATTGGGATACTGAGAAGATAGAGGCCTATTGGAAGTATAGGCAGGAAATTTTTCAAACAACCCATTCTTTTAGGAATGTAGACACAGATGAAAGATGGGAAGAACTATGAGATGAGTGTCATCTCTCCCCTACATCTAGCCCAGAGATAGGTAATTTTCCTACACCGAGTGAAGAACAAGAAGCTAGGGCTAGGTCAAGCCAAGAGTCACAAGCCTCAGAGCAAACTGTAACTACAACAACTGTATCAATTTGGCCTCCATCCCTCAACACCATAGAAATGTAGAAAAGTATGGTGCCTTCACCATCACAAGCTTCCCCATCAGTCTCAATTATAGATGTTCCTAGTTCCCCATAAGCCTCATTGAAAGGATCAAAAATATAGCCTGAAGAAGAGACACCCAAGAAATGAAAAAGGGTGCAGTTTCATTTTGATTCAGAAGAGGAGACAAACACCACACAGTGCCAATTACAAGGTACTATAATCGCTCCTTAGGTAAGTATTACTCCTCCCTCTCCTTCTCAGTCTATTTATTCTCATATTGGCATGATGACTTCATCTAGCCAGATGACATCCCCTACCACTTTTACCATTCCCATTTCTCATTCTACCCTATCAGTGCCACCTTAGGCCTTAACATTACCTCATTTCTCCCCTTCTATTCCCAAGAAACCTTTCCCTTAGATTACCCATAGCCAACAATTGGCTATTCAATATGGTCTACCACAAGGACATCCTTTTATGAGTGGGCACATTGCCTCTCCTTCCACCTTCTAGACCCAAGTAGATGCTGCTAGGAAGGCAAGGGAAGCTTGAAGAGAGAAAAAGAAGATTAAGGAGAACAAAACTTTGGCTACACCCCATTTATAGCCACAATTTGACCCCATCCAGTAGCAATTGATGGTGACTCATTTGTCACCAAATGTAATAAAGCCAATGGAGTAGATGCAGCTAGAAGATTACATGATGAATGTTGTGGCCATCGACATGTCACTCTTCAGGCCACAAGACAAAGTTGAGCTACTAACTGAATCCACTTCTACAGTTACTAAGGACTATTTAAAGATATCAAGAAGGCTACAAAAGATGGAAGCTGAGCTAGCCAAGGAAAAGGCAAACTGTAACAATTTGACCTCAAAAATCAATAGTAAAAATAATGAGGTAAAGAATCTGAATAAATAGTTGCAAAATACTATTTCTCTCCAGGCTCACTAGGTAGTTCATGCCCAAAATGATTCTTTAAAGGAAAAGCTCACACAAGTAAAGGATGTAGTGACAACCCTTAGGCATGAAAAAGTAGCATTGCAATAAAAGTGCAAGGAAACCCTGTTGCAGGTTATCCAATTGCAACAAAAGCTGCTAAATGAATAGAATAGTACTACGACTGTACAAGCCCAATTTCAAATAGAGCAATAGAGAGTAGCACAATTGACACTAGAGCTAGCTAATAGGCCAAAGAGTGTTAGAGTATTAAATCTAGTAAGGGAGCTATATGAATCCATGTGGAAGAGAATCTCTTCAGATATTAATCAGCTCAGGCCTTCTCTCACCTTCTTGCTAAATGCATAGGAATTGTGCAAAAATGTGGAGAGTTCAGTTGTAAATACTCTGGCTATAGTGTCTAAGAGAGTAATAGACTCACAAACATTGCTAAAAAAGCTTTATGATGTAGTAGATGCAACATTGTCAGCAATAAGAATCAATGATAGAATGGTCACTGCCAAGCGAGTAAATGAGGTTCTCAGTTGCAATTTTGTAGCCAACAGTTGCAAGGGGCTTCTAGATGTCATGAAGGAAGGAATCAATGAAATGAAATAGCATGTTGAAGATCTAGTACAATTAGGTCTTCTTTCTCTATTTCTTGATGATGATACTATGCTGATGGTAGAAGAAATTGAACCGTTCTTATTGGCCAGACAGAATGATCAAACAAATTTCTACGATCTAAGGGATGATTCATCAGTCCCTGAAGTAGAAGCTGTCTTGGTTCCTATTTACAAGATCAAATTCAAATTGAAGGCTATTATTCTAATTTTGAAAAAAAATTCACATAAGGATATCATTAACATTGATTTAGCCTTCAATGAATTGTAAAATAAGCAAGGGTTATCTGATGAAGAGTGGTTTGCCTACTAGACAACATTGTTGAAGCTGTGATTTTGAAATTTTGATCTAGTGAGAGTCGTGGGTTCTTTTTGAGCAGGCCCAAAAGTCCTTAGGGTCACCAGTAACTGTAGAGTAAAAATTTACTCTATGTTTCATTCTATTTTTTAGTCACACACTGCAAAATTTTGCCTTTGCATATTGTGGTCTGAGATGGCAGAGTTTTGAAATAGAGCACGGGCTCTATTTTCCTTTTTGATTCATTTTGTCTAAGTGTCAAGGTAAAGTAGAAGCTAACAAGTGTCATCCTTCAAGGCATCTTTTCTCAAGTGGAAACACAATGCATCATCATTTGAGGCACCTTTCATATTTTCTATGAGTTAGTCAGAATGTGCCACGTATCTCACAGTGACTCAACAAAATGTGCCAAGTGTCAATGTTCATGGTTACATATCGGCACCCACATTTTATCTCTTTGTAGCGGAAGGTTTCAAAAGGCTAAGTATTTATATTAGGGGGAAAGTGCCAAGTGGAAATAGCAAAAGGTCTCAGTGTTGCTTCTCTAAAAGTGATAGAAGTTGCCACATATCCCAGTTGAAGTAGTGGATGCTGCCACGTGTCACCATCTAAAATATGTTCAATTTAATGCCTTAGTTAAATTTTTGTTTCAAAGCCTTATTTCAATATCCTCAATTCAATGCCTTAGTTCATGTGTAAATGGCGCGTAGCATTGAACCATTGAACCATTTTTGGTTCAATGGCTTAGTACAATCAGACAGTTCAAAGGAGTGTCCCCAAAAACCAAAGGGTCAAGTGCCCTTTCAGAAGGCAGTAAGGTGCAACCAAACCATTCAAGTGGAGTCTACCAAGTTTCATCTACTAAGCCCCTTTTTACTCCATTCCCAGAACCAGCGGAAGCTATCATGTGTCATCATCCAAAAGATCTTCTTCGTGTTTCATTACTAAATAAAGACTATGGTGGGTCCCAAGTTTTATTTCTAAAAGTCTATGGAAGCTGCTAAGTGTCACCATTTGTAGGAGCCTAACATGTGTCTCGAACATTTCCACAGTATAGCTAAAGGCAGTAGAGATTGCCACCTGTCCCTATGCCCCTTTTCAAAGTTGCTCGGGTAAGAGATGTAGTGAGTCTTATTTCTATTAAGTTATTAAGTGTCAAAGAAGTGGATTGTGACAGGTGTCAAAGTCAAAACATTACTGAGCAAAGATATAGTAAAAGTTGAAGTAAAGCAGAAAGTGCCGCGTGTCTTTGAATAGAGAGTCCTATGTATCTGTTTTAGCAAGCGAACTGCAGGGAAACATAACATTTCAAAATCTAAGAACTATCTTCTGATAGACACTTCTAGCTCAGTTAGAGTTTAATTTGGGCCGTAAGTTTGGGAACATGTGGAGAATCTAGAGGGAATCTAAGGCTATAAAGAGGAGTGTAGGGATCACCAAAGGGGATCAAATACTAAAAAAAGAGAGAATTTTTTGAGAAAATTATTATCAAGAGTTTTAGACTTTCTAGAGCTGTGATTAGGAAGATCATTTTCCTTTATTCTATTTTCTTAAGTTGTGAAGTTTATTTAACTGAGCATGTTTCTATGCCTTTTATGTGGCTAGAGAATTAATAAGAAGATAGAGTTTTGTGCCTATGTTGATGTTTCCTGTATCATTACGAAAGTAGTCTAAGCTATGAGCCTCTATTTCTATTGTTTCTATCTTTTACATTGATCATGCCTCGTCTGCTCTTTAATGTAATTGAAACTTACATATAGTTTCACTATGCTTAGGATTAAGGATCTAAATTACATTTAGGTGCATCACCATAGTTAGATTTTATTTCTTTGCATTTGTGTTTCTATTTAAATTCCTATCCCTTTTCCCCCCAACACTTGATATAAAGAAGAGACCAGCTTCTTAAAAATCTGGAGGTTGTTTCAAGTCACATGTCCCACATCTTGAAACTTCCCATTGTTGGTGTCTGAAATAAAGCACAATATTTACATCAACATTGACTTTAGTAATGCATAATATTTCTTACCTAACATAGGGTATCTCAATTCAACCTCTTTCAAATTATTAATCATGAAATCTATAGTGTGTTCTCAATATTCAAACTTCTATGTTGGGGTACTATAATTGTATTATTAGACATAAATAAATATAAGTAGAATACTTTAACATAGTTTGGATTGACTAAAATAGGGGATTGCATTATAAAATACTTGATTTCTTAAAATCCTTTCTTTAAAGCAGGGTTACACTCTAATTTGGCTTCCTATTTTAACATAGAATTCATAGGTTTAATTATTTACACAAAACTAGAAATGAACTTACGAGTAAAATTCATCTTACTAAAAGAAGATTTCAATTCTTTCTTACTATTTGAAAATTAAATTTTGGAAATGACATTATCTCAATTAGGGTCAATTAACATACCTTCCTTCATGTTTACATGTTTGAGAAGCTTACCTTATATCACACATAAAATACACTTTTTTGGGTTGAGTGAAATGCCAAATTTACATTAACATTAAAAATATTCTATAAGTGGTTCAAGTGGTTTGATCTACATTTTAAAAACATTATTAAATCATCCAAGAAAACAATGAACTTAATAATCAGTCTTTCAAATTCAATGTCCATAACTCTTTGTAAAGTGGCTCTAGTATTGATCATACCAAAAGCATTTTTTAATAGGTAAATGTTCCCCATTTAGTGGAAAAATTTGCCTTAGATTTGTCATTTTTTTCAATCAAAATGTGATTGTAACCTAAGAATACATCTAATAAATACATCATCTCAGACCCACTAACTTATTAAATGACTTCATATAGAGATGGAAAAGGATAATTGTCCTTATCTGAATCTCGATTCAAGTTATTAAAATCCACACAAAGATGAATCTTATTTTTTAGTGACATTAGGTTATCCACCCAAGTCGAATGACACATCATAAGGATTATGCTAGCTGATAATAGCTTCTAAATTTCCTTTTGGATAATCAATTCAAGAACAAGATTTACTCATCTTTGGAATTATCTAAATGGTATTTGATCATTTTCAAAGGAATATTGTGTGTCATAATGATAGGATCAACCACCCTCATGTCTCCATATTTCTATGTAATGACATATTTGTAGTAGATTAATATTATTTTTAGCCACTCCATCTCTTTGTCATTAGATTTAGAGCATACACTGATGTTTTGAGGTTGATTACATGTCCCCATGTTAATTACTCATAATTTATTATTGGAATGAATGACCTTTTCAAATCTAATAATGAACCTGTCTAAGTCAAATAATATTTATAATGATATCATTCCCTTCATATTTTTTTTATATTTAAGGTTCAACATTCCATAAACATCACAATATTCTTCATTCAAGTCACTCATTTCATCCTCATTAATCACTTGTGTTGAAAGATTTGGAATTAAAAAGGAAATCTAAAATATATTTATCATCTTCAAACACTTGAAAAATATTTTAATTGTTAGACATAGATGGACATGAAACTAATTTCATAGATTTTTTTTGTAAATTATTATTTTAAAATGGTATGAGGTCAGTGGTGGAAATAGCTAGTGAATCTACCATGGCATTGTTAGTTCTGGTAGTGATAAAAATGTTAAAAGCATTGAATGACTCAATTAGATCCCAAGATCAGCGTTTATACTTTTTAAAATAAGAGATCTTGAACTAAAACATATTTATTACCTAGATAATAACTAATTTAGATTCACCATAGACTTTTACTTGATGAACATCATACATGGTTGAAAACATTAATCCCAAAATTAAAGCTTCATAATCTTCCATGTTATGTGTACATGGGAATAGTAATCTATATGCTATTACATGATTTCTATTAAATAGTTTAGAAAGTACAATACCTAATTTAGATCCTTATTTAGAGAATGATACATCAAAATACAAAGACCACATACCTAAATTTTTATATTGATCAAGCTTTTTCTTCTTTATTATTTTGGTAATCAGGGTATAGACACTTGCATCTATAGAAGTAAAGTGGATTTGTTCATTGATAGTTTTGTACTCTATAATTATAGATTTTAAGCATGGATATATATCAATTTTGATTTTATTTTCCACTTCTCTCTAAGGAAGACACATATGGGAAAATTTATTTTCCATATAACTATTGAGTGATCTCGACCAATCCCTACTTAGTAACATGTCATATGCTTCTAGAATAACAACAACTTATATTTATATGAATTATTTCAATCTTGGTTCAAATTATAATTACATATGGACATTAAATATCTATCCTAAAACCTTGACTTTAAACTTTTATTTAACTACCACTTTATCTAATTTTACAAAAACTAGTCCTAACTTCTTGCAAATCCCTATAGGCATAACATTATCTAAGGCACTAGAATCAACAAGGCAATTGTGAAGATTTTTATTATTAATAGAAAGGGTGGAACTTTAGTTATAATATTGTGTATTAAAACATTGATATTAATATCATTTTTATGTTTAGGTTGGTTAATATTTTTAGTAAGGGACTTAAGAATTAAATCCCTTTGTCATGTGATTTGTGCCAATTTATGGAGAGTTATGTTATCTTTTATTTTCTTCATATCTTCCACAATGTTGTAACTTATTTTTATTATGGAGGGTTGATAGTCACATGAGTTTGGTGGAGGTAGATAATTTCTATCTTTTGAATCTGGAGGTGTAGTAACATTATTTAGTGGGGTTAAAGTAGTCAAACATTGATGTACTCTACTCCTAAGAGTATAGTTTCCACTCTGGTATTATTGGAAATATTGGATGTCATTGGAAGTATATTTAGGTTCATTGTATTATACATTAGCATAGTTTAATTCCTATAAAACCATGGTTATATTAGGGTATTTTGATGAATTGGGAACATCAAAATGATTTGAAGTATTCTAGTCATTTGGTAGAACCTTGTATTCTTCCATTTCCTTTTGAATTTTCTCAAAATATTGAAAAAACTCAATGCAGTCAAGTTATCCATGTTGGTTTGTGTTATGCACATAGAACTAGATTGGTAGGGTGATTTCCATGATATTCATCTTAGGCATTTTTTTGGATGACAACTCAACTTGTTTTTTGGTTCTATTGAAGGGCATGTAATTGCATTTAGTAAATGAAATTCAGGGTATAATTACCTCTACTCAAACTACCTACTTATTTTTAAAAGTTTAGGAAATAATTGATTAATCTCTGAACCATTCTTTAGATTGCATCCAACTTAGGTTTGGGTGATTCTTGAGATGAATTTTGTATGTTATGCATTTCAAATAGCATTAAAGCTCAGTTGTAAGACTATGGCATAGTTTCATTACTGATTGGATTTATAAATCATAAATTATAATTAGAGGTATCATGTTGTAGAGGAATTTGATTCATAATTCGAATAGGTTGTATCAATGGAAAATTTTGATTTTTAAAAATGATTAATTTTAATGATGGCATGTTTACGAGAACATTGGGAATGGGCACTAGCATTTTCCCTTGTGGATTGATTTTTTGTCTAATTTTATTACTTCTTCATATGCAAAGGTAAAATAAATGACATTTGAATCTCTCCTTAAGAATGTGGTAGTCCAAGGATATAAATAATTTATTAACATTTCCAAGGCTAGTTAGGCATCCATTATATATAAATTTGTTAACTTATTATACATTTTTAAAAAATGTGCATTAAAATTATGTACAAGTTCATTGGGTTCCTTTCTCATGCAATCAAATTATTGGTATAATATGATTAATCTACTACCTGACCAAACTAGGCTAATAATGTGTTAATTAATTTGTTCCATAGTGAAATTGAATTATCATGTAGGTTGAGAAATAATTCATAATCTTGGTCAAGCAAGGTAAAAGGGAATAACCTATAGGCTACATATTCATGCTCAACATTAAGCAACCTAAGGGATGTTTTATACTATGAATGTGTTCTTTTAAAGTCATTTAAATGTTTGGAGGGAAGTTTAGAAGATAATACTCAAGGTTTTTAGATAAATCATAAATGTCATTGAGAATATTTATAGTTGATTCAACTAAACAAGCCACAATATTTTGGGCTAGTTTATTAGTAACAAATTATGGGGATGGTGTGGTTGGGCAAACTAGTCTTTTGGATCTACCTAGATTAGATATAAGAATATAGTCATATAAAATGTAAAAATTGGTAACATGAGCATGGTTAAAGACACCCAACCCTTAGGTCCCTCTTTCTTGCTCTCTGGACCCTCTCAGGCTTGGTTTCACTGATTTTTAGTCATATATGGCCTTTTGGACTTGACCCCAACTAAGCTAGGACCTTCTCCTCATGAAAAATCTATCCCACCATGTCTCATATACTAAATAAAATAACACAAAATTTTGACAGTAGCACTGGACCCTAAGGTGTCACCTTTTTAATGCTCCTATCCAATCACATTTTGAGCCCAAGTTACCATTTTTCCCTAATTTTTCTTGTCTATTATGTTGGCCTAGTCTAGTTTCATCTAACCCATGACCAATAGATCCATATAAAATCCCATTCAAATATAATTTGGAAAGGTTTGTCAAATATCATTCAAGTAAGCAAGAATACAAGCAATACCACTCAAGTAATCTTTCCTATTCTCTACATACATCTAGCCTATACACTTTTAACCCAGTTCAAGTCCTTACACCAACCCTTAGTCAGCTCAAGCATACTCTATTTTAGAATTTATTACATTTCATTCAGTATTTAACCAAACACTCTTAAAGGTAGAACTACATATGGCTTGATCCCTCTTCAGATTATTGGTATGTAGGCAGTGTGCCCACACACAGGGTGTGAAGCACTTCTAGTGCAACTTACACACACTAACCCCTTTTCCATATTTGCTAAAGTTTATTTCAATTTCATAGAAGATATAAGAACACAAATAATCAAATCTATAGTGATATTTGCTGACAATAAGATCTTGAAAATTGGTACACAGGCTCACACTAAGTAGGTAAACAAAACTTAGAAAACTTAGATCCTAAGGATAATATCATCAGGGAAGGACTACACCACTATAGCCCAAGGTGTCTAGTTTTGGTGCTCCTATCCAATCAAGAAATGAAGTTTAGGAACTTTTTTGTGATAGTGTCCCAATCTTACATGCAAAATTCTAAACCCTATCTCAATCAAAATAGTCTAGAATAAGCTAAGTTTGATTTTCTCTCTCTCTCAATGCTATTTTTAGAAAAGGTCTAATTATAATTTAATTTCACAAATCAATGGATTTAATTAATAATATTATTAATTGATTTATCCTACTCAAAATCATTTATTAAATAGGAATAAAACTCCATTAGTCCCAAAAATAACAAATCATTTGGAGAACCTAACTTCAAATTTTGCATAAAAACCCTAGAAACCCTAGGGTAAATTCCTAGCTAATTTTTTCCATTAATTTTTGATTTTTTCCTGTATATTAAAATAAAAAATTCCTCTCAAATTTTAAAATTTTATAGTAAATTTTAAAATAAATGTATTTCAAACCTTAGTTGCATCAACTATCTCCTAGTGATTTTCCAATCATTTTCTAAATTCTTAGTTGCATATTGAAATCAAAAATTGACTTCAAAATTCAAAATTCAATAGTAATTTTCAAAAAAAAAAAAAAAAAAAAAAAAAAACCTCTTAAAACCCTAGTTGCATCTACTAGGCCCCATTAAATTAAAGACTTTCCCACTTAAATACTTAACTCAAAAATTCATGGTATTTTGCAAGAATATTTTTGAAAAATCCCTATTTGCATATACTAGCTCTTTTTTACTTCTTGTGTTATCACCTTACATGTTTGGGAGCTCCATATATTTTTTGCACAATTTCTAATTCACTATTTTTAGGACCATGTATTTCTTATATTTAGTAATTTACTTTTCTATCACATTGCCTATTAAAACTTATTATAAAAAATTCAAACACATTTCAAGTTATTTTTCTACAATAATGGCTCAATATATTGATTTTAATGAAATTGGTAAAAGAGAACTTCAATAAATCTTAACCAAACATCCAAATATGCAATATGACATGATTATAATTATATAAGAGGAATAATAAAAAATGAACAATGGTCAATATTCTTAAACCATAGAGCAACCAGTTACAAATAGCACTATGGGGGTAACTATGCCTCAACAACCCCCTATAGCAACCCAACCTGCCTCTATGCCACAAGTTACAACTATTAAATCCCTATCTCTTGATGTGGTAGCCCTTGTGCAAGATATAATATCTCTTTAATCCAAGGTGAGACATCTTGAGTAAGGTGCCACTAGACCTACATAGGCTTTAGATTATTTTGCTCTTTTGCATACACCATTAGCACGTCACATTGCATATACACCTTGCCAAAAGGTTTTTTTTCAACCTAAGCTTACTCTATATGATGGTAAGGGTGATCCAAAGACATATTTGAGAGATTTTCATGTAGAATTCTTGGATTATATCTCAAATGACTAGCTACTTACTAATCTTTTTCCATGGAGTCTAAAGTACTATGCTTTATAATGGTTCTGTAGTCTACCAAATCAGTTGGTCAATGTATTCAATACTTTAAATAACATGTTCCTAACACACTTAAATATCAAAATTGGTGATAATGTTTTATATGCTCAAATTACTCAATAGAAATAATGATCGAATGAGCATCTCACAGACTATGCTCTTTAGTATAAGACCATCTTGGCTAAGATGACTAGCCCCATGGTAGATCAAAAGTTACAAACATTTTCAAACAAAGTCTTCTACTATCACTTCATGAATCAATCATATTCAAAAGATTCTCTTCCTTCATTGATTTGTATCACACATTAAAAGAAAGAGAAGTCAAACTAATTTCAATGAGTAAACTAAAGTATACTATTACATCAGACACAACTAATAATCATAACAACAAAGTCCCATATGAGGTCAAGTTTAATGATACTAAAGGGAAGAATCAACCTAAATTCAATACAACATTAGATCCTCTTCAACTAATAGTTTTGTTATCACCCCCTCAACTTACTTTTTCACATCTTCCAGTTTCTCTAGCTTGGGTTTTACAATAGCTTATAGATTGTAATATCATATCTCTCCCTCATATTCAATAAGTTGATAAAAAAACCTCTTCCAAAGGGATATGATTAACAAGAATTTTGAAACTACCATAGGGCACTAGGCCATATGATTAAAAAATGTATCAATTTAAAGCACAAGATACATGACCTAATATATTCAAATGCTATTGATCTTGGCACTTTAGTTAAGCCTCCATCAATAAATAAAACATAAGATAAAGTATTGAAAATATTCTTATATCTATTTCCACAACATTCAAAATAGGATACAGGGGAAACATAAGGGGTTCATCATGCATATCATTCACATCCACCACTAGATACATATAAGGCACCTTCAGTTGAGTTACATCCTTTGAGCAATATGATCGATGTATACAATTCTAGAGTTATATCTAGACCTATCTCCTTCTTAGAACAAGAGATCATTGAGAATGATTCAGATTATCATGCACTCTTTATCAAATCTCACATTCATAATCAACCTATTCATAGTGTGCTTATTGACAATGGTTCCAATCTTAACATGTGAACCTTGACACTACTATATCATTTGGGTTATTCAAATTAGGATATCACTCAGTCAAACACAATTATTAGTGGCTTTAGTGGCCATATATATATATATATATATCATTAAGAAAGATAATACTTCCACTATAGATTGGTCCTATATATGTGGCCACACCATTCACCATAGTTCCTAACACAAAAGTTGTTGATATGTTACTTGATCAACCATGGATTTAAAAACTTAGAGAAATACCTTCTACAGTTCATAGATGCATGAAATTCATTCCTAGTAATCAAGTTTTTATATTCAATGGAGTTATATATGAATTACCAATCCCCACTTCAGAACCATCTACTAGTTTGCAGTCACCAATTTTAGTTTCACCACCAATTTTAGTTTTGTCACTAGTTTTAGCTTCTCCTCTAGTTTTAGTTCTTATTCCACTTCAAATTTAGACATAATTGAGGCATCCATCACCAATAAAGAGGGTTCATACACCTCCATAGTTTTAGTATTTTAGATATCTTCTAGCTATAGTATTCACACCTATAATAGTTTCATTGAGATCTCATGTGTCTCCACATAGAGCACATGTTTAAAGAGCTTCTCCTACTTCAAGATAGATCCCTAAGAACCCTATAATTATGGCCACTCCTCAGAGTTATAAAGGGACCCTATAGTCAATCTCTACTTTGGATATTTCAAAACATTTATAGAATATATAGCTTTCAAATGCATAGCCCCAAGATTTCCATCATGCTTCATGATCATGCACGATTCCACTCCTTGATATAGGACACCATGATAGGGAGTCTCACATGAGACTCATTGGTTAATATCATATCTTTTAAAATTTTATTATACATAGTTTCTTCTACTTGATTTTACATAGTTCAATACTAAAAAAATAATAATATAACATTTCAAAATCTAAAAACATTTAAAAATGTCAAAATACCAAAAACATTTTGATTATATGCATCATCCATGTTTTACATTACTAAATTTCATGTTAGGACTTACATTTGTTATTATATGCTTATTGTTTTCCAATTTATCTACATTACCATGATTTACTTGATCTTCTTTGAGTGTGTGCAGTAAGATCCAGCTACTTGATTTCATCACTCTACCTATTAAGGGGGCATCTTACATCTACATTCGAGACACACTTCGATATACATAGCCACTAGGGGTATATCCTACATGACTACACCTTCCAAGTTATGTCATTCCTACACTACACACTCCAATTTATCATGCTAATATATATTACTTACTAGATTACATGGATTAATATATTGACATTAAACTAGTATCTATCACTTGATCTCTTAGCATATACCTAGTCTTGTGTTAAACATGTCTTGCCTACTTTCACTCTTTCTTTGATTATTTAGATGTGATTCTATCTTTACAGTTATTACACACTTTCTCTTTTTTGTTAGCATATCTTGTTGGATTGAATATATAATTATTGCTTGTATTTTGTATGTGCCTTAGGATATTTGATAATGTCCTTCTCTTCCATTCATATGTGTGCCTTAGGACATTTTCCAATGTCCTTTGACTATATTCCTCTATATGATTGTGGCTTCCACACCAACTTACTTGTTTAAATTGTATATGTATGTGGTATTTGAACATGCCTTGTATGTTTATTTTCTAGTTTGAGTGACATGTGCCCATATCCCTTGTTTACTTGGCCCCTTATCATCCCTTGTATGCATCTTGATTCTTGATTTATGTGATTTTTGCTTGAATCATTTTGATTTCTTTTAATGCCATGATTAATATCATGCATTTTTCTTATTTTTTTAGATGCCATGATGGACATCATACTCCATCCCTCCAACTAAAAATGAATAAACTAACAAGTAACACTTTTAGATCTAGTTCTTTACATTTCACATGATATTACATTGTTACATCTATCTAGGCATACCCCTATTGATTTAAAAATATCTAAAATCAAACCATGTTATATCTTGAGATATTTTATTGATTATCATTGTTATATCATGTATATTTCTAGCTTAACACACTTGCAAGGCTTCTTTTGAGGGTAGTCATTATTGGGTACGTATTCCTACCCTTAAACTAGGGAGAAAAAAATAAGGGGTTTGATACAAAGATCAAAGCTCATATCAGTTGAAAAATCTAGTTTCAAAACAACCAGAACAACAACCAGTCATCAAACAACTCATAACAGACTAGGCAGATAGTAAAGAATATAAAATAGTGATCAATTTCAACCCAAAAATAAACATCAAGACTAGGCTATACTTCCAGACACTAGGGTGTCCATTTTTGGTACTCCTATCCAAATAGTAAAAAACCAAGTTTTCTAGAAGTAGGCAGAAAGGTAAGTTTAACTATAGTTTTGTACAATCAAACTAGTTTATATTAGTAGTTTTTAGTACAATTTTCTCAAATAATCCAAACATAGTGATCATCATACATGGCATGATTGGTCCTCACCTCTAGTTTTAGCTATGGAAGTTGGTATAACTTCCATATCATAATCCATGTTTCTAACATCAGTGATTGGGGCCAGATTGCATAGCACTTTTACTTCTTTTCTTTCATTTTCATCATTACCCAAGCATTCTCAATAGTTACATGTTTTATTCCATCTATATGTGGTTGGCATAATTTTGTATTGGATTTCATATAATCCTAACCTCCACATTCCTAAGTACCTGATTTCCTAAGTGGCTTCCACATAAGCCAAATTTTTAGTTTTGGAGTGGCTTTCATACAATCATAATCTCCATCTTTTTTGAGTTATCTAACATTGGCCTAGTTTCTAGCACACATTCAGCTATCCATGCCACATTTTTATATTTATAAAGCATTCATAGGATTCATAAGCCATCTCATATGACATATTTCTTCATACTAATATCAGTTCATAGATTAACTTCATGAGGCAATGATGGAGCCATAGGGCTAGCCTTTGTATTTTTGAGCCACCTATTCAGAGGGGTTGAACACATAGTTTAGACATTGATTATCACACATATGATCATCTATCTTCACTTATTAGGCAATGATAGAGACAAATGGATATCTATTACATTCTTGATCCACATTTTGGGGAATTGAGCACTTAGCTCTATTCATGATATAACTTTTGGTATAACATCATCCAACACATCTAGCATTACTCAACCTTACTCAGTATCATAATAGGTTTTGTATTGGTTCATGTACCTAGTGAGGTGTATTCATTCCTTTATCTTCCTCTCTCTCACTTATCTTTATACATTCTTATTTTATTTTGCATACAATAAAAATTTATTTACTCTTTGTTTCCCTTTCACATATTCATACTTACACAACATTCTCTCTATGCACTATCCAACATTACTCAACATCACACAAACTTCATGGGATTCACCTTTTTAGGTAAGTTTAGGTATGATTTCTATTTTAATTTATCTTAGTATTTTAATTTGCTTCATCACTATGATAAAGGTGGGGCAAATGTAGTCATATAAAATGCAAAAATTTGTAACTTTAGCATAGATAAAGACATCCAACCCTTAGGTCCCTCTTGCTTGCTCTCTATACCCTCTCAGGCTTATTTTAAGTGATTCCAAGTCACTTGTGGCCTTCTATATTTGACCATAATTGAGCAAGGACCCTATCTTCATGACCAATCCATCTTCCCTAGGTATCATCTACAAAGGACAATAGTGCCAAAATTGAATAGTAGCATTGGACCCTAGGGTGTCCCCTTTTTAGTGCTCCTATCCAATCCCATTGTGAGCCTAGGTTACCATTTTGATCCAATTTCTCTTATCCATTATGTCAACCAGTTTAGTTTCATCTAACCCATGACCAATAGATCCCTATAAAATTCTATTCAAACATAATTTGGAAAGGGTTGGTAAATATCATTCAAACAAGCAAGAATACAAGTAAGACCACTCAAGCAATCTTTCCTATTCTCTGCATACAACCAACCTATATATGTTCAATCCATTTCATGTCCTTATACTAGTCCCTAGTTAAATTAAGCATACTCAATTTTAGCATTTATTTCATTACATTCACTATTGCACCAATAAATCTTAAAGGGAGAACTACATATGGCTTGATCCCTCTTAGAATTATTGGTATGTAGGTAATGTGCCCACACACAGGATGTGAAGCACATCTAGTGCATCTTACACACACTAACCCCTTTTTCCAATTTTCTAAAGTTTATTTTAATTGCATAGAAGATACAAGTAAAGAAAGAATCATCTCTATAAGGAGTTCTATTGATAGTGAGGAACTAAAAGTTGGTACATAGGCTCACATTGAGTAGGTAAACAAAACTTAGAAAGAATAGATCCTAAGGAAAATAGCATTGGGGAAGGAATATAGCATTAGATCCCAAGGTTTCTAGTTTTGGTGTTCCTATCCAATCAAGAAATAAAGATTAGGAACCTATTTGTGATAGTGTCACAGTCCTGCATGCAAAATTATAGACCCTATCATAGTTAAAACAATCCATAATAAGCTAAGTTTGATTTTATCTCTCTCACTACTATTTGTATAAAAGGTCTAATTGCATTTAAATTTCAAAAATTAGTGGCTTTAGTTAGGAGTATTATTTACTAATTCATCCTACTCAAACTTATTTATTAAATAGGAATAAAACTCCATTATTCCTAAAAATAGAAAATCAAAGACATATGATTTTGAATAGTAGAAATAATTAATATTTTATTACCAAACCTAACTCCAAATGATGTGATCCTTGAAGAAAACTAATGAGTGATATACATTATTTACTATTTGTGTGGGATTTAAGCATAAAATAGATGATAAAGCATAAGGATGAGTCGTAAAACCAAAAAATATTATAATAAATGATAAGATCAGAGTATTTGAAGGTTCAAGATCAAAGTTTCAAGTCTAAAATAGTGTTTAGGCCCTCCTTTTATTGAAAATTTATGTTGGGCTCAATTTGTGACCCACTTAAAATTTTTAGTTGGGTGAGTAATAACTATTACCACCATAGGTTCAACTAGCTTCCTTACTTGATTTGAACTTGTCAATGTAGTGAGCTTGTTGAAACCATAGGTTTACTATCTTATTTAATAATATTTGAAAATTATAATATATTAAGTAGGACATATTATAATTAAAAAATTTAAAAATAAAGGGAAAGAGTAAATTAGGAAAGGAATGATCCTTTGATTAAGATCAGATGTTTTAGTGATAAGAAATGGAAAGCATAGCTAGTTATACTTATATCACTAGGCATTAGGTTTAGCTATTGAAAAAATTAAATAGCTCAATGAGAAAGACTCAAATTAAAAATTTAAGAATATAATTCATAATCACTAGCAAAATAAATCAAATATACAAGCATGTGTATATTTCATATAATGACTTAATGAAAACTTCAAAATAAATAGAATGAGAATCTAGTATCAATCAAACCATTTGTTATATAATCTAATTTTATATTCATTTGTAAACCTAGCATTCAAACAACTTCTTAGCATATATTAATTCTCTTAGATCAATATCTTCTTTAGAGATAATCATGACAAAACAAAAGAGAATGGTAGGTGCAATCCTAACACAATTCTAGTAGATTTTTAGTGCAAAAATAGTTGACCTTCCTATCAAACAATCAAGGAAATAAAACATAGTGGAAAGGGTAGGTGAATCCTAGAAAAATTTCATCATATCTTTGGCAATTTAAAAGTAGAGCCTTTAAACTATAAAACACTATTGTTTATATAGGCAAGGCAGTCAGACCTAATGCCTTGATGCACAACCAAAATTTAAGGCCTAATGCCCAAAATTAAATGTGGTAGCTAATTACACCTCAATTTCTTAAGATAACACATCAAGAAAAGAATAGAATAAATAATGGCACAATTTCTAAATTATAACCAATTTCAAGATGAAAGGGGATGCAATCTCCAATGTACTTTAAGATTAAATGATCAAGCAATTACATATATCAAATTTCTCTTCACCATTTGATCTAATCCAATAAGAAAATCTCTGACATTGTGGAAGGATACCAATGGCAAATAAATTAGTTCTCACTCTATTTTATCCATGACAATAAAACACATTATAGATACATACTTTTCTCATTCAATGTTAGAGATAGAACATCATTGAAATAATGCATTATTCCAATCTATAAATACTATAGCAATATTGGAATAATAAACTATCCCAATATATATAGTGTAAATTGGACTCTTTTTTCTTGATGAATTCAGAAATGTCTTTGAATAGTGAATTAAAATCATATTCATCATGCTCCTATATTGAATCATTATCCTTTCCACCCCAAGAAATGTTTGTATTTATTTTATTTTTAATAGTCTCTAGGATCTAACATGTTGGCCTTTCGATGGACTCTTTGTTATTTTCAATCAATTATACCCTACCTTGAAATTTACACTCAATCTTTTAAAACTCATTTTGATAGGTTTTATGTTTTGATTATTTCAATAAAATACCCATGTTCATATATTATGTATATTTTCTCTCACTTACATACAATCTTTATTTTCTTAGATTGGTGTTTATGGTTAAGGGGTCCCTATCCCATTTACTTTTGACTAGATCTCTAACTAGTTTAAGACACAATCAAGGGGCTAGATACCCAAGATAATACCAATGAGCAGCCACAATTAGCTTGAGAATACCAAAAATGGTCATAACTAGGCCAAGAATACCAATTATCAACCACAGCCGACCCAAGAATACTAATGATTAGCAACTACTAACTCAATAATACCAATGGTCAGCCAAAATTGACCCATGAATAGTTAATGATCAACCACATCTAGTTTCTAATATCAAACTAAGATTTGAACCTGGGTGTTACTTGAAACAACCAAGTTAATTTACCAACTCATCCACATCTCATCAGTGCATACAATCTTTATTTACAATCAAGCCACAACCATTATTCACTTGACACTCAATTCTAGACCTTATTATTGAATTCTATATTTTTTCATGGCTAAGAGCTTTAGTGGTCATGACATATATTAAAATAACACTTTCTAGGAGCATTAATATTTGCTACTATTTTATACACTTTAGAGATTATGAATTCCTAACATTGTGCCACTTGTTACAATCACAATATTATGAGGAGTCTTCAGGTATTGACTTTTATTTACTTTGAAAAGTCTTCCATGTTATGGCTCCTGAAATGGATCCATGTGGCATTATCATAGAGCCTATGGTATTCAAGGATTCACTATGTGTCTCATTTTTTCTACCAACTAAGTCTCGAAGATCATGCCATGTGGCACCATATTATTACTTTAGGGATCTTTCAACTATTTATTATGTATTTTCCATTCTAAATTATGAATCCCTAAGATGTGACCATGTGTCACAATTTTTGGACTTTAGAGTCAGAATGTCTTTGAATTATGCATTACCTTCCCTAATTTTTTAATCTATGAGATTATACCACACAAAATACTTTGACACTTTCATGGTGCCACATAAAACCTTCAAATTGAATATTCTTATTATCACGTATATCTTGCATCAGCTCATTTAATCACTTGATCCAATGGAAATAATGGGATAATCCCCAAGGTGTGGGACCTTAGATCTTTGAGATGAACCTATGGAAAATGATGTATCCTACCTAAACTATATGTACCTAATTTAATATCATTTGTAGGCCTAAAATATGCTAAAGAGACCTATCTATAGCTAATACTATGTGTTTTTGGTGTGTAAAATGTAAGAAGTTGAATTGAAATTAAAAGAGGTGATGTATTGATAGTCTAGATATATTCTTCTCTCACTAAAAATAGCACAAGAGAACCTATAAGGACTTAAAATTATCATACACAATCTTCAAATTGAACCTCTCTTTCATAAGTGTTTTGTATAGAAGTATGCATCTTAAGATAAAACTAGGAGGGTCATCATCTACCTTTGAGAAGGCTAAAATGGTGAGTTTAAAAAACTAATTCATGCATAAATACATAGAATACAACTTGTAAAATATGGTGTTCATGTATAGAGGTGAGGGAAATTTGGATAAAAATTCAAGAGAAAAAAACTTTCTACAGGAATAGATTAACAAATTCATGAAATACACACAAGATACAAGTATTTGAAGAAGGAAAATTAAATATTTTATTGATTTCCAAGCATTAATCTAGCATTAAAAGTCTCTAAAATGATATATCCTCATCATACCCAAGAGGAGGTATCATGAACAAGCCATTTTCATCCCTAAATGTAATAAAAATTAGCTAAGAGAAAAGAGAAGAGCACTATAAGACCTCATATATGTTATTATTACACCATGATCTAGTCTATATCAAAAAATAGAGGAATTAAGCCTCCCCAAATGAATTATGACTCTTCATGATGATCTCCTATGGAATAAAGGTGTAGTAGTAGAGGTGATGACCCTATTTTTTCTCTCCTTGTCTTTTGGAAGGCTTATACATGCATGGTTTGGTCAACTATTCTTCAATGTTGCTTTATCCTTGGAAAACATGGATCTCCTACCTTAATTAAATACTAACTCACCCATTTATTTATGCATGCATGTTATAGTTTATTGAATGGTTGATTTTGAAGTGTAACTCTGATTTATATCCTTGAGTTGGCTTGACCTGATTCCTACTCCATAGAGGGAGTTACACACCTCTAAGGGTAGTTTTCAATGCCTCATACCTCTTTGATGCTCATTATGACCATTAAATCCATTCATAGGAGTAATAAACATATTGTATAAGCATGATCTAACTCAAATTTATCTTGAAATACATGTGAGGGTCTCTTGGAGAAGTTGAGAAATTGATGCATCATCATATTTTCCCATAAAAGATCTTGGAAAAGCTAATAAACCTATATTTTTATGCTTTGAGGGCTCTACCTTGTCTTAATTTTCACTTTAAAAACACATAATAATCTCTCTACATCCAAAAAATACCTTTATAACTTTTTTTAAGTCTTTAAGATAAATATTGAGGTCATAAAACTTCTATTTCTTCAACTTGTAGACCTCACAGTAGGTTAGAAGTATTGACAATCTTCAACCATGTCTTGTAAGCTTGTAGATATGCTTGATGATTTCAAGATCTCTCCCCTTATTATTTAAGACCATAGAGATAAAATTCAAGACATTAAAATTATTTTCAAGATTTTAAACATCCATGGAGATCATCTTTAATGTTTTTAAACCTACAATTTTCTTGTGTTTGAACTCTTTGTTCTCTAGACCTGCAAACATATTTATTTGGATGACCTTTATAAAGAACCTCATGAAATCTTAGTGTATACCTTAAAATGGTTATTAAATGTTCTTTTATGGAAAAATAATGTATTTATAACCATGCATACTTCTATTCAAACTTAATTAAGGGATTAAAACCATGGAACTTTAAGAGAAATATCAACTTGTAACTTGCTTGAGTGAGATAATTAAGCCTACAAGCCTTCTTGACTAAAAATATCAATGAAAAAAGGATTAATTATTCCATTAAATTAATTATCACAACCATTTATGTTTTCACCAACTCATCATAATTATCATTACCTTTAACTAACCTTGATCATGCAAGAAAACATAAAATAGGGGTTTTCTAGACCTAAAACTAGGTCTACAAACTAAGTTTTAAGCATAACTTTTTTACATATGACATATCAATTTTAAAACACTTAGAGCACTTTTATAAAATTCTCATACACATTCTTATCAAATTTCATCAATTTTGGAGGGTTCATTTTTGTTTTATGAGGATTTTTGACTTCAAAACCCTAATAGGCCTGCAAATAGGCTGAGAATGCTCAATAAAAGCATAACTTGAGTTTTAAGACATTTTTATGAGACATTAAAATTGTAAAAGTTTTTTTCTTATCATTATCCTTCTTTATCATTCATTTTATCACCTTGGTTAGCCTTATAACATGGATAAAACAATATTTTCTTGGTTGTTTTTGTATTTTTCTTGAATGTGTATAGCTAGTGGACCTGTAGGCATGCTTTTGAGCTTGATAAAAACTTAATCTAAGGTTAAAAACCTTAATAAATACCTTAAAAACATTTATTAACATATTTAACCTCTTATTTAAGGTTTTATCATGTTCCATTTCCCTTTAAATCCTTTCATGCCTCAATATATGATGACAAATTTGCTTTTTAGCTCCTTAAGAGAGCCTTAGAGGATTAATGAGGAGTTCACTTGATAATTATACCATTTAAAACCTATAATCCTTAAAAAATACGTGTTTATGTCTCTTGTACTCCCAACATTCATTTTTTATGCCTTAAAAATCCTTAAAACATCATAAAATTGCATTTATAGGGTTTAGTATTTAAGTAGGGTTTATGAGTTATCTGCCACCTTATTGGCAAAATGGAGTGATCATTTATTTATCCCTTGATCAAAAAATTATTGATAAAATAATTTTTACCCCCTCAATACTTTACAAGACTTTTATATACCCATTCACCTATAAGTTGAATATGGGATCTGACTATCTCTTACACACAAACCCTATAAACAATGTTATATCTTACTTTTAAATCTAAAGAATTGGTTTATACCTTTTTAAGGCCATTAATCACTTATGAATGGTCATTTTATATCATGTATACCTTTATTTTATGTTTTATATGTTTTAAAATATTATTCAAACATTTTCATTTGATAAGTTTTATGATTTAAACTTAATCTTCTCTCTTAAGGGCTCTTCATTTGGTTGTGATGATCATTTGCCCTCCTAAAACATTGTTGTGTTTTGAGGTCCTATAGAAAGATATAAAATACATTGGAAATATGAAACTATTCCTTAATTTGTCTTCAAGTTTGGGTGAAGGTTATAAAGGATTTCAATTTGCATAAATGGTTCTTTTAAACCTTCATTATCTTGATCTCTATTTTGACAAAATTTCTTACTCCTTGAACCCTAATTAGGAGCCTGTAACTCTCATAGACTTACAAATTCATCTTGATGATTCTTAAAACCTTAGTAACACTATGAATGCCATAAATTAAATCTTTAATATAGGTAATATATTAGTTATGGTTTCAATACACTCTTCTCATGTTAAGAACTAGATAATTCCACAAAGAAATAGGAATGGAGGGAAAACCAAGTCAAATGCATTCCTTAACCATTTATATGGATTAGAGAGCTTATGAATAGTCTTCAAATATAAAAATAAAATTTTAAATCCTTAATAATTCTTCCCCCTCTCAAAATGTATTTAATGAGCGATTTGAGGTCTTTTTCCCATTTTATGAACTCATAAACACTTTTTAGGATTTTTTTTGATGTGTTTATGACCTTGTGAGTGCTCTTAAGACCCTTTTTGCTTCATTTCACATTGGAAAGTAATGAGATATACTTATACAATACTATCATGGTATTTACAAATAAATATAGACTCATTTTATGAATCTTTCCTTTTAAAATCATTTCATGTTGCTAATCCTCAAATAGGTCTTTATTAGGCCATCATAACCTAGGCCTTACCTATTAAGCCTTCTAAGGAGATTTTGTAGTGAGAGGTAGTTTATATACCACTAGTCATGAAATGGAACTTGACAAGGTTAGTGTGACCTCATATAGGACTCTCCATACATTCTTTCATTGAAAACCCATGATTTAGACCCTCTACAAGGCTAATACTGACCTATGACCTCAAAATACTTAATGGACCATTAATGAAGAAACAAGTTACTTGTGAAAACTAAATAATTCCTTGGCATACCTATCTCTAGGCCAAAATATTTACTTTGAAGGTACATATGAATTCATACTCAATTGTTATTGGTAAAAAATTACCCTCTCTAAGCATTCCAAATGTCAAGAGACCAAGGGTGGATAGAATAATTAACACTTCCTTCAGACGCTTGTATTGTTTGAATCAACCCTCTAAGTCCTTAGTTCCCATGATGATGCCACATGGATTCATAACGGGCCTTCATAACTGAGGTCTTCTATAGACTATCATTGACCTTTTTCTCCTCTTATATCTAAAATCATTCCATGTGTTGTGATCTCAAGCCTTTGAGGATCTAGATAAATATAAAATTTGGCTTTGCTCAGAGCACTTGATCAATTGACATGTGGATGGATCAAAACTATGATAAGCTTTTGATAGTTAGAATATTATTAACTTTGTCATTTTCCCACCCCAAGATTCTATTTTTGATCTACCTTCACATATGATGATTTTGAAATTCAGGATAAGGAAGACTTTATAACTATATACTTTCCATTTTAAACTCTGAATACTCAAGATGCAACCATGTGGCATGATCTTAGGCCTTTAGAATCTAGAAAACTTTTGAATGCTCACTATGTCCAACAAGATATGTATCTCCTGAGAATATATATTTATGATATGTGTCACAAATCTAGAATTTCATGCCATGAAAATAATTGTCATTTTTAAATGCTCCTGTTGACTCCAAATGCCCAAGATTTGGACAGGTGACAAGGATAGATGGCTCAAAGTCTATGAAATATCTCTACAAATAATTACAAGGCCAAAAATGACTTTAAAAAATAGCTAATGAGTTATTCAATAAAACAATTCCAAATAAAAGGTTAGAAAACATGAAATTTTGTATAAGCAATGTTAGTGTATACACAGTAGCTCTGATACCACTTGTTAGGACCTCCTTAGAGTACAATTGATTACTTTTGTATAAACAACTAAACACAGAATTGAACTAGAAGTAATAAGTAATTAGAAATTAGAAATAGCAAAGAATAGGAGATATGAGAAACAATACAATCTGTATTAAACTCTTTTAGAAGGAAATACAATGAAGAAATCTCTTTTCTTCCACACCTCTTGGGTGTATAATAATTCTCCCTCAAGAGTTCTCTCTCTCAATCAATTTCAACCAATTCAACAATTGAAATGACCTCCAGCAGATCTTCTTGATCTTGCACCTTGCAGATCTAATTGATCTTGCTCCCTTGTGTTGCAGATCTTCTTGATCTTGCTACCTCGTAGATCAATTGATCTTGCACACACACACTCTATAGATCTTCTTGATCTTGCTACCCCACAGATCAACTAATCTGTCTTACATTACAATACAGCCCCATGGGTCTCTTAAATAGAACCCAAAGTAAACAATAATTAGAAAAGAAGACTCAAGACTAAAATTAGTCTTTACATGCAAAATAATTGTTCATCTACAATTAAAATAGTTGTGGAAACACATAGGTGACCAATGTCAGTTCCTGTCTGACCGATGCCGGCTGACCATAACTGATGCTGATTAGATAACTGATTTCGATCAACCCCTAACTAATGTCAGTTGGCTCTAACTAATGGTAGTTACTGTGTAACCCAGCAACCTCCACATTTGCACATTCAGTGAAGCTTTTAGCTTTACAACTCAACAAGCAATGGCTCAAAAAATTTAGATAAATCCTAATTTAAATGAAAACTTAATTAAACCAAGTATAATTTGAATGAATGAATTTAATTCTTAAAGCTAAAGGAATATTTCAAATTGTAAATATGCTAATTTAAATTACAATTTGAACTTTATATTAATGAATAAAGTTAATAATTCAATTAAAATAATACAATCATGAAGTCTAATATCTAATGAAATAAAATTATTGAAATTGGTCCCTTTCAATTTTAACACCTTGAAAAGTTTACATTTTGAGAACTAAGGAACAAATGTTTCAAGATAATACCTTCAAGTATAAAATGAAAAAAATAATCCAATTTTTGAGGATTCAAAAATAGTGGTCTTCAAAGGAATAATAATTAAACCCTCACTGCATCACATGAACTTGATCCTAAAATTACATGAATCACCTACAACCAGTCATGAATCAAAGCCAAATTTACTTTCAAGCAATCTTAATGGACCAATTCTTAAGCATGAGCTTTCAATAAATATTTTTTTATCCATTTTGAATAAATGGTCAAGTGAAACTATGTAAAAATCATCAAACACATTGGAAACATTGACTAAAACCTAAGAATGAAACTCTCACTTAGCAACTTGAGTGGCGTTCATAAATGAGGTCATGTAATTAGGCAATAATAGAAAAAAGTAACAATAATGTTAGAGCAAGAGGGTCCCCATGTGAAAATTTGAGTATGGGGTGCATTAGACCCAACACATTCCTTGCACCCTAGTCAAGTCTTTACCAAAATCATTGAAGGATGGCATAATCCATGCAACTCTTAGGGAAATATCTGTAACATAAGAGGTAGGTACACATTATAATTATGACCTAACATAGAAAAAGTAGATAAGATCAATTATTCATCTTTATTTTTGATCCCACATAATTTTAATTGTAACCTAAGTAACTTAAGTCTAGTGAATTTTTTTTGTATAGTGTCTAGACTCAAAATAATGAGCTCATTATCTAGATCATGAACTCTCATCACATCCTAATTCTTAAGGATTCCTAAAATATTATGGATCTCTTTTGATGTTTTACTAGAATCAATGTGAAAAATTAAGTCATGAGAAATCAACAAACACAAAATACCATATGCTTCATCTCACCTACTAAACCACTTAATTTTTGTGCATCAAGAGTTTTTTTTAGTTTCCATGTTCATAATTATCATGTGTAAACATTTTATTAGAAAAAAATACACTTTATATTTTTAGTCTTAATAATTGAATGGAGTGAGAAGCTAATCCAAGTTGTGATCCATGATGCATTCCAAGAAATTAAGGTTACAAAAATAAATATTCAATAAGGAAAGAAAAATAACTATAATAACCCCCCATGAAACAATCATCAATGACCCCTCCCCCAATAATTTTTCAAGTACAATGCATGCTTGAGTTATGGACATTAGACTAAGTTGAGTATGTGTCCATGAATAATTTATATACATAATATTTTTAAACTTAATCATTTTCTAACACTTTCTCTCTTTCAATAACCTATCGAGTTTCAATCTCTCAGAGTGTACACCTTGAAGGATGCACCAAGAAATTAGTGTGTATAACTTTGGTGCTTCAAAATATTATTGGTCAACTTTATCATTACCTCAACCCATTATAAATCCTTCTTATCTAACTCCCCAAGTAATACAAACCCCATTTACACATTTCCCTAAGAATTTATCCTTTAAAATAAATACTAACTAATAAAACACCCTTTTTATATTAAGGTGACTAGGATGATCTTGTTATAAAATATTAAGCACATGTTATAGAACTAAGTCGATCTAGGAAACTTAGTTTGAGGCCTGACATTAAATTTTTATAAACAAACTAAATCAAGTTGGATAATATTTTTAGATTAAATTATGTAAGGTTTAAGGATTATATATTTATATAACTATAAGGATCATTTCAATCTAATAGAGAGTAAAATTTATTTTTACATCATTATAGTACAAAATTCTACTAAATATGCATTTGAAGGAGCCAATACTTAGGGTTTGGCTTCAAGATAAGTTTACTTGTCTTGTGAAAAGTATTAAATGAAAATTAAGAGTATTTTATCATAGATATGATTTTTATAGTTTGATCCTTATAAATCTACAACACTCTCATAGAAATCTCCATTGACTAAGGGAGAGATTGAGACTCGATAGATTCACCCAAGGTAAGTATTCCTAACTCTTACTATTTTATTTGATAGATATATATTGTATAAGTAATATGTGTTTGAATGTATAAATCATTACCTATATTACCTATATCCTTAAACTTAATAAATATATAGGTTTTTATTTTCTTTCAATCTTTCATTTGAGGTGATCTAGGTCCCCATTTTCCTAACATGATCCTTTGATTGTTTATTTATGTTTAATCATACCCATTTGTGCCACAAGATTTGGTGAGCACTAGATTAGTTTTATTTTATGTACTTAGACATATATAGGGTTATTTAATAGTATCATTTTCCTAGAGGCTTTGGAACCCTATCCTTTGGTGTTGCATGGTAAGAGATCCCTTGGTAAGGTTTAGCAGATCTAATTTGGTTATGTTCTTGATATAAATAATATTGTAATGGATGTTAGTTGATTACCTTATTTGATATTAGATTTACTAATTCAAATAAGTTATAGACATATTTAATTTGTTTCATATATTATGGTAAACCTGACATGAATATAACCTTTGCATCTTTTTTATCTTTTAATTATATTCAGCTAGATCAAGTTGGTCAATCTAGTCTTAACATCTATCTATATATTCAGGATCCATAGTGAACTAAATCAGGTCAATTGATCTAGTCCTAACCTCTATCTAGATATTTAGGATCCATGGTCAACTAGGTCATGTTCATTGACCCAGTTTTATCCTCTATGTGTAGGTTTTATTTCCATAATCAACAAGGTCACACTGATCCACCGTATTTTATCCTTTATGTGTAGGTTTTCTTTTTGTATTAAACTAGATTGGGATGGTTGATCTAGTATTTTTATCTATTTATAGGTCTAGGATATATAGAAAACTAGATCACACTGGTCAATATAGTTTTTTTTTGTCTTACAGGGTTTAATTTCCAAAAATTTCATGTTGGTTGACTTATTTATTTTCCTATTTTGTAAATTTTTATTTTTAGTTAACAAGATTGAGCTAGTTGATCTAGTTTCTTTAGTAGGTTTTACTTTTTCAAATTTTATTAAACTAGATCAAGCTAGTTGATCTAGTATTATTTTAATATTTTAGTTTTTACCTTTATAGCAAACTAAGCTAACATGGTCAACCCTATTTAACCTTTGCATTTTCATATTTTTACCTCTACATGACTATATCAATCTTGAATGAATATCTTTAGCATTATCAATTAACTAACTACGTGAACCTAATTGACTTAGTTATATTAATGAGGTTCATTATACATGTAATAAAGATAAGACGTATCTAAAATTTATCCTAATCAATAATAACCAAGCTTAAAGAAGGTAATAAACTAACAATCTTATTGTATTCAACACACCACACATTTTATTTTTTATTTGAAAGGTGGGGACTCCTTTATTTTTCAGAGAACATATATTTTATCTAGGTATGTATGTGTTTGTTCTAGTTCTTATTATATATATAAGATAAATGTTTTGAACATTAAATCACATTGGGTAAACTTATTTTCCATTTAAAATGACTTGTTTAAACTAATATATTAATGGAAAGTCACAAAGAATTACTTTGAATGGTAGGTATTTAGATTGGTTTATTCATATTATTCATTTAGAAGGTTTCTATTCAAAACATTTTATTTGGAAGGTTTATCATCATCAACTTAGTGTTTGGAGTCTTTTCTTTGGAAACTATTTTCTAGTCAGCAAGCTTTGGTCTTTGGAAAGTTTATTTTGGAAGGTTTCTTTTCGTTATCTTTCATTCAAAAGCTTTACTTAGGGAAATTTATATGAGATAACATTCACCTGAACCATAATGTTTTTGAAGGTTTATCTTTAGGAACTTTCATTCAAAATATTTTCTTTGGGAACTTAGTCTTTGGCTACTTTCGGTCTTTGAAAGCTTTTCTTTGAGAAGTTTCTCTTTAGAAACATTCACTTCAAAGACTTTTCATTGGAATCTTTCTAGTTAGTAAATTTCATTCAGAATTTTTTATTTGGATGGATTATTTTTAATAACTTTCCCTGAGAGGTTTATTTTGTGGACTTTCCTTCAAAAGCTTTACTTTGTGAAATTTTTTTATGATAACTTCTACTCGAACCACAATCTTTCCAAAGAGTACTTAGTTTTTGACAACCATGTTGGAGGTACAATATGACTTAGAGTGGGGATGAATCAATCAATATTTCACTTTCAAATCACTTATCATTAATTCATTAACATTCATGAATCTCCACAATAAGCATATGCAACAATATTACCATCAAAGCATGAATAAGAGAAGCACATCATAACACAACATCTAATGTGAGAAACCCTTATGGGGAATACAAATCACTGTCAAGCCTACAAACACATGGACTACTTGTCCTGTAAGGTATTACAAAAATAATAATTTAGTGGAACACCCATTCCACAAGGAGCATGTACCCCTAAGATGGTCAAGTCCTTTTAACATGGATCTAGTGAAACATCTACTTCACAAGGATCACCTACCCCTATGATGGTCAAGTCCTTATGAATTGGATTTAATGAAACACATGATTTATAAGGTGCACCTACCCTTAGGATGGTTAAATATTTCTAAACTAGATGTTGAGAACCCTCCTGACACCTATGATATGAACATCTCCTGAACACTGATTGCCTACCACTTTAATGGAGATATAATGTATATCATCTCCCTTCACTTTTTCATAGAACCATAAACATCTAGAAACACTTTTTGGATAACTCTAAAATTCTTAGTAACAACTCTATCACAACCTCAACAACATGAATAAATGGTCATATCCACAGTCCACACTCTAATCTACCTCACCAATCAACCACCAAGATTACACATACATCATCTATCCTTCATTCACACTCAAGGCATCCAAAAAATCCTTTTGGATCACTCTAGACCTCTTGACTCATTCTCAATATTCAAACCTACAAGATCACTATTTTTAACATAAAAAATATGACCTATAAGTCATACACATAATCATAAACCTACTCTACTCTTTAACCCATCCACTAGGTAAACTCCCTTTCTTCTATCCTTTACTCCATAACACTCACACATCTCTTTTCAAAAGTCTTTAAACCATTAGGAACACTATTTTTGACATTGAAAATATGACCTATAGGTTATACACATAGTCATAAAACTTATCTATTCTTCAATCAATCCACTAGACACACTTACTCTCCTTTGCCTCTCAACTCTATACTCTTCCTCCACTTAGAACCCCTTCTCACAAGTCTATAAATCACCACCTTTGATTTCACCTTTTATAGATCCATCATGATTATTATCTTCTAGGTCAAACATAATACGTGTCTTAACCATTAAGACATCTAAAATATCTCAATACCATATACACAGGTCAACCAGAACAACTATTGGTCCTACTTAAGCAATTACACATTTCAATTGGGCCTTAGTAGCCCTTATAGGTCTCATGGAGACATATTCACCCATTTAGCACTTCATCAAAAAATTTAGAAATATAAGACAAATTAAAAATGCATAGGTCTACTATACATGACCTCTTAGACATTCTCAAATGATTACAATCATCATTGCACACCTTTATGTATGCTCAATCTACTCAAACATTAGCCTTATGCACAAGAACACCATAAATGAACAAACAATCAACTTATAATCATTTGTTCATACTTAATATGCATTGGTTAAACCTCTAAAATCCATACATATGATCTTCATGGAGTATAAAACACTTTGCATTAGCTTAGCCCCCTTGAAACATCCAAATACCATCATAACACCTCAAATATCCTTCTTAGGTCACTTATAGAACATGGTCAAACACATAGTCAACTTTAGATCTTAATAACTTTAAATATACAAACATTCAGACATTTTAACCAGATTTACTAGATTCATCTTGAAGTCCTATACAACTTTTTTTATTTCATCAATAAGTGCATCTTGGATCAAAAGTTATATCTCAAAAACTAAACACTAGTTTTCCTTCATTAATTTGAATATTCAAATTCAAATAGTCACCGTTAGACATCAAACACTTTGTCAACATCTCATGCCCTCTCATAGATTGAAAAAATAGGCATCATTGATATACCTTGAAAGTAGCTTAGTCTTTGCCTTTGATTATTATCAAACATTTATCACTTATCATCATCTCATTGCTTCTTGATAGTTTAGAACAAACACATTCCATCTATCTCTACGGATTAACCAGGTATTTATCTTGCAGTACTCACCATTGATATAAGCTCTAAGTTCCCATGATTATGTCATTTGGAATATTTTTATTCCTTCTACACATTTTAATCTATAACTTTTATTTTCACCATTGATCTTCTGATAGTATGAATGCCCATGAACTGTTGATCTTCTATCTAAGCTCCATGAATGTGACACATGTCACTAACACATTCATTCTTTAATATATTGACTTTTATGTGAACCATTGGATTAAGATATGTGATTTTAAATGTGCCATTAGATATAATAACTAGTTGACCTCAAATTTAAATTTAGTTTAACTTGATGGTCTTTGGCCCATCACAGTCTGTAAGTGTAACTTTGAAGATTTATATCTTGAGCTAGAAAACACTTCAGGATTCCAAATCTTCAGGGTACCTTCTTGGAAATATAGACAACATCTCTATGAAAAAATTGAACTCAATTTTTTTATAAGTATCTAAATTAAATTCACAAAATTTATAGTTCATTCATATTTACATGATGTGCAGTGATGATTTGGCTAAGTCTAGAAACTTAGTGAACTTCTGTTTGAGAGGCCAACTTTGCACCCACATATCTTTAGCTATGATCAACCTTATAACCTAAAATTTAAACCATATTATCTCCTCACATAGGTAAATACATAAAAAAAATATCAATATTATCATGTGACCTTCATGCATATGAAATATGAGTCCATAAAACTACCTACTTAGATTTTTTTGCCATAGAACCAACTATGCCTAGATGAACATAATGAAGAACCGAATGAACACCATGCATTCACATAAGCACTTTAACCACTATTGACATCAAATAAGACCTATAAAAAATGATATCATCATCTATATAATTCATTAATTTTCTATCCAATCATATACTAAAGATTCATGCTTACATACCAGGCTACCAAACCTATGCCAACACACTATTCACATGCTTGTCTTCTCTCCTTGACCTGAAACCACATCAACATGCTAGATACAATATGATAAGCATCAAACTATACTTACCTTATCTCATATACATCCAAATCCTACCTTACACAACTTCAAGCTCAAAATCATCATCATCATGACATCACCACTTTGTCATTACCTTTGACATCAATGACAACACTTGCCAACAATCTCCCCCTTTTTCATTTATGGAAACCTCTTATTTTACTTCTCCCACTTTGAAATTAATGACAAAGTGGAATAAACAACCACTGAGATGCTCTTAACATCATTAAGGTATTCAAAAATACTTCTAAGTCATTAGTATACTTACATACCTTATATGAAATAATTGTTCCCCCTTTGACATGCATCAATCTGAACTTGGATATCTTTGATCCTTGTACCTAAAAAAATACTCGTAGATATTATAAATATCACCTTAACATCATGATCCATTTCATTTTATTTTTTATTTGACATACATAAATTTGAACTTGGGCTATTTTGATCCTTGGACCTATTTACCTATAAAACTCATAAGCTCCCTTTGTTTATGAATGAAGATTCAACATATTTTTCATGAATATGAGTAGGTTTGATCAAGTCATCATATCAAATTTATTAAATTATCATCTATAAAATATATCACCACATATTAAATATAATGAAATCATCTCATATATTTTCCCCCTCACATCATGCATATCTCCTCAAGCCACTCAAGCTATCTGAGTTAGCTCCCCCTAACTCTATGTATACCACCTTATACTTCTCAACCATGCACCATGGTTGTATTCTTATTTGATCATGCACTACTATAAATGAGTAATAAACACATATTAAGACCAAAAATTGATTTAAATCACCTTGAGAACACTGACAATGACTCCCCTTATGATCTCTGATCCATTTCACCTCTTAAACATCTTCAAATCTCTACCCACCATGAAGAACCACCATATAGGATTACTAGCCTTCTCTCTCAATCCACCTTAAATACCACCAATAGAAACTCATGCCACTCATATAATATTAAAAATAATCTAACATAACATGAGAACTTACCTTGAAATACTCATGCCTTGCTATTTTGGAGAAACTAAGCAGAAACATCAAATCTTCATACTAGGCTCGTCTAGACTCCTTGTAGCCCTTCTTAGAACTTGTAGATCTCACAAATTTCAATAGACATACCTTCAAGACCTAAAAATTCATATATGGATTAATATTATATTTTCCCTTAATCAAACTACTTTTCATTACCTATATCATCTTCTACAACATACTTCCTTCACAAAGCTTCTAGCCAATCAAGACTCCATCTTAAAAAAAACTTGAATAATTTGAAAACCACAAAACTTTAAATCTCTCTAAAACTTGATTTGAGAACCCATTTTTCTCATTCAACTTATTAAGAATCCTTAGACCTAAACTCATAAGATAAACCAATTTTATAGCATATCCCAAAACCCTAGAATGTTAAAACAAACAAGATCAACAAACCTCCTTTTGGTCAATGCCCACCTTTGAAACTTCTTGCACACTTGGAGAAAACCATCATATACTTTTGTACCAATATTTGAGATTCCATAATTTTGGGAACCCATACATTCTATAACTCATTTTAGACTTGCTTACCCTTAAGCCAAAACTAAGAAAATTGAGAGCATTCAAAAATCTTTAATTTAACTTCAACATACATTCAGACCATAAAACCACCTAGAGCATGCTAGAATAAGGTCAATAAACCTTTATATTAAAAAATATCATCTTGAAAACTCAGAAATCCTCCTTTGACACTAGGAAACCTTCAATCTAACCTTGTAGATTGAGAACACCATTACAAGACCACATGCTTCTTTATACTAATAAATTTATTCATGAAGCACAACAAAGATATTTCTACTTCACAAGAACCTATAACAAAGGAACATACTAGTACTCATCATAGGAATGAATAACCTTCTTCTTCTTCTTCTTCCTTTTTTTAACTAAAACAACTTGTTTGGCATCCATCTCTTGTTAGGTTTCTTTGACAATGCATGATGAAAACACAGGTTCTTGGCATATCTCTTCAACTAACACCTTATCCTCTTTTAAAGTAGACAACAAGAACTCTTGGCAGTCGTAAAACTTGTTCTTACTTAAAAATTCTTCAACTAAAACAAATAAAGCATCATATTGAGATCCTTCTTTTAAATTCTCATTAGCTTTAAATGGTATAACTGATTTGATTCTTAGATCATCCACCTTCTTCTCCATTTGGACTAATATCAAGATTCCTTAGCACTCTTGAGATACCTCCAAAACTGATTCCTTTTCTACAGTATTAGAAGTTTGATCCTTGAACTCAACAGGACTATCCTTCACTTCCTTAGGTCTCCACATCATTTTTTAACTTTTGAAATGATTTCTAGGAGTCTCTCCCTTCTTTAGATGACTTGAGGTCTTATCAAATTTACTAGGATGAAGTATATAAATATGACCTTTATTATCACAAAAAATAAATAAAATAATTTATACCTTCTGATAGATTTAAACTATGATCAATATTTGGCCAAAAACTCCTTTTATCATAGCTCCATGAATGACCATACTTGATTGACTTCGTTATATAATCCTTAGCTCTATGACCATACTACATGTATAAAAATGACCATAGAATAAACTAGTATAACTTTAAGCATTTGGTTGTCTAATAGACCTTCTTGCATTGATTTTAAAGCCTACATTCTTTTTAGCTTGCTTAAGCTTTACATGTTTCTTTTATATCTTGTCCAACTTGTCTATGAGTTGTTATTTTTCTATTCTCAAAAAATCAAGACTAGTCTTCAACTCATCATGCTCACCTTACTTTGAACTCACATTGGTATTGGTTTCTTCTAATTAAGTCATGAGACATTGATGCTCTTCTTCTCTTGATTTTAGGTTACCATTTAAAACCTCTAATTAAATTATAAGATCTTTGATGACCTCCTTACCCTCCTTGGATTCTTTATCCATGTCATCCTTCACTTTACATGTTTTCTCTTAAGAAGACTTGATCAGATCTTAATATTTCTTCTCATCTCTCTCTTTTTTGCCTAATGAACTTCCCTCAAGATAATTGACTTATCCTTTAAGAGCTTTAAACACATACCTCATCTTGTGATTCCTCTTTATGACATTATCTCCTAGATCCACTTCTTCTTCCTTGATATCATCCAACACTTCTTCTTCTCCATTGTCATGACAAACTTATTCATCGTGCATGATGTCCTTTTCTTTTGAACAACTTTCCTCTTTTAAACTCAAACTTGCCTTGTCATCTTCTAGATAAACCTTGAGATCATTGATAAATTTCTCATCCCCTTTGGCATCTTTCTTAAAATTACATATATACTCTTCAAGTGCCTTGATCACAGCCTTCCACTATTGATTCTCTTTCTTCAAGTGCTTAACCATCTATTGCTACGTAGATTTTCCTTCAATATATTAAGCTTCCTCCAAATGACATTCTTTGATACCAATTATTGGAGTTACAAGATTATTAAGAGGAGTGGTGAACTAGTTAACCAATATTTCACTTTAATATCACTTATCATTCATTCATTGGCATTCATGAATCTACACAACAAACATATGAAACAAGATTACCATCAAAGCATGAATAAGAGAAGCACATCATCTAATATGGGAAAACCTCATGGGGAATAAAAACCAATCTCAATCCTAAAAACACATAGACTACTTGTCCTATAAGGTATTACAAACATGATACTTTAGTTGAACACCCAATCCACAAGGAACACCTACCCCTAGTATGGTCAAGTCCTTCTGACCTAGATTTAGTGAAACATATGCTTCACAAGGATCATTTCCCCCTAGGATGATCAAGTCCTTTGACCTAGATGTTGACCAACCTCCCAACACTTATGCTATGAAAATCTCTTGAACATTGATTACCTATCAATATAAAGGATATATAATGTATATCAACCCCCTTCACTTCTTTACATAGTCACAAACATCCAAAACCACCTTTTGGATCACTCTACACTTATCAGTAACATGTCTATCATAACATCAAAAACATGACCAAATGGTCATACTAATATTCCACACTCTAATTTACCTTTCAAATAAACCACCAATATTACATAAACATCATCTATCCTTCACTCATGCTTAAGGCATCCAAAACATCCTTTTGGGTCACTCTAGACCTCTTCACTCATCCTCAATATTCAAACCTACAAGATCACTATTTTTGACATCATAAATATGACTTATAGGTCATACACACAATCATCAACCTACTCTATTATATAACTCATCCACTAAGCGCACTCCCTTTCTTCTATCCTTCATTCCACAACACTCACACATGCCTTTCTTTTCACAAGTCTTCAAACCTATAAGAGCCCTATTTATGACATCAAAAATATGACATATAGGTCATACACATAGTCATCAACCTAATCTATTCTTCAATCCATCCTCTAGGTACCCTTACTCTCCTTGACCTTTCAACTCTAGACTCTTCCTCCACTTAGAGCCCCTTATCACAAGTCTATAAATCACCACCTTTGATTTCACCTTTTATAGAGCCATCATGATTATTATATTTTATATTGTCCATAATAATTTTCATATCCCATAAAACATCTAACATATCTCAATACCATCCACACAGGTTGACCATAACAACTATGGGTAACACTTAAGTAGCCATGCCTTTCAATTATGCCTTAGTAGCCTTTATAGGTCTCATAGAGACCTATTCACTCATTTAGCACTTCATCAAGAAATTTAGAAATATGGAACCACTTATAAATGCATTGGTACACTCCATATGACCTCTTAGAGATCCTCAAATTATTATATTCATCATTACACACTTATGTGTATGCTCAATCTACTCAAACATTAGCCTTGTACATAAGAACATAATGAATTAACAAATAGTTAAGTTATAAGCATTTGTTCATATTGAATATGGATTATTCAACCCTCCAAAATCCATATATATGATCCTCATAGACTATAAAACACTCTCTAATATCTCAATATTCTTGAAACATCTAATTACCATTAGAATAACTCAAATATCCTTCTCAGGTCACTTATAAAACATGGTCAAATGCACAGTCAAATTTGGATATCAATAAATTTGATTCTAAAAACATTCAGACCTTGTAACTAGATTCAATGGTTTCAACTTGAATTCATATACAACTTTTATTTTAATGCATCAATAAATTCATCTTGGATCAAAAGTTACATCTCAAAAACTAAGCACTAGTTTTCCTTTGTTAATTTAAATATTCAAATTCCAACGGTCGCTATCAAACATCAAACACTTTATCAACATATCATGCCATCTCATATATTGAATGAATATGAATCATTGATATCCCTCAAAATTATCTTGAAATTTAACTTTTCTTACTATTAAACATTGAGAAATTATCATCATCTCACTGCTTCCTAATAATTTAAAACAAACATGTTATGTCAATCTCTATGGATTAACTAGGGCTTTATCTTGCAATGATCACCATTTATCTAAGATCTAAGATCCCATGATTTTACCAATTGGTAGCTCTACATTACTTATACACATTTAACTATTTGACGTTGAATCACATTGTCAATCATTTGATAGTAAGAATGCTTGTGAATTGTTGATGTTTTATCCAAGCTTTGTGAATGTGATAAATGTCACTAGTGCATTCATTACTTGAAATATTTACTTTTACATGCACCATTGAATTAATATATTTTATTTAACATGAACCATTATATCTATTGACTAGTTGACCTCATAATTTGATGTAGTTTAACTTGACAGTGTTTGGCCCATCATAATCTAAAATTACATCTTTGAATATTTATATCTCGAGATAAAAAACACTTTAGGACTCCAAATATTTAGTTCTTGGAATTATAGACAACATCTCCATGAAAAAATTTATCCTAAATTGGATTTTTGAGTACTTGGATTAAATTCAAAAACTTGTTGGTTCATTCATATCTGCATGATGTGTAGTGATGGTCTAGATAAGTATAGAAACTTAGTAAACTTCTATCTGAGAGGCCAACTTTGCACCCACATATATTTAGCCACCCTCAACCTCATGACCTAAAATTTGAACCATATGATCTCCTCACACAAGGTAATCCATCCATATATCAAGTTACTCTTTTAACCTTTACACATGTAAAATATGATGCCATCAAGCTACCTACTTATATTTTTTTTCCATAGAACCAACTATGCCTAGATGAACATAATGAAGAACTAGATGAACAACATGTACTCCCATAATTAGTTTAAGCATTCTTGACACCACATAAGACCTCTAAAAAATGACATCATCATCTATAACATTCATCAAATTCATATCCAATAATATAATGAATATTCATGTTTACATACTAGGCTATCAAGCCTATGCCAAGACACTATTCACATGTTTATCTTCTCTCCTTGACCTAAAACCAAATCAACATGATAGATACAATATGATAAGCCTCAAACTATACCTAACTTAGATCATATGCATCAAAATATTGCCTTGCACAACTTTAGGCTCAAACTCATCATCATCATGACATCACCACTTTGTTATTACCTTTGACATCAATACACACACGACATCAATCTTTGACATCAATGACAACACTTGTCAACAAACTATTATGTTAGAGACTTTGGGGATAAAATATTTCATAATGAATTTTCAAAGAGCATTCTACTTTTTGGGGTCTTTTGGGACCTAAGGAAAAGTTTGACTCCCCCAAATAGTCTATATAATAATAAATCAAAAAAGAAGAAAGGCAACATCATGACACATCAAATGAGTAGGCATCCTACATGGCATGTACACTAATATTGGGTGGTCAAGTTCAAATTTAATGAAGGTGATGAGCTCATAGACATTGGAAATGAATGGCACATGAACTAGATATAAATGTAGAAAGATATAACATCGATCCCCAAACTAAGTCATCTCATTAAATTTTCAAGAGCTCGAGTAAACTTAAGTCTTATATAATCTCAAAAGCCCTAACTATGACTAGGATGACTTTTAATTCATGTAATTTAGTTCATTGCCTACCATTTTAAAAATCTTGAAGCATACTATCATCCATAAAATAATCATGACTTCTTCATCTAGGTCATATAAGGGACCCTTGGTACCCTAAAAGTTTTCCATCAAGGATTCTACTAATTATTTAGATACAAATTTTGATACAACTCTATTCTATGGCCTTTATCCTAATTACTCAACCTTATGGGAAGCTATAGAGAATGTGGATTCTTTTTTATTGAAAGATGACATCATGATTGAGGAGAAACAATTGGTAAAATACCTACTTCCATTAAAGCAACATGGCCTTCACTATGCAGTTACTTTACCAAAATTTATGCCATGTATAAACTTGTTTTGGGGCCTCTTCTTCGAGATCAAAATAGTAGATGGCGGTTACCTCCACTATGTTGATAATAACATAGTAATTATGTACATATGTGGGGAAGCATTCATGAGGTATTTGAGTCTCCAAATCTTAGATGTTATGTTTGATTTTCACACTATAATAACCTAAAAGAAGGTTAATGATGTGGAGTGAACATTAACAAGGTGGCTTATTCTAGGGGAAAAATTTACTATAAAGGAACATGTTAAGAATCTCATCCCTAACACCCAATTTTGGATGGCTATTTTTATAGGCATGGCACTATTGAATCAGATATTCAACCATATAAGCATCTACTTCCTACATTTAGAATGGTTGCCTCTACTAGACCTACTCAAAACTTTAGAGCACACTTATACATTAGGGTAAGTCATAAGTGCAAACCTATAAGAATAAATTCTGCATAAAGATAGGAGGCCACATGGGGAAAATTTTTACATGATGTCTTACATGTTAGATGTAGTCATGGGGATAGTGTATAGGGATAATGGAGTTATATGGGATCCAAAACCTAGATGTTCTCAAGAATTAAATATATGATTGTTACTCTTTTGTTCACATATACTCATATGTTAGGAAGATCACTAAGATTGCATAAGATCTCTACCCTCAAGTTTGGATGGCCATTCATGGTCAGCCTTTGGCTAGGATTTCACCCAGCATCACTAGAATAGTTACTAATGTGGGAGACTAATAGGTCTACCTTGACTACACTTTCATCATGGTTGTTGGGCATAAAATGGATCCTCTTCAGCTTCCTAAGTTTATTCCTAACAAGGTAGCTAAATAGAATATTTCCTTCCAAATATGGAATAGTATCAATGAGGAGATGAAAAATAATATGAAATCTACCTTCTATGGCTCCCATATCACTATCAGCAGGATGCAACACACAATCAAGAGGTAATTCAAGGAAGTTATAAATATGAGTAGATCATATACATTACCCACTCTTCTCCATAGGGATTGGGACCCCTATGGTAAAGTCTAGTATAATATCCACCCCTTAACCTTGCATATAAACACAAAACATTTGATCATGACTTCTTATTTTTAAATGCCAAAGATGATGAATAAGTGAAACAAAGAGAAATTATAGTAGGCTTGAGCAAGGACTGATTGAGGGTAATATAATTTAAACCCTCTCTCACACTCAACCAAGAAAAAATTATGATCTCACCACTAAGAAGATGGATATATTTTGACTTCTAGAGTGGCAGACCATATCAATAACTAGTAAAAGAGGGACAAGATCTCTAAAGTCCACTCATAGATCAAGACCAACCATAAGAGCAAGAATAGTTGGTGAGGCATCAATTACTAAAGTACATGAGCAATCATGTGAGGAAGAATAAATGTTTACCCCTATATGAGAAGATGAGGAATAGACTCCTTTAGTTTAAGCATCAATTGTTGAACTGAGGAAGGTTAACCAGGAGTTAGTAGAGGAGATGACTTATGAAAAAGACAACACATGAGGGGAAGATATTGGGATCATTCACTTGGATTATTATGATGAAGAAGAAATAATGGCTTTAATATCCCTAACATCTAGCATGACTCCTCGTCCTCTTCCCCAATAAATAACTACTCCACAAGATAGGAGAACAACATGATGTTATCTGAGGAAGACAAAGGTGGATAGACCTTAGACCCAACCCACTAAACTAATCAAAGAGGAAAATACTTCATTATAATGTGATCTAACATATGAGGTGGATGAGGATGAATTAAAACAAGCTAAATTTTTAAGCTTTCAATCACTAAAAGCCAAATTTCTTCTCACCAATGAGTCATCTATTAATGGTCAACCATCAAATCCTTTAAAGCTCACTCTACTAGACTGGGCCAAGGAGTTAGGAGATTCAACCTCTAAGAGGCTAATTCTGAAGCTCATTGAGCTTCCAATGGTAAGCTCATTGTTTGACAAGTATAAAACATCAGTCCAAAAGGATAGGAAGAGGAAAATTGAGTATATTTATGGTAGTATTTTGATTTTGGATGAAATTGAAGAGGTCTATTCCATTTCAAAGAGGTAGAACATGAATAAGTGTTAGTCCTTGTACATTGAGGACCTCAAGTCCTATATGGAGACCAATACTAAGGTAATCTTGACTATATATATGAGAATGGAGATGGCTAGATAAGAGCTAGAAGAAGAGTTAGAAACTCTTAGAGAGTAGAAATAGGTTATATGAGTCCCCCATGGTATTAAATAGGATGAAAACATGTAGCACTCAAGCTATATGATATTTTGTATTTAATTAATTCTTTGAGAGTCAATTTGGATCCACATGTAAATTCAATAACAAAATTGTTCAAGATTCTAAGAGAAGATGAGAATAAGTTGAATTTCTTGGTATTGTACACCACTAGTAAGGAATTCATCCACCTAGACATGATAACACCTTTGGAGGCATAAAATGCATTGAATCTATCCCTAATAAGAACATAGGAGACCCAAGACTGGGTATCATCTTTTAAAGCTCTAGTAAATAAGTTGAGTGAACAAGAAAAGCAAGCAAAGTAAATTTTGATTGAGCTTGAATTGACAAAAGTCTAGGATATTAGAGGAAAATTGGTAGCTTGAGATAATTTTGATCAAATGATTAATCAAGTCTCAAATAGATTTAAATAGAGTTTATAAGGATTGAACTTGGAGGATAATGAGGCTAAGTTGAGCACAATAAGGAGAAATTCAATAGAGGTATAAGTCTTCTAGATTGGATTTAGATCTACCAAGATGGAGAATATAAGGTTGATTGTATAAATAGGAAGGGTGACTAGGCCTCATCTAATTGACATTAAATTAATTCATGCATAAGATGCTAAGGAATATAAGCATTATCAAGAGCTGGATGCAAATAATAATGTTACATCAGCACCACCTACTAGTTCTACTCCACAAACCCCACCTATACTGCTAATAATAACACTGCCATCAATTACAACCCATTTTAGCTCAATAGTTACATCAATGCCACTTCACATATTATTTATAATGATAACCCCAGTTTAATTCACATCTACAAAAATAAGCACAACTATAGTTCCAAACATAGTTTTGAAAAATATTAATCAAAATCCAATTTATCTTGAAGATAAAGGCTATTTTTGTATAATTTTGCATGTAATTATTATAAAAGACTAGTTAAGTTTTAGTTTTTTTCATGTTGTAATTAGATAAATCATTTTGTTTAGCATACACATGTTGCATGTCTAATATATATATATATATATATATATATATCTGTGTGTGTGTGTGTGTGTGTGTGTGTGTGTGTGTGTGTAAGCTATAACTTATAACTAAGACTTATCATCTAGTCTTCTAGGATGTAATCAAAGTTTTCTAAATTTGGAGGATGAAGCGACCCCTTCCCTAAGTTATTTATATTCTTGTAGAACCCTCTTTTCAAAGGGTCAAATTTTTGAATGAATATATAGGAAGAGATCAAGAGATTTATTGTCATGAAACTATGTTTTTTTATTTCTTCTTCATATATATATATATATGAAAAGTTATAACTTGTAACTAAGACTTATCATCTAGTCTTCTAGGATGTAATCAAAGTTTTCTAATATTGGAGGATGAGGCGACCCCTTCCCAAAGTTATTTATATTCTTGTAGAACCCTCTTTTCAAAAGGTTAAATTTTTGAATGAATATATAGGAAGAGGTCAAGAGATTGATTGTCATGCAACTATGTTTCTTTTATTTCTTCTTCCCTCTCTATGTTAACGAATTCAAAGTTTATTTGTTTGTATTGATTCAATAATTTTCAAGTGTGTTAATGTTATGGATGAATCTAATTATTTTATTAATGAATATTAGTCTTCAATGTGTAATAAATATTGAGGATTGATATATTTCATTGATTTAATTATTTATTAAAAGTTAAGTTTATAATCAAAGGTGTGTAGAATTATCTCTTTTGATATAGTCTTCTAGGCATAAGCCATAGCTACCCTAGATAGCTTATTGGTTCAAATTATAATCTCTTATATAAGGATGTGCAATAGTAGACATAAAAAGAGTAACATACATTTGAGATCATTAATCATGCTATATTTGTTATCCAAAACTACTAACCATGATTGTTTGTCAGTGTACAAAAGTTGTAAACTATAAACACTTATTTTGGAAATACTTGTCCACTAAAGAAACAACCTTAGAAATTATATTTCAAGAACACAAAACCTTATTTTTTGCCTTAACCTTCCCTAATTATTGAGTTTATTTTAGATCTTCCCACTATATAATAGTTCCACTTATCTAACTCACCTATTGATTACCCTTTTATTATATTCCATACATATATACATAAGACCTAGTTAAATAACCCATATGATCAACCTATTTTTCTAACATGTAGTTTTTATAACCACATACCTGAAACTCATGCCCTAAAGTGGAACCCTATTCCATAGAGATCCAAAAATGTTAGAGTCTAACTTGATTAAATTTTTTAAGGTGTGTATAAACCCCACATCAATAGAAAATAAAGCTTGTGCTAGGAAGAGGGCCACTACTTATATGTTTTCCTGATAATAGAGGTTATTCACTACATAGAGTAATTATCGAGACACATTGGAGATTAAAAGGGCATATATCCCAAGCTATCCTTTTAATTTTACCATTGTCAAAATCTAGGTAGCCTAGACCCATACCTGTCATCCCTAAGATATGCCAAGCTAGGACACCTTCCCTTGTAAGAAACATTCCACTTATTAATATTCTTATGGATCAACCTTGGTTAATCAGATCCATTATTTCCATCCCTAGGGACCAATATTATCTAAGAAGGAATATGGAAAATTATTTTCCTACTTTCACCCCCTCAAGTGGGAGGATGGTAGAATAACATATCAAATCTTTTAAGACTTCCCTAAGGTTAATGAATGTCATCCATGAAGATGTTGCATGCAAGATTTTTCCATTTACTCTAAAGTATGATTCTTATGATTAGTATCTAAATTTATAGGAAGATTCTATCATATCATGGAATGAGTGTTAAAATACATTCCTTGTATAGTTCAGACAAGTAACTAATCCAAGTCTAGTATATTAGCTCTTCACTAGCATGAAGAGGGAATCTAGCGAGTCAATCTAAGCCTTCAATGTAAGATTCTAGAATATGTACACTCAACTTAATGCCATGTATAAAAATATATGAATATTATTATTTAGATATATAATAATTCCTGAGATCCTATCACTACAGTGTTCTTGCAAAGAGCTACCAATGCCAATACTCTAGCTTTGGCATTTTAAGAAGTTATTAACATCAACAAGAAGCTCAATTCACAACTTATCCCTCATAATTTAAGATTCTAAGAATTCAAAAATGGACTCCCATAATTTAATAAAATTCCATGCACAAATTAAAACATCCCCATATTCAATCAAAATTAGTTGTACACTCTACCTCTTATGATACAGCAAACAACACATCAAAATTATTATTTCTTGAATAATCAAATACAAATAAAAGGCAACTAGTAGAATCAACATCAGGATCACACCAATTCAATAATTAATTATGGATCTAAATCCAATAAATTTGAATTGGATTCTATACAAAGAATGGTCTAGAATCTGAGCAACTATTTCTTGAATATTTAGAATAGGATGGGTAATACCTGTTGACCAAATTTGGCCTACATGCCTAGTTCAGAATGAGAAACTGAGCAGAGTCCTAATTGAAGAGTGACCCAATATCACAAGGAGAATATATAATTTAAGAGGATATCACATAGCATTTTTAACCTTTTGAAACACTTTAAACAAGGTTAAAGTGCCAATTTGGTGATCTTAAGAGATGAGACCATCATCAGGATGTCATATAGGAAACAAGTGGTGAAATTTAGTTATGTATTTAATAATTTCACCAAGAGATCCTTTCAAGACAAAATAAATTCATGGACATGATTCCATTCATTCCTTGATCTTTATCCATAAATTTCATGTCTCGATGAGTTATCTATATTGTTATATAAGTCTTCAAAGTTTAGCTTGTAGAACAAAACATTCATGCGGACATCAAATTTAAGCCATGGAAAATAAATTTTGGGGTTTAAAATGGAGATGATCATATCAATTTCAATTATAGTCACATATATGTCAAATTATGGGCATGCAAACATCAAATTTAAGACATGAAAAATAACCATAAGTTTTCAAAGATTGATGATTATGTGGATGTCAATGACGGTTATGTGGACATCAAATAATAGGTGCATGGATGTCAAAATTAAGCCTTGTGAAGTAGCCATTTATTTTCAAATTAAGTAAAACCAATGTTTGGTGTTTAATGATATCAAATATCTAATGGTGAGTGATGACTAACAGAGGTAGTGGGCCTAGGCAAGATCAAGGGCTCACGTTTAATCATACATAGATATCTAACAACGTGAGCTAAAGTCAAAGAGTCAAAGGATCTAGATCAAAGGCTCGAATTCATTCATACATATATATCTAAAAATGTGAGTTAAATTCAAGGAGTTAGTGTATCCTAGGGACCAATAAGGAGAAGATAGTTTGGATAGCTAACAACGTGAGCTAAAGTCAAAGAGTCAAAGGATCTAGATCAAAGGCTCGCATTCATTCATACATATATATCTAAAAATGTGAGTTAAAGTCAAGGAGTTAGTGTATCCTAGGGACCAATAAGGAGAAGATAGTTTGGCACAAATTGATAGGTTCAAGTTGGCAATCGACAATCAATAAATAAAGGGAAAATCGAAAAGCTTTCAGTGGAGGTTGACGAACTAGTTTTAGACCCAAGAGAATGAATGTTTTAAAGAGCCATGTTACCATTAGAGATTGTTCATAAATAGTTGTAGTCATATAGGAAAAATGGTCAAGGATAAAGCTTTGTCACCATTAAAGTTTAGATAGGACCTCTGGTCGATAATTTAGAACCTATCAACCCTATTACAAGATTACTCCATTGATGTGTTCATTGATTTTCTAGATTGGATATCATTCCATGCATTAGATTCTCAGATCTCACATGGTTTAAAGGCAAAATAGGTCTCTTTGGGCCTAATAAAGAGATTAAGCAAGAATAATTATCTATCAAACTTTCATGGATATTGTGACTATGTGAAAACTAATAGATTAGACTAGTTTTCAATTTATGGTGTACCTATGTTCAAGTTGGATAAAATACAAACATAAATGTCACTATGGGGAAGTGTCTCATCTTTTGATATGGTCACATTTTTGATAAATAGCTACCTATGGCCATCCAAAGTAGATGTGACATGAAGTTGTCAGTTCTAAGATATGAGAAGTTTGTCCTCGTCAGTAGATCATGTATAAGGTGGCATGGAGTTCCAAGGAGGAGACCTAGTAGATAGATAAGGACAATGGGAATTCAATTCTATTATAAATATTTTAAAATATTGATTCCTTCTTGATAAGATCATGACTTCGTAGCCTTGAATCAGTGTTAATCTATCATAATTTCCCCTTTCGTCTCCCCCTTTTCTATATATGTTCCATCTTATTCTAAATTATAGCTCTCTCTAGAAGTGTTTAGCTTTAATATTTTTTACAAAAATAAAATTTTATGATTTGGCTTGCTTAGGGTATGCCAAATTTTTTATTGTAACACCTTTTGATCCAATAAAGACTAAATTCCATCATTTTTGCAAATTGAATTGAAATGTGTTCTATGAATTCATGTATTGTGGTTAAGTGAATATATTATTTTTATGTCTATGTCTAAGTTTCGTAACCTTCATTAAGTGCTTTGTATTCCTCATAGGTCATTTTAAGTGCAATATATAGTTTATTGATTAGCTTTGAAGTGGCTATTTTCCCTCTCATGCTAGTTTGATAGTTGTTCAATACCTTATTATGAAATACTTATATGGGCCTGATCTTCTTTGGTCTTTAGTGTGTCTTGTGAAAATTATAAGTGTTCTAATTACTGGTACATCACCTCATTTTATATGCTTTCATATATTGTTTTTACTCTCTCTCCCATTTTATAGGCAATCATTATTTTAGGTCTAGTTTAGGTGATATATCTATAAGGAAGTTAGCCTTATCTATAGGTTTGACCCAAGTTTAGGTGACTCATAGCCTAGGATCATTCCCATGTTGGACTAGATTTGTCTAAGAGGACTTGAACAATCTCCTTACTCAACTAAGGTGAAATCTAGGAGACCAACAATTTTGGCATGCCCAATTGGACAAAATTTTCCTTGGCATAGTTGAAGTTTAAAGATTAAGAAGAATAAATTTTGTTAGGAAGAGAAATCTACCATCATCAAAAGTTGGAGATTCTTTAAGTTTTAGTAGGATCATCCAAATAGTGCTTTCATGCCAAATATTACTACAAGATCAACAAGTAAAGGTACTTTTGAACATATTGAATTGCATTCAAATTCTTATAAAAAATAAAGATTTAATAAGATAATTACTTATCCTCAAATGAAATATTCATCTCCTAGTCATCCTATTTTCTTAGTCCAAGATATTGTCCCCATTACCCAAATGGTTATCAAGAATTGTGTTTTTATTCCATTAAATAGAATCAATCCCCTGAATTTAGCCCAATACGATGACATTCTTGTGTCTAACCTTAAGAGTATCCCTTTATTCTCAAGAGAATGGGATAAAAAAATTGCTATTGAACATATCCAAGATGTTTCTAACCTTTGTTTTGTTCACAATTTTATTCAAGATAATATGGATATCATATTTCCTGTTACTTCCTTCAAAAGAAAAGCATTATAATGGTATAGGAATATTCCTTTGACCTCCATTGCTACCTAGGATGATTTAGGTGTAGCCTTAATCAGAAAATTTAAAGATAAATATGATCATCTATCCTTAGTTAAGAAATTGACTACCATTAAAAGTAACCCCATGAATTCATGTCTGATTTCAACCTCAAATTATAAAAGACATGAACTAGGATATTTATATTGGTTAAACCATCCCTAGTATATGCATTCTTGTACTTTTTAAAAGCCCTTAATTTTGATATTAGTGTGATGATATAGTCTATGTGTGGTAATACTTTGTCAAATTCCTATGATATTGAAATAAGAGTATAGAATAGCTTGATACAAGCTGGTAAACTTTCTCCAATGCCTTTAATGTATATTTTCCTATAATTACAACCTAATCTGCCCCTCAAGTTCCTTAAATACCATCTATATCTCTTACTCCATATCCTAAAGCATAAGTTAGAACCCCTTATAATCAAGCTATTGAGATTGGAGATTTAATAATTATGTTACAATATTTTGGAAATGAGATAGTTTAACCTAAGAGACAAAAATACCAGGATAGGCCTTATCATCAACAAAACCATAACACTTATCAACCCTCTAATAATCAAAGTCCTCTATATCAACCTTTTAGATAAAATAGACCACCTTATATATCTCAAGGAGCCATAATAAATCATATGTAACCCTTGATCATAATGTACCCTTTAGTTCAAAATCCATTATACCCACACCTCCTCAAAACAACTTGATGCAAGATCTAGGTTGGTAGACATTTAATCCCAATGATATGAAAAACCAAGCCTGGTATCATAAGATATTACTATGCCACAAATGACATAAGAAGAGTTTTCTCTTTAAGTAGGTAAGTATTAAGAGAAAAAATTCATACCCCAAAGAGAGGCTTAACAAGTTCAAGGGCAGCTTAATGCCATTAATGTGAATTAGCAAATAGATGATCATGTTACATTCAATCAGATTGGTGAGACTAGAAACATAAGTGGTCAACTTGTAGTTCTATCTAGAGCTAAAAGAAGAGATATTTAGAAAGCTCAAGATGTGAGAAATAATTCTAGTATTCCTAATATTGTTTATAAGAGTATCAAGGATCAACCTACCACCCCTATAGCATAGAAGAATTAGAATGTAGAAGCTAGGAAGATCCCTCAAGTACATCTGATTAGAGAATAACCAATGGTTCACAAGGTGCATTTAAAGGTTAGTAGAGCCTCATTTAGCATAATATATTAGATGAATAAATATAATTTCTATATTATCATGTTAGATTCCCTTTCTATTCTAGGGGAAAAGGACATGCTCATCTAAGAGCTTTAAGCTCTCAAGGTGTCTCAAGAACCAATTGAGAAACAAGGTTTTGTTTTAGCTAATTCAGATTAGCCAACCAAAGAAAAAGATTAATAGGTACATAAAATGACAAAGGTAGACAAAACCAATGTCAAATCAAATAAGACTCCTCTTTTTGACCTCTCTCTGATAGTTGGTGAATGTTTAGTTCATAATTGTATGATAAATAGTAGATCTAGTAGCACTATCATGCCTAAATAAATTATAGATAAGCTTGGTCTTGTCTATGAACCAAATACTAAAGGAGTATTACAACTAGATGCGTCACCAAAAAATATAGTAGGCATCATCAAATATCTAAATTTGACACTACATTCTTATCCTAATGTTACCATTTAACAAGATATAGTTATAGTGGACTTTCCTCCCATCACTACCTATAAGGGAATGGATTAATTGAGTCAACTAATAAGAACCTTGTAAATGCTATCAAGAATTCAGATTCATATAAACCTAGGGACTATCCTCTTGTAATGAAATATGAACTCTAGATAGACTAGTTTAGGTACAAACATGCCCTTAAATCCTCACCATATCTACTAGTTTATGAAAAATAACCAGTATTTCCAATCATGCTAAAATTGCCAACATATCAGTTTATGCAATAATACATGGAGCCTAGTGACAAAATATAGTCCAAAATGGTAGATATCATCAAAATGGAAGATTCTAAGAAAGAAGTGCTATAAAACTTTAGCAAACATCAAGACATGGTCAAGAGATGGTTTGATAAGAGAGAAAAATTCAAAGCATTTAGGATCTCTAACGTGGTGATGTTATGGGACAAAGCCCATGAGAAAAAAATAATGCATGACAAGTTTAATCCACTATGGATAAGATCGTATCATATATTCAAGATCTTGGGTAATAATGAATTTCATTTAAAATATCTTCAAGGTAATAATTTGACATATATAGTTAATTGATAGTTTTTAAAGCATTACTTCATGACTGTCCCATCTAGAGAGGTCTCAAAGAAATGATAGATTTTTAGGTAGAGGTATGATTCGGTTAGATTTACTTCATTATTTAGATTCCTAATGTTAGTCATTTGATTTTATTAGAGTAGTTCGTGTTTTCTAAATTAGCCTTTTGCTTTTAGTAGTTTTATTGATTTCTAGGATAGTTTTATTTTGATTTCATGGTAGTTAGATATTGGTCAATCCTCTTATAGTAAAATTATAGTTTGAGGTGTTTTTAATCTAACTTGAATTAATGCATGTTGCATACTAAATTTTAGAATTATCAATCTAGAAGCAATGAGAGAGTTAGCCATTACCATGTCCTAAAGATAATAATTCCATCAAGTATGTAAAATTTTCTCCCATAGTTTTGTGCATATTTAGAAAACTCTCCTTATCCCATTGGGTCAAATTCACTCAAAATAATAATACTTGTTTAAAGTAATAACCATGAACATGGGCAAGAGTTGATAGGGATGTTTTGATTAAACTAAAACTTTACCAAGACCAGATCATAGTGGTCACCTTCTTCCCTCTTTCTTTCATAAATTAAAAAAAAAAGAAAGAAAAGATTTAAAAACAAAAGGCATAATCCAAAAGTCAGAAAAATGAAAATAAAAAAGGATTCAAATCCTACATGACTAAATAAGATCAATGTCTCATGCATGATATAAAGAAGCTAATGAAATAAAGAAGAGGTAATCAAAGGTATCTCTATCAGGGATATGGATGTCTGGCTCGCAGCAGAGTAATGCCTAAGCTCCCCAATGTCTATGCACCTAATTATTAATAAAAATGAAACCTATAGATCACCCCATGTATATGCCTAAAACTCTTAAGACAAGATAAATAATATCACTTTCCACACACAAATCTAAGGTATGAGTGAAGTTAATATATTGCATGAGATTATTAAGAGTCTCTTTTTTCTTATAATTTAATCATTTATTTTGGTATGAGTTATGGTTTATATTGGGATTTCAAAACCATGGATTTTGGGTTCTTGAAAATTTTGGAGTATTCACCCCTATGAGTCTCCATTTGTTGTATTCAACACACCCCACTTTTTATTTTTTCTTTAAAAAGTGGTGATCCCTTTATTTTTTAGAGAACATATATTTTATCTAGGTATGTTTGTGTTTGTGTTGGTTATTATTATCTATAGAAGATCAATGTTTTAAACATTGAATCATGTTGGGTACACTTATTTTCCAATTGAAAGGACTTGCTTAATCTAATATATTAATATAAAGTTAGGAATAATCGCTTTGAATGGTAAGTATTTAGATTGGTTTATTCAAATTATTCATTTGTAATTTTTCTCTTTAGAATTTTTATTTGAAAGGTTTTTTTTTATAAACTTAGTCTTTAGATACTTTTCTTTATAAAATATGTTCTGGTCAACAAACTTTGGTCTTCAGAAAGTTTACTTCTAAAGGTTTCTTTTCAGGAACTTTCATTCATAAGATCTACCTTGAGAACTTTCTATCCAAAAACATTAACCCAAACCATAATGTTTTTAAAGATTTTTATTTAGGAAATTTCATTTTAAAGTTTTTCTTCAATAACTTAGTTTTCAGATACTTTTGGTCTTTGAAAGATTTCCTTAGGGAATTTTTTCTTTGGCAACTTTCACTCTAGAGACTTTTCATTGGAAAATTTTCGGTCATAAAATTTCATTTGAAAGGTTTTCTTCATAAGGTTTATTTTCAATAAATTTATCTTCAAGATATTTGTTTTGGGTACTTTCCTTTTAGAAGATTTACTTAGGTAACTTTCTATGTGATAACTTCTACCTGAACCACAATCTTTTTGAACAGTACTTAGTCTTCAACAACCATTCCTTTGGAAACTTTGGGGATAAACTATTTTGAAATGAATTTATCTAAAGAGAATTCTACTTTTCAAGGTATTTTGGGCATTAAGGTAAAGTTTTACTCCCCTAACTAGTCCACATAATGACAAATGGCAAAATATAAAAGGTAACACCATGGCACCTTGAATGAGTAGGTCCTATGTGACATGTACACTAGGTGATCAAGTTTGAATTAAATGAAGGTGATGAGTTCAAGACATTATATATTAATGGTACATGAACTATAAATTAATGAAAAAAGGTATAAAACTAAGCCCCTAAGCAAGTTCATCTCACTAAATTTTCAAGAGCTCGAGTGAATCTTAGCCCATTATAATCTCAAAATCCCAAGCTATGACTAGGATGACTTATAATTTATATAATTTAGTTCATTCCCCACCATTTTTGAAAGTTTAAAGCATACCAAAATTTATCAAAAAACCATGTATTTTTCATCTAGGTCATACTATAGACACCTAAAACTAGCCACAACTAACCTTTGATCAGATTTTAGATTGATTCCTACCAACCATTGTAAATTAAGCCTAAGAATCACTAGACATCCTAAATTTACTTATGCATCATTCCTCAAAGATTAGAATCATGTTGAGACATCTCTAATTGGTTTTTTCTATTGTATGCATTAATAACCTCTCATAGATTCATCTCTAATCCCCTTGTAGCATCAAAACTATCAATCTGGCCTATGGACCTATTAAGCGGGGTACTTTCACACTTAATCAAATCTTAAAGAGCTAAAAGGATAATCAAAATTAATTAATAAAATAAACTATAATAAATTCCTTGTTTAAATATACATTTGAAATTAATGAATATCTAAAAAAAGGAAATTCAAAAATTCAAAATATCCTAGCCTTTCATCATTGCCTTTATGAGTTATCAAGCTCTTTGAAAATATCTTAAAATATCTAATTTAGAGAGCCATACCTAGTAATTGAAAATCATAATTACTTGACAAATATTAACTCAAATAGAGTTATATTTGACTCACCTAGGTTTAGTTATAACCCATTCCAAGCCTAAACTCAACTTTAACTCACCTTGGATGAGAGTTAATTCCTAAGGCTATAAATAAATGGACATGCCCCTTCATTTTTAAGTTTGGATATTGTAGAGTTATTATGCAAGATTTTATCCATATAAATCATAGCAATAGTGTTATAATGCCAAAATATTAATCCAAACAACATCACATACCAAGGTGTCAAGGAGAGAAAGAGCTCCATTATCAAAGACTTCTTGCTACACAAGCCAAGCAAGCCACTCAACAAAGACATTTGGAGCTCCTAATGAAGGTAAAATAGTTATTGTATTTTATGGTTTTATTGTGATTTAATTTAGCTTTTGTTACTAAGATATTCCTAGTATCTAGGCTAATAATGTAAGTGTTAGTGTGTTTATTTGAGTTTTATTGCTTGAACTAACACTATAATAACCTCCATTCTTAGATTCCTATGATATTTAATGTCATGCCCGGTGGGACCAATCAAGCAACCCATAAAATTAATAAATGCTTAAGAATATTCAAATTTTGATTTTTGACTTTGTTTTTAATGTAATTCTATTTTTTAGTAACACACAAGTTACACAAAAACAAATGTCGATTCTAAAAAACCAATGTTGATCTTCCTAGAACTGATGTTGACCCTTATGTGAATAATAGAGCATGACATGAATGTGATTCATGAGGATTTTTCTTGAGTTTTTAAATTTCCATTATGTGTTTGAGGATCTAAATATTGTTTGACTTACCATTTTATTCCAAGATCTAGTAAAAATTGTTGGTTTTAAAGCTTATTTTACTAACAGCCTTTTTGTGAAAACCATAGTGTTTTTCTATGTTTTTACAGGAATTGACATTGATCTATTTCAACTAACATTAACCCCTTCATGTCGATTGACATCGACCTTTGTAAACTAAAATTGATAATTGCATGGATCAACATCGATCACTCATATTAAAAAAATAGGAAACCTGAGAGCTAATTTGGAAATATTGTTGTCTCACTCACTTTTGATCTTCTAAGTAGGAAAACCCTCTAAAAAATTGTAAGTCCTAAGGTGGAAAAATCCAATTTTGAACATAGTTAAATCTTACACAATTTATCTTTGGTGTTTAAAATGAACTTAGTTATTTTCATACCTTAGTTATTTGTGAAGTTTTTTCAATTTTTTTAACTAACACCAAGGGTCTGAAACTTCACTACACACTTTAATTTGGTGCAATAAAATAAAATTTCACACTTAGTTACATACTCCTAAGATTTTTTTTTCATTATTATTTTATTGAAAGTTGTTTAATTTTAATAAAAATGATTGATGCATGTATGATCTCCCCCTATCCCCTTTAGGGAACTCAGGTGATGAAAAATGGTCATTCTTTTCCTTTGTCACTTTAGTCTCAAAGTGTGAAAATAAAGTCACTAAGGAATTTCCTAAATATGTATGGTTTTGGTGACCCCAAAATGACCTTGAATTCTTTTCACTTGTCTTTATTTTTTTCATGCATTTTGTCTTGTGAGCAAGAGTTCATCACCTCCTCATGGGTTCTTTAGGGAAAAGTTGACCTAGGAATTCATCTCTTAGCATAATTTCAACCCCACTCCATGGTGAGGTATAGAGATTGAGTTAGTGAATTGTTGGGATGGTAGTTTGAGTGGTTAAACTACCTCATTTAGTGATTACTTCCCTTAGAACATATGATCAACTCGAACATCTCACTACACTAAGAAAGTGATAGATATAGTGGTTATGAAAAGGAATAGACCTTTTCACAATAATATAGTTGATAAAAATCCAATTTATGTGATCATATATTATGTTATTCACACTCATGACCATCTACAAATATGTGCAAATTGATAGTTTAGAAGAACCCTACTTGATTGACATATTGTTGATGTAGGGTGAGTAGCTCAAAGTTCCATGTCATAGTACAAACTCTTGAGATAATAGGGGTCCTAAAAACCCTAATTTTCATGAAATTTTACTTTTTGGATTAATTATTAAAGTCTTCTTAATATTGATTATATTTAGATAATTTAACAATATTATGCAACCTTTTCAATTTTAGGATTTAGGATGTTACACTTATGTGTTTATGTCATTTTATCCTTTTATTTCATGGTCTTGAGTCAAACTATCTATTTTATTCTTTTACCACATCAAAATGAGTCTTATTATACATCACTCCTTTGTTTAAGGAATCATTACACCACCCATTTGATACTGTGCCTTTGCCTCAATCCTTTGTCAAACCTATTTGTGTGTGTCATTTGATTGAAAAGGGTGTCATTATGTTGCTCAATTAATTTCAAATCTTGTGTCTTGGAGTCTTGAAACCAAACCATTGATCATATGTTTAGAGAAAGATAACATCGTTATGATACCTAAATAATTTCAAAGACTTATTTTCCTTGTGTCCAAATTTCAATTTCGAACCTAAAGCCACATGTTCCCTTTTGATCTTTACCTAGTGTCGTTATGTTATCTGTTCTTGTCTCATTTATTATTTGTTCAAAGAGCCTAGTTTTCTAAGTTGAGTTTTTAATTAGCCTTGATAAGTTAAAATCCAAACATTGATTAATTTCTACCTATGCCTTATTTAATTTTGGCCTATCCATTGATCTTTCTAACTTGGGTTTTGTAACTTAGGTTAATTCTTTATTCAATTTTAAAAAATATTATTTCTGCCTAGATTTTGAGGCAATAACCTATCTTTCATATGCCTTTTATTTCATGCCTTATGAAAATTGACTAAGTTCATGTTTAAATATGAATTCCTATTTTATTATAAAGTGTTTCAATTTTTTTAGATTAAATCTCATACCTTGTTTTGTTTAAAATCTAACCTTTTATGCCTTTCCCAAAAGACCTAGCACATGCCTGTTTTGATCTTAGCTTTTTTGTCTTCTCCAAAAGACCTAGAATATTTTTTTATTAGATTAGACTTGTTTAGAACTATTTGTACTTAAATTTTGACATTATGATTTTTATTTCATCCACTTTATCTTTTTGTAAAAGACATCTGATTTTTGACTATTTTATACCAAGTTTTAGCATAGACCTTTTGGAGATACAACTCCACTTTTAGACAAAGTTAGACCAAGTTCAAATTATTTATCCTTTAGACATTATTTTTAAATTTTTATATAACTCTATAAATATTTTTTGAAACATTTATCATTTATTTAAATATGTCTCACTATACTCATAGTAGATCCATGTATAATCCAAGATATGATAATGTGGTCACACAAGAAGACTTTGTTCAAGACCCCTATGGTGACAATGTAGTTTATGAAACAAATAATTATCCACATTACAATATTTAATCAAGGGAAAAAATACAATATCCTTTAGTTCACTATTTGGTTAACACACGTCCATACTTAGAATAGGACTAAGAACAAATAGTACAATACCTAGCTAGCATACCATCAGTTGTAGACCAAGTTCAATAACAACCATAATATGCTATAATGTCATAGAAATATGATCCATATTCATTTTATCATCAATTTATTGTAAATAAATATGAATTTTTATTAAGAGCCATAGAGATAGGAACTAAGTTTCTAGTAGATTTCCCTCACAAAAATTTACCTAGTCTAGTTAGAGTGCCTTACAATATACCTTATAAAAACATTGAGTAGGCCTCTTATATCAATCCTCAATCTCTAGTGATGATGCCATATCAATACCTATGTATTATTGTCATACGAAATAGCCTCATAGAGGATCATTTTATACAAATTTAGACAACATACTAGACCTATTTAAACTTAGCTCACATTTTCAATAACATGATCATGCCAAATTATTCACTTATCAATCTATCTCCTTCAAATTGAGTCTTAATCAAATTGATAAGATGAAAAAAATAAGGTATAATCCCATTTGCACAAAAAAAAATAGTTGGAAACATGTTTAATACCCTAGCTATCGAATAAGTGTCTACTAGTTCTATATAGATGAGTGTGCCAAACACAGTGGATAACATGCAAGTGTCATCCAATCTAGGCCAAAGTGGTATAACTACACAAAAAACTATCCCATAATAAGTGCCTTTAGTTAATACCATGAATGGTTTGCAATAGTAGGGGGTAATAACTTTTACCTCCCAAATGCAAAAAGCTACCTCTAATCCCCAACTAGCTATTTCATCAAGTATTCAATCACAAGGACTAAGTAGTCAAATGCCAACTAATGTCATGCCTCAACAAAATGTGATGAACGTTAATCCACCTCAATAGGTGACAACTAACATTTCAAACAATAGGCAAATCCCAATATACCAACATAATAGAGATTGAACATTCCACCACCTGATTAGGGGGTAACCAATGCTCCACCTCATCAAGTAGTGATAAATATGCCTCAATAGTCATATACTAACATGCCTTTGTAAACATTATCTAATAAAAAATCTATGTCCATTATTTAATGATAAATGTTATACACTTTACAAGCATCTACTTCACAACAAGGTTTCACACAACCAAGAGGTTCTATTGTTTAATAAGTATCGATTAGGAAATAATTACCTTTTGTTCTAAACATGCCATATATCCAATGATAGGGCCTTTTTTCATAATAATTTCCCCTTATTCATCCAAGTATGATTAACTGGTATAAAATACCTATTTAACCTCAATAGGCACAATAATTCACTCAGAGCCATATCCTTCTATCTCAACCATAATTTCTCCAAAACTAAGCTTATATACCAAATCTAAACTATAATATCACACCACAACATGTGAAATTCAAATAATCACATCCTAATTTATGAATGAATAATCTTGGTCAATCCCTAACCATCCCAACATTCCAAAAAAACCATGACTCCACTATAGCCCTATCAAATTAATCCACTTTTGATTACCCAACCTCCATCTCAAGCTAGTGTTCCATATATTTTATTAACACAAGAATTGTAGAAATGAATGATGCAATTTACACCATCCAATCTAAGATAAAAAACCAATATTTTTAAGTTGGATGATGTGCATTACTACTCATTCAACATGGATTATTTGTAAATACCATTTCCTAAAGGGTATGAACCACCAAAGTTTGACAAGTACAGGGGTAAAGGGACCCTAATGCCCATTTAGATAAATTATTTATTGATTACCAAATGATGGCTTAGAGTGACATATACCTCCTACTTTTGTTTCCTTTGAGTCTAGCAAGACAAGCTTTGGAGTGGTTCCTAATTTTTTTGAAGAACTTAGTATCTAGTTTTGATGACCTTTCAAACAAGTTTGTACAGCATTTCTCCTACAATCTTGAACATGAAATTTCATTGGTAGAGTTAGATCAAGCCAAATAGAAAGCTAGTGAAATTTTTGCAATTTTTTTATAGAGATGGAGATCATTTGCTAGCCACTTCACCCATATTTTACTAGGTAAGAAATTAGCCATTGTATTTACCAAAAACCATTAGTATGAGATATCTTACCATCTGGAGCTATAGTGTACACAAACTTTTAAAGAAATCATCAACAAAGGTTTGTTAATAAAAAAAAGGTCCTTATTAACAAAGGGATTATCAAGATCACCTTATCAAACCAAAATTAGAACCAAAACCAAGGAAATGGCAAAAATTAGAACCAAAACTAAGTCCAATTGTAAGCATTGGTACTAGCCTAGGCAAATAATTATGAAAAATCCAAGTAGTTTAATCATAGAAATAATTCCAAGCATTGGCACTAGCCTAGGCCTACTCATCACATCTTTAGTGACCTTGGAGATCCCATTGAATTCTTTTTTCTCAAGTTATATTCTACTAATATTATTAGTTATCTAATTCCAAAACACTATCTTGAAGGAATTCCTTATCTAGATTAGTATAGACAAAATGAATTTTATGAATATCATCACATTAATAGACATAATTTATGCCATTTTATGAAGATAAATCAACTAATTGAAAACATGTTGAAAAATGGGGAGATAACATTGGATAATATAATGTCTACATCTAATTAGAACTTGGGTATTTATCAAAACCCTTTCCTAGAACATAACAATAATAATAACCAACAACAAAAACAAAGTCTAGAATAACATAAACAATAGTATCAAAAATTGAGACAACAATAACAATACTTATAGCAACAACAACAATGTCAATCAAATGGATGGAACCAAGGCTAGAATGATGCCAACAACCAGTAGACTTACCATGCAATTACACATGACTACAACAAATTTGAAGGCCATATTATGGGAAGCCACATTTCTACCATCTCCATCAATTTGGGAACAAATATTAACTGAGAAAGTTCATTTTTAAACAACTACAATCAACCAACCTATGCCAGTGATTCTTCCTTGACTTAGGACCACATATAAGCATACCAAGAAACAAGGATTACTACTTTTGGATCTTATATTGATAAATCACCATTTCCTTATGACCACATACAAGTTCATTGGTAACCAATAATTATACTATGTGGTCCCCCTCCACCATCATTTACTATAAATAATGGTCCTGTATATAATCTTGATTATGCAATCATAACTTGATGGTCAAATATTACCATTCTTGGCCCACAACCATTTGCCCCTACACCCATCCAACCCAATGTTCTAGCTAGGAAGAATCCATATACCAATGTGTTTTAAAAAATGTTTGATATTATGTAATAGCTTAAAAACATTCCCTCATAAATTCCATTTTGGAATTTTTGTGTTCATCTACCATACACAAGAACCTTTTAAAAGAGTTACTAGTCTAATCAAAAGTTCATAATGCAATATCTCTGGATAAATTCCAATATTTGGCTATACATCTAGCCCCAAGCCATCAATTATCCTTTGACCAAAGTGACATGTCATCCCTTGGCCCTCTTCATAATAATCCATTATACATCAAAGTTGTCATCATATGGCATAAAGTGAATGTTGTCCTCATAGACAATAGATCAAGCCTAAATATTGTGCCTCTAAATCTCATCAAGCTTCTCAGATACACAATAATCGATATCCATCTAGAAAATATCACAATCAAGGCCTATGATAATGAAGAGAAATAATCACAAGGCACTATCAACTTGTCATTTATCATTGGGCCTTTGAGCCATGACACATTATTCCATTTGTTAAACCTATATCTATCATGGAATTTTCTCTTGGGAAGATCCTAGCTACATGAAATTTGTGTAATCCCTTTAACATTGCATTAGTGTCTCAAGTTATCTCATTGTGGCATGGAGGTCACCATTCCTAGATATTTTCATCCCTATGAACATCACAAGCATTTAGAGATTGAGCATAAAAGCTATAGCTACCATTTTGGCTTAAACCTAGTTCCCAAAAAGGATAAGGGGAATAAATTCTTGTTGATTTTTTAGAGGTCAATTACATTGACCCATATACCCTTTGATTCATCTTCCCATATACCACCTCCTAAAATATCTAATCATTTTATCATCATAGATAATGGCCCAAGAGAATATTTGACCCACAATACATTCCACATTTCCAAGCTTCCATAGAAACCCAAGTCCCATGGAAGACCTAAATCCAAGTCACCTTTCATGAAATGGAAGTGGAAGGGCAAAGGCAGGTTAAATAGTCTATCTCCTATCATTTTCACACTAGCCACTAGCCAAGAATTGGACCCACTTGTAAATGATGAAACTTAGATATATAATGATAACTTGGCCAATTACTATAATAATGCCAAGTATCATATTCCTAACAGGATCAAGAAAAATCATGCCTATCAAGGAGGAGGTATCGAGATAAATTAGTAAGGAACACTTGCTCCAATCTCTATGAAAAGGTATAAAGGAGCCTATGGTCTCAAATTTAAACCACCTAGGGGTGACCCCATGTATCTCATTCATGTTCCAATTCTAACAACTAGTGATGATGATGCTAACAGTGAAGCAAAGTTTGATCATAACCCTTATGAAGACCTAGATATTAACAATTTATTTCAAAATCATACTATTTATACCTTTAGCCCATTTAACTCACACAATATACTTCCTCTTTATCACCCTCAACTTATAGCCTAATAGCAAAAAGAATCAATAGTTCCTATAGATGAGTTTGAGAATGATGAATCCTTATGAAAATTTCTAGGACTAAAAGACAATCTTCCATTAGGAGACCATAAACAAGGGTTATCAATAAAATTAGATCATGTAGCCTATTTTGGAGAATGGGTAAACACCTTAGATAGAAATAATAAAATAAAACATTAAGGAATCAAAGTGAAAACCTCTTTGAGGTGATTTTGGACCATGATAAAAGTAAAGAGAAAGGCATGTCTTCTAGTGAAAACCTCTTTTAGGTGTCATTAGATGGGGGTGTTTAACTTTCCTCAAACATAGCTCAGGAGACCACCAATGATAAATGTGCTTATGGGTCTGAGTTTAGTTTTGAAGAATAACCTACCTTCAACCGAATTATCCAAGAGTTTCTAATAGTATTTGTCACATGGCCATACTTACCATTGAGAGATTATAATTCATCCTGCCTATGGGGAAATTGAAGAGCCAATCCAAACATAGGACTTTTAAATTACAGGCCAATTCTAATATTTTCCAACTATTTTGGAGGATGGTTCAACTTTCCTTGTGGAAGATATTACACAAGTTAACATTAAGACTCTATATGACCCAAAATGGATCAAATGAGGCACATCCCTCTTTAATGAGGAACATGAAATATTTATATCCCTTTTTAGGGAATTTATTGACATATTTGGTTGGGCATACTCTGACATGCTAGGTTCAGACCCCACCTTAGTTGTATATCACCTTGTCATACATCCTAAGGCTAAACCCATGAAGTATAAATTATGAAAAATGCATCCTCATATTGATTTATTAGTAAAGAAAGAGTTGGAAAAACTCGTAGAAGTGAGATGTATTCAACCAATCGACTATTTAGAGTGGATCTCAAATGTTGTGCCAGTTAGTAAGAAGTCAGAGGGAATCAATATATTTATTGAATTTAGATATATAAATAAAGACTACTTTAAGGATGACTTTCCTCTACCAAACATTGACATGATTGTTAATTTCATAGCTGGGTAAGAAATACTTTCACTTATGGATGGGTTCTCAGGATACAACTAGATCAAGATTGCACTAGAAGACCAACATAAAATAGCATTTACCAGTCCATGGGGAATTTTTTTGTTATCAAGTTATGTCATTTGGTCTCAAAAATGTTTTTTCCACAAACCAAAGAGCCATGACCATCATATTTCATTGATATGGTGCATGACATTGTTGAAGAATATATTGATGACTTACTAGGTAAATAAAAGACTAGGGCCAATCATCCACTCACACTAAGAAAGATATTTGAGAGGTTGTATGAATACAAGGTCAAAATCAATCCTAAGAATTTTTTTTTTGGAGTTACTTTAGGTAAATTTATTGGCTTCATTAGGTCCCACAGAGGCATTGAAGTTGATCAAACCAAAGTACAAGCCATTATTGATATGTCACTACCTTCTAATTTGAAGCAACTCCATAGTTTAGAGGGAAAAATTTAGTCTATTAGATGATCCATTTCTCAATTAGTCAATAAATTCTATCCATTTACTCACTTATTAAAGAAGGGTGTCACATTTCATTGGGATGATAAATGCCAGAAAGCTTTTCAACATTTAAATGACTATCTTACAAATCTACATGTTTTATTGCCATCTATTCCAAGAAATTCATATTTATTATGTCTATCTACCATGAACAAATCCCTAGGGGCACTTCTATCTCAACATGATGATAATAAAAAAGAACATGTTATATACTATCTAAGATGTACACTAGCTACATATAAATATAATTATATGCCCATTGAAAAATCCTACTTAGCCATGATTTTTGTAACTCAAAATTTACAACAATGCATGTTAAACAAAAAGACCATAGTTATTTCAAAATTAGATCTGATCAAGTATTTACTATCAAAAATAACTTTATAAGGCCACATGGCCAAATGGATCATGATTCTAAGAAAGTTTGAGATATAATACATCAACCAGAAGGCCATCAAGGGATAAGTACCTATAGATCAGCTTGTTAAACCTCCCCTTATAGATATTGAACCTATAACATTTCAATTTCTATATGAGTCCATTATGACCATCATTGAAACACCTCTTGAGGAGCAATATTGGAAACTATATTTTGATGGATCATTCACAACACATGTATTGGGGATAGGCCTATTGTTTATTACACCATAGGGGGATCTTATCTCTAAATCATTTTGTATCAACTTTCTTTGTACCAAGAACATGGATAAATAAGAATCACTTATTGTATGGATTTGTCGAGTAGTACAATGAAATGTTTAGAATCTCAAGGTTTATGGTGATTTTTAGTTAATCATCAATCAAGTTACAAACCATTTTTAGACCAAATATGACAAGATGGTACCGTAAAATGCCATGATTGAAACTCTTAAACAATAAATTTATGATGTGTAATTTTAACATATACCCTAAGATAGTAACAAAATAGTTGATTCCATGGTCATCATTGGCTCTTTAATCCATCATCTAGACAAAGCAAAAGAATATCGATTCCTCATGGAAAATATTCTAGCACCAACTTGTGAACTTTCGATCATTGCAATGATCTATGATATTATTGGTCCTAGCTCTATATGGTATTTAGACCTTTTTACCTACCTTCAAAAACATATTATGCCTCCTAACCTATCCCACAAATATCAAAAGGCCTTTATCCACCAATCCATATGATATACCTTACTAGGACCAACCCTTTACTACCAAAACATTGATGGAACTCTATTTCATTATTTAACTTTGATAGAATAAACATTAAAATTACAAGAATTTCATGAAAGAGTATGTGGATCCCATACTAGTGGGGCCATCCTATCCAAAAAAACCTCTGTATTGGGTATTATTGGCCAACTATGGATGTACATGCATTTGCATATGTTAAAAAGTGTGAAAAAAGTTAAAGGCAAGCCAATTTGATTCATGCCCTAACCAAGACTCTAAAACCAATGATTAGATCATGGCCATTTTCTATATGGTTACTTGATCTCATTGGTAAGATTAACCTAACCTCATCTTATGGCCATTAACACATCCTTACTTCTATCAAATATTTTACTAAGTGGGTTAAAGATATACCCCTCACTTATGTAATTGGAAATCAAATTTCCAAATGCATATTTAAACATCTCATCTGCTAATATGGTATCCCATCTAACATTATATATGATAATTGTGGATCATTCAATAAAAATAATTTCAAATCATTGTGTGCTAACTACTAAATTACTCAACATTTTTCTACTGCCTATTACCTACAAGGTAATAGCCAAGTAGAATCATCCAACAAAACCATTTTCAACATCTTTAAAAATATTGTCAATGATGTTGGATGTGATAGTCACCTCCAAATATTCCATGCCCTTTGGGTATACTGCACAAACTACCATACCCTAATAAGAGCCACTCCATATTCCCTAGTTTATGAGACTGAGGCCATTCTTCCCATTGAGTTTGAGTTACCCTCTTTGCACATTTCACTAAAAAAAATTCTAGATGATCAAGTTTCCTGAATTTCTCACCTGTAAGAGTTGGAGTTACTTGATAAAAAATGCATGGCCATAGTCAATAACCTACAAGCATATTAGAATAGAATCTATGGACATTATAATCAGTGGGTCAAATATAGAGAATTTAAACTTAGTGATCTTATACTCGAATAAAAACAAAAGAATACTATGGCTAAGAAGAATAAAAAGGGAAAGATAAAATCCAATTGGTAGGCCCATACATCATTGTTTCAAATTATGGATCTAGAGCATATAGACTCACTACACTAGATGGGGATGAACTTGATGATCCAATGAACATTATACACCTCAAGTGTTACTTTGCTTGAGTGACCTAAACTATTGTCTATGAGGCCCATTTCCATTGTACCATATCATGATTTTATTTTCACCATACCATATACCATTCTACCATAACTTTCTTTTTGATTGATTTGTTTTTACCCTCCCTACCCAACCCCTTTGACCTTGGTTCTATTCAATTAGTTCCTTGGGCACTTTCATCAAGAAGATTCTAATCAATTTTTAGTAGTTGATTCAAAATTATAGATAGAGGCCATATTTTGGAGTAGTGTGATAGTGGTTTGTCAGTTACATCCTTCATTTTTTATTTCATTCTATTCATGTACTAATGATTATAACCACCTTTGGGCAAATTAGAGTGCCATCATCGTGTTATTAATTTTAATTGCATATGTTCAAATTAATATCATTGACCTATACCATTGTTTCCTAAATTATGACTACCTTTGGGGAAATTAAGGACAACACCTTTATCATGCCTTAAAGTACCACCTTACCATTCCCATGTCATACTATGCCATTTGCCTACTTTGTCTAGTTTATGAATTTTCTGCTACCTAGTCAAATTCCTCCACTGTAAGGTATAACTACTATGGCTTGAGGTCCCCTTTGGGACTATGTAGACAATGCTCAGTTCACATTGAGGTTATCTTAGTCACACTTTACCATGGTCTCACTACTTTAAGAGCACTTTTAAGTTTGAATGCTCTCTCCATTTTATGAGATTGGACCATTTAGTATCTCATCATTCTTTATCAAGTTAAGATGCTTCAAAATTTCCATTTTTTTTTTGAAAATATCTCTATAAAATACTACACATTAACCTTTTTTGTACCTTAAGGATTCTTGAAAATCTCACTAAGTCATAAGAAACCACTTGTCATTTAGTTTCCCCCTCCTTATTGGCCTCACATCCCATTCAGTCACCATTTTGTGAAACCATTCCCATATTTCCTCTATCACATCAATCAAGTTTTCTTATCATCATTTTCTTCTATCTCATTTCTTGGGAGAACTACATTTGGCCTAAATTTTATGTTGGATATTATATCCATGGAACTATGTAGGTAGCATCCACTTACCTAGTGCATCTAAGGTTAGTTTGGCAACCCCTTCCTTTTTTTCTATTCCCCTATTTTGTTTGTTTGTTTCATTGTCTCCTATAATCTAGGGGCAATGTTATTTATCTTATTTGTGCTCTATTTGTGCTAATATTTTACATAGACATTGTCTATTTTTGTTTCATTTTATTCTCTTTATTTTGTTTTGTTCTTTCTTTTATTGGTGTTTTATTTGTTTATTTGACTATTTGTTTATTTCTTATTATGCCTCAACTTAGTATACCTACATCTATTGGGTGATTCCTTTCACAATATACTCAAGTCCATCCATATTCATATGTCAACATTATCATCATCATTTTTATCATTGGTACCTTATTTTTGATTGAGTATTGGATCATGTATTAGTCCTTATGCATATTTCAGCTAATTTATCATGGTGTTATATCATTATGCATATCATCACATGATACAAAAAAAATCAACTTGGGAAATATTACAACCAATGTGGCCATGATATATCTCCTTGGAACCTAAAAAATTCTTGATCTACCCAAATCATTCCCAAATATAGAGTAATTAAACAGTGAAAGAATTTTAATCCTTGCTAGTTACAAATTAAATATCCATACTAGCAAGTTGCCTAAATTTATCTTTCTCTTATGTACAAATTTTCCATCATCAAGGTAAAAATTATTATAATTACCTATAGTAAAATCATTGTGTATTATCCCACTTGCACTACCAATGATTCTAACCACCTTTGGGCAAATCATTGTATATTATCCCACTTATAGAAAGAATGATTATAACTACCTATGGGTAAATCATTATGTTTTGATCTATCTAGAGGTTAATGATTATAACTACCTATGGGTAAATAATTCTCCTTCATCTATCCAACTAGAGAAAATTTTCATTGTGATAATTCTTATAACCACCTTTGAGAAAACCATTGTCTCTATCTACCCAACTAGGGCATGTTTTTATCTTGATAATGATTATAACCACCTGTGAGCAGATAATTTTTTCCCTTTCATGATTATAACCACCGTTGTTCAAATCATTTATATTTTTACCCTAATCCTCCTTTCAATTATTATAACCACCTTTAGGAAAATCATTGCTTTTTTGTCTCACATATGCCAATGACTATAACTACCTATGGGTAAATCATCTTTTTTGTCTGACCAACTGGGATAGCTCCATATGCCACTGATTATAATAAATTATGTGTATATAAATATTCTCCACCCCATTTTATCTTTTTTATCACATCATTTCCTCATTTTGAGGTACTGATCACTACCCCTTTTTTATGATCGCTCCCTTGAGGGGGCATCCAGAGCTCATCCATTGTCATTGAAGTAGTAGGTATATATGACCTTTTCATTATTTGAGAAGATGTTACTATACCTATATCTTGAAACATCTTCCCAAATAGGTTCAAACTATAGACACCTAAAATTGGCCACAATTAGGCTTTGACCATACTTTAGATTGATTCCTACCAACCATTATAAAATAAGCCTAAAAATCACTAAACATCCCAAATTTTTTTATGCATTATTGTGAAAGTTTAAAATTATGTTAAGACATCCCTAATTGGGATTTTATATCATATGCAAAAATAACCTCTCATGTATTCATCCCTAATCACCTTGTGGCATCATAACTATCAATCTGGCCTATGGACCTATTAAGTGGGGCACTTGCACACTTAATCAAATCTTGAAAGATCTAAAAGGATAATAAAAATCAATAAAAAATCTAAACTAGATTAAATGCTTAGTTGAATTATCCATTTAAAATTAATTAATATCTTAAAAAATAAATTCAAAAATTCAAAATATCCTAGCCTTTCTATTGACATTCTTAGACTCATAGGCCAAATGTCAACTCCTGATGTCAAAATCTTTTAGTGACCATCACCTTAGCCTACTTATGATGATTCTCGGCATAGTCATGTCATCCTTATCCTATTGAGAGTATTTGAATCCTAATTAAGAGAATCATAGTTTCATTCTTGATCCATTGTGTCATGAGTCTCTTGAAGTCTTTTGGATGATATGTTAGATGTCATAGTGATTTGGGATGAGGAATATGATTTTTAAAAGATCCTGAAATTCAATGAGTGCTTAGCCCTATTTGAGGATTATATTGATATTTTGGTGATATGAATGTGTTTTAAAATTATTAGAGGCTTTGATATGAAGATAATAATGTATTCAATTTTTTTTTATATGGCATACTTATCTAAAGCCATATAGCTCCCTTATTACCACCCCTAAGCCATCAAACACCCCTCAAATACTTCATCTAAGCCCATTTGATTTGGAAAACTTTAGGAAAAAGAATTATGTTGTTAATTTAATTAAAAATGGGGTCTTTAAGAGGATTTATCCATGCCATATACTACCCCATGCATTTCATAACACTTAAAACCCATTTTGAAACCCACTCACATCCTTCTCACTAGTTGAGTGGGTCTCTCATGCCATTTTTTGGCTTCTCCACTTCCTCCATACATTTTATCTTTATTGAAGAAGCTTATTAATTAGTTATTCTCCTCTTTTGACCAAAAAATAGCATTACAAAGTCTGAAACATAGAGAAAATGGTGGAAATCAAAGATTTTACAGAGTTTTTTGCACTTGAATGGAACTATAAGAACTATACCATATAGAGGAATATCAAAGGTAAAAGATTAAATAATTTTTTATGTCTCTATAAATTTACATGGTTAATGTATTCCAAACAAGCTCAAAACTAGTCTTACACTTCATCCATCTTCTGTGTAAGCTCATACAACTCCTCAAGTTTCTACTTATACCATATAAAGGAGAAAAAATGGAGGTCTTAGATCTTGGACATAGGAAATACCCTCAGGGAGCTTCCAATCATGGCATTTTTTTTGGGGATTAGTCTCCTAATATTTAATAACATTCCTTAGGAAGTTAAGGAAATTATATGCCCCTTACATCTGCATAGGCCAATTTCAACTAGGTGATTTTCATATATTTTTTGAAGTGTTTGCTCAATCTAATGACTAATCCTATTTTCCAAAGTCTTATAGGATCTACCATGGAAATTTAAAAGTTTGGCTCACATGTGTGAGCTCATGAGACTATAAAACATCTAAGCTAACCTAGTTTGTAATTTTTAGGAAAGTTCAGTGTATTAAACAGGGTTCAAAGTCTTCATCAAAAGTTTCTTGGATTGGTATGAAGAGTTTGAGAGAGTGTTTTAAGGATCTCAATGCATTATTGATTAGATGGAAGGTCTAATGGCTCTTATCACCTCAAAAAGTATATATAAAATGGGAACTTAAGTATAAGTGAAGATCATTGTGTGATAGAGACTCTGTGTGTGTGACTTGATGGTACCTACAAAGCCTCAATGTAACCCAAAAACACATAATAGGATATTAGAATCATGATGGGGAGTCATCACATTCTTTAAGGAAACCTTCCCATATTCCATGTAATCCTTAAGGGCTTATAAACCATCTTTCACACCTCTAAGTTCACTCAATCACCTTTTAGCTAAGTTTAACGTTTTTTGTGAAAAAAAGGTTATTATAAGTTTTTTAGGTTTCCTTTTAGTATTGTGTATGTCCTTCTCTACCTCTAAAATTACCATGGTTGTAATTTATGTGTCTTAAGGCCTTCAAGTCTCATTATTATTTTTATTTAGGTGATTCTCATGTTTCATTCCATGCATTTCCCACACCTTTTCCTTTTCACACTATTCACTATCTTTCACTATGATTATCACCTAATTTTCATGCTCTCACCTCCTTATCATGCCATTTCCCCCTTCTACATCCATACATCATTCATCCAAATACCTTAACAATATAAAGGGACTTAAATTCAAATATATAGCAACTAGGAGTCACAAGTTTAGAGATAATGAGTTCATATAGGTCTTAGCCCCATCTGTGAGAGAAAATGAAAACCTACAGTGATTAGACAATCGTCACTTGTTGATATCCCTTTTGGATGTTCTGATTGAAATAGATTCATAGAGAGTGATGAAGGAGGATGGAGGTTAGATAAGGAGGAAACAAAACTTCAAAATTAGCTATCAAGTCTTTATGCTCAAACAAGGCACCCCACAGAGTCTTAGTCCATATGACAAGGTCTATAATTCCTCGATGATTGATTTTTGAGAGGGCAATCAAGGTAATGGTCTCAAGTGAGAAAAGAATAGTGAATCATCCTTAAATATGGATTGTTAGGTATTTAATATGGATTTATCACCATAATCCAATTTATGCCTCCATTTCAATCACTATCCTATCCAAGACTAATAAGCATCTATAACCACCTTAATTGGCTTAGGCTTAGCAAATGAATAAATTGAGAAGAAAGTTATGCTTCATAGGATTAGGATGTGTTTGGTGGGAAATAAAAGGTATGATTGATATTTAAAGAAGCTCAGATCACCCATGTGAGATACCTTAACTCCTTCAATAAGGCATAAAATAGAGGAATGCCTACAACCACATTGTATGCACCTATTACCATCTTGATTAGCCTAGGCGTGGACTATGAAGAGAAAGTTTGGCAGAGGTTATGATTATTAATATTATGGAGTATATTAGGAGTTAAAATTGTTATTTATGCTAAAAAATTCCCAAAATATTAAATTTTAATACCTATCTCTCTCTCACAACTCAAATGAGTTCTTTAAGAACTTGCAATCAACATATCAAAAGCTAGTGAGGTATGATCTCCCCTTTGCAGGAGTTGGGGATAGTTGTTGAATTAATTGGTGTAAAATTGAAATAATAGAGACCTAATCAAGGTGATGTTGTTCCTAAATTACCAAGACACTCACATGGAGGGATTATTACTCATCTACCTAGTCAATAATGCAAATGGACACATACAACCATCCCTTTTAGGCTTACTATAGCATGGTCCTCAAAAACATTATATGAACCATTAAAAAACACAATGATTGGTGTGATTATCCAAGAATGTGAATCTAATAATTACATAGTGATATTGTGTTATTATCACATATGGGTATTAATCACCATATATACCACCTCTTCCTAATCAATCCTAATAACTAAACCCTATAGATAGTTAGACTGATAGATGGTTATATGTGATATTATTAGGATATTTTGGTGTCTTTAGCATTGCCTAGGACAAAAGGAAAGGTTAAATAAAAAGGAGGAAAAGGTTCATACTAATAAAATGGGTAAAACTATATATTTATCACCACTGATAAGATAGAGCAACATCTACACAAGCTTGGAATAATGTAGGAATGCTCATGTGGGAGACCTAAGCCTGAGTAGAGGGTAAGGTATGTAAAGGAACAACATTTGAAAAATAAACTAAAGAGCATGATATTAACCCTAAGGAATGTTATGTAAATTATATGGTCATAAATACCTCAAGAAACAATCATGATAAGGCCATACTTAGACCCTTGTACTCTGTCATGTAGTCTATAGGAATTTGAAGCTAGTTTGAGCCAAAATGGGAAATTAAGGCCCTTACAAGAATATTTAGGGTTTTCATTTGAATGATATGGTCATTATGAGTACTCAAGGTAATCCATTATATCATTTTTCCATAAAAATAGTGGGGATGCCTATTGTTTTGTCTGACTAAGCTATGTCCACCATAGTCAATCTAAGAGCTATATAGGTAAATTAATGTCTTGAAGTATGTGTAGGAAAATTAGAGATCTTAGATGGTTTTGGATTAGTGAAACATGGTAAATAGGTCTTATATATTTCTATAATTGGGTATAACACTCAAAACCATTGTTAAGTTCCTCAGTGATAAGCCAATGTAAAAAATCACATAGGCCTGCCTATAGACCATATTGCCACTTCAAGGTACCTCCAAGATATTGAAATAAGTTTCATGGATATAAAAGGTATGGATAGTTATTTAAGACCTTTTGAAGAATTTATAAAATGGAAAGGAGTGAGAAAAGGACAAAATATCCTCAAAAACATTACTCAAAGCATCCAACCCTACACACAACTAACTCGAGAGCAACCTTCAAGTGTTCACCTAATCCTCCACATAGGTGCTCAAGACCAAATATATTAGGGAATTTAAAGTCTCCATATAACCTAATAATACATGATATATTTATTATAATTGGGGGGATAGCCTCTATGAATGAACCTTAAGAAAATAAACCCTCAAAATTGGTTGATAGACTACCTTAAGGTCACTTTCTAACATTCATATATTCATCCACCCTTTGCATGGGAGCCCATCCCATTAATGGAAGGTGAGAAGGTTAGTACCATAGAGATTCATGTAATTTTTTCCAAACTTTTATGTCCATACAGTATGAAATATCCTTCAGACTCCTAAGCACTCCTAAATGTCCCTAAAACTCTAGGCAAACCTAGTCTCAGAAAATTTGATGTTTTGATATCCTAACATCATATAATGATCTAAATAGTTCATTTCAAGTCAATTAAACTTAGAGAGGATTCACGTAATGGTAATTCATTGTATGGAATTCTTATAAATCTATACTTTCTCAAGGAAATAAACATAAGGGTATATAAGAGTTTAGAATTATTAGAGTCATTGGAATAGTTAGTTTGGGAATTAATTTAGATTATTAAAGCATAACATGCCCAAAAATTCATCTGGAAAGGCCTCTACAAGTGCACTCAATATTATCAATCTACCAATGTTAGAAGAAGGTAAGTCAGTCAACTAAGAGAAGTGGATTTTTAAGTGTCTAAGGCTTATACAAGCATATTTAATGGTTGATGATGTTGATTAAAATTTGAACACACTCACTCATAGGTTTCTAAGATATATTATAGGTCTATATTGGCTATCAAATTCCAACACTTAGGTAATTAGGCCTAATTGGCTTAATTAGCTTATTTAGTCAACAAGGAGAGTTCAAATTGGCATTAAAGAGTTAGTGAAGGGAATCAATACATAATTTTATCAGTTAATAACTGATGTTTTGAATGGGAAATTTCAATCTTCAAGGCCATTATGCAAGATGGAGATAGATTCAAGGTTTGACCTTCATGATAAAGACTAGTGAGCTACTCAATGCCTCTTAGGAGGCCTAATTACACCCATGTACACCATGTAACTATAATTAGGAGTTATAGGATATTTTAAGTAGGGTAAACCCTTTGATAAGGACAATTGAAGCTAACTTAGCCTTTAATACCCTCATTTCTATGCCAAAAAGATGAATTGAAGGTACAAATGCAATATGAGTTGATAAAGGGGCTACTTGTAATTGATATAACAATAACTTGGAATGAGCCTTGGTCAATTATGATCCACATTTCCAATTTTAAAAACCATATTCCCCTTATTATCTCTCCATTTATTCTATATATTGAAGGCTTATGTCCTTGCATTATATCCCTCAGGATGGTATGAGGAAACTCTACCATTACTTATACTTATGCACCTCTTGAATGATGAATAAAGTATTTTGTAGCTTCTTCATGATTTGTGTTTTATTTGTTCATGCTTGTCTTTATATGCAATATTAGTATACCATTCCTATTGTCACTTAGATTTAAACCCTTGAGGAGATGCTCAGCTCTCCTCATCCAAGTGGTAGAATGGAAACATCTCTTTTCTTTTGGGTGAGATTTCATTGAGATGAATCTCTAGATAATGGGCTATCTCTCCTTGATTCACCTTTAAATATCTCTCTCTATCTTAAAAAATTTTGGATGAAAAGGGTAAAAGAAAACAACTAATAAAACTAGTGGTAATACATCAATGCATAATGTCCTCCCAATTGACTAAAACCACTAATTAAAGACAAACAAGGTGTTTCTAACATAAGACTCACAACTCAAGATTCATTACTATATCAATGTTTCATATGATAAATTCAAGAAGGTATATGATTATTAGGAAGGTAATGAATGATTATAAACAAGCATACAACCATAGACAACTTCTAGGATATATCTACACTTATAAAAGAATACTATCAAAGACATACAACAATCTCTTTTTTGAAAATTGGTAGACCATCAAGAATACAAGCTAGAAAAGATAATCTTTCACTAGACTAGACCAAAAACATTTAAGTCATTACTCAATATTACATCATATGAGTAGAAAAAACACTTGTATATTTCTTCAAGAGTTCTTCAAGTATAAATATAGATATATTTTTCCTAATAACCAATAGAGGCTACTCAAAGAGCCAAAAGAATGCATATATATAGATTTTGTGAAAGGAATCAAGTAAGGGAAGTCTAAAGGCCACTCAAACATGTGTCACCTTGAGAATATCAGTTACAATTACATGTGAAAGAGGGGTGAGATGATTCATGTCATGTTAGGAGTCTACTCATTTGAAACTAGTCATAAGAATGGTGAAAAGTGGTGTTGCCTCTATCATAAACCATCCAGGAGGATTTGAAATTTAAAATGGGTAAAATGACACATATCACTACTAAATGGACATGAGACTCATTTAAATAGTTAATTAATACCCTTTATAACTACTAACCATCCTATGGACACCTTTGTTCATCTATTTGATGGGAACTCTTTGGTTTGTTCAACTTTCAACAATGACCTAAACCATCGGCCTATCTAGTATTCACTTGTTTTACCTACACCAAATGATCAAGATCTTGGCATTTTTTACCTCTATGTTTTCCCTTAGGTTCTTGCCAATATTTTTTGACTCCAATAGCTATTTTTCATAGTTTAAGGTTGATGTTTGTAGGGCCATCACCTTCCTTATTCCTTCAAAACATTTTCCTTAGACTTAAGTTTCTTTCAGACTTTTGCCAAGTTCTCTTTAACTATTTAAAGTAACCTCTGAATCATGGAAAGTACCCTTTCATAACCTCTATATGGGACACTTTTTCTATGGAGGGGTACCATTTGGAAACTTTTCAAAGGAACATTTTTCTAGAAAAGTACCCTTCAAAAGGATTATAGAGTGTCCTTCACAAAAGATGAAGTGACCTTCAAAAAAATGAAGATGACGCCTTCAAATTTTCTTAAATGGACCTTCAGAATTATTGCAAATGACCCTTCTAAAAGAAAAATTGTCCCTTCCAAAACATTGAACTGAGCCAAAAGTTCCCTTTGGAAAAGTTGAAGTGCCCTTCAGAAAAGTTGCAAATGACCTTTTTAGAAAAGTTGAATCACCTTTTGAAAAAGATGAATTTCCATTCAAAAAAATGAAGATGACCCTTTCAACTTTCTAAAATGGTCCCTTAGCCTAAAAAAGGTCCTTCAGGGAAATGTTTTCAAACTAAATGTCTGAAAAAATTCTTGACACTTGAACAAAAAGCTTGAAATAATTCTCCTGATAGAATAAAAACTTGTACTTTTGTTGTGGGATTTGTATGGAACATCTCTTCCAAAGGAATTATACATAATAGGAAGACCTAAATTTTAATACCAAGATAAGCCCAAAGTAAACAACCAAGCTTGAATGACTAAGTCTAGAAATGTTTTCGAAACAAGTCTTTAAACATGAATAACTTTGCTTGTTCTTCGGTGAAAGACCTTAGACTTAGTATATAGGAACTTTAAAATAGGATGAGCAAACCCACATGCTCAACTTCCTTTGCAACTACTGCACATGAAAGATCTATAACTTTGAAAATGTCTTTAAACTCTGCTCAGACCTATTAGCATGAATCAAAGAAAGTAAAATGACCTAGACAAAAAACTAATCAAAGCTAAGAACATTCATATTACGTTGAATATACCTAAGATCACACTATGACATGATATTTACCCCTAAAATATCTAAAGGCCAAATTCTCAAATAGGGGTGCCCAATTTTGACCTGAAGGGGCAAAATTTGGTTAACAAATTGGTGACTCATAGGGGTAGTATGCTTGATATATTGACTAGACCAGTAGCCTAAATAGTATATTGGGCATATGGAGTCATCTAGGGACTAAAATATATAGGAAACCTTGACCATGATTCATAATTTGATCAATAAGACAACTAGTTACCACCTCCAAGCACATAATGGAAAGAATAAACACACATGAAGATAGAAGCAAACACACCTATGCTTCTAAGCACTCGAGAGAACCAAACATAATAGAAAGAAAATTAATTATGTATAGCTAACTAGGTATGTTCTTCCCCCTCTTGGATCAAAGGGGAAATTGAAAGTATTCTCACTTCATGACATGAAGGATTGGATGAATCAAGAAGCCTTTTGTCTCTTATCATTTCTACCTCCATGCTTCTCACAAAGTCTTCCAACCTTATTAGCGTGATGCTAATTCATAACCAAGAAACTCAAAATAATCTAAGTAAATGAACTCTTCTTGTACATGATCATTTGCTTCATTCTTTTTCCCATTCACTTTCTCATGATCAACTCCCATCCTCTCTATAGGCATGATTTACAAAGGATTGAATTCATGTTCATTAGAAACTTTAGGCCAATATGATCTTTCTCCATCCTTAAAAATTTTGAGTTCCTTCTAGAGGGTGATATCCCTTCTTGATGACTTCAAATATATCACTCTTAAATTCACAATCCATTTTAAATAATAAACATGAAAGCTTGTTTCTCTTTTGGATACTTACTTGAGTTCCAATGACACCTTCTCCATCTTTGACCAACTATTAGCTTCCTTGAAGAGGAGTATTGCCTGCTCCAATGACTTCAAACAAGCTATCCAAATTCTAATCAATAACATCTCCTAGTCCATCCATAGTATCTTGAAAAGTAATAAAATAATCAATGATCATTTCCTCCTCATCACATATGGAGGAAAAAGCTTGCGAATTGTCCTTTTGTTCACCAAGGGGGTAGCTATGGTGATTTCCTCCTCATCTACACTCATGGAGTCTCCTTCATTGATCATGAATTGAGAATATTATTCTTCACTTGCCTTTCTCAAAATAGGTTACTCAACATAAGGAAAACATTATTCATCAACCAAGAAAGGGAATTTAACACAAGGACTCTCAAAATTAGATGGGGAATGGAATGTAAGGGGTTCTTTTGAAAGCTCATGAGAAAGAGGGGGCAAACCTTGGGCCCAAATCACTTGATTATATTCATTCCACTTGACCAACACTTCATCAACATTAAAATTAACTTGAGTAATCTATTTATGAAAGGTAAATGGGGTATGTTTAGGCATAGGATATTCATTTAGGTCTAAACCTTCCATCTAACTTTGACTAATTAGCCTCATTTTTGCCTCTAATTACTCAATTTTTTAATCTAGATTCTCTTCAAAGAGTCTTTCTTGGAGCTCATAGGAATCATCATAGAGATGGGGAGTATATTAAGGATGTCATGGAGTAAAAGAAGATTCTTGAGGAATGGTGGAAGGGACTTGAGAAGGACTAGCTTCATTTTACACTTCACACTCTTGAATAATACTCTTATCTTCTTTCTTGCCCTATGATTTCACTATTTCATTCCAGCTCATGATCTTAGGATTGGGACTCTTTTTTTAAGGAAAGTTAGGAGAGGTTTGTATAGGATCAATATCCTATTAAATTTCATATTATTTGACAAAACGTTTTTCCTCTTGATGATAGGTAGTAACTTCATTCAATTTATCAAGATCTTGAGCTAGTTCATGATAGACATTTCTCCAATTTGGAATCTTGACATCACGTTGAGGGAGACTACGAAGAGTTTGAACATGCATAGGAGTTTTTTGAGGATGGATGTGTTGGTTTTCAAAGGAAATAGGTTGACCTTATTCAAATTATGGATCACAATCTAAGGAATTGAAATATTTAGTCTCCATAGAAGGTTTTTTTGATATCCTTTGGTATTGAATTTTTAAGTGCAAAGGATTAACAACATGAGTAGTTAGTTTTGGTATAATAAAAAATGCATTATATGGGATAGAAGGTTGACTCACTTTATTTTGGTGATCAAGTGCTATTGGATATAAGGGATTTTGTGTACAAGAAGAGGGTTTATTTTTTATGGTAGAAGGCTATATTAGGATGGAAAAAGGCATACAAGGCTGATTACCTTGAGTGGGTTGACTCTTCCATCTTACTAGTTTCTCCTTTATGGATTACATGGATTGAGCTTGTCTAAATAAATAATATTCTTTATATATTATCTCTTTCTAATATCTATTTTTATCATTTAACCTATCTATCTCCAACATTTACTTCTCAAAGTCCAACATTATCTCCCTAGTACTCTTGGATTGACTAGGAGAAGGACAATTAGGAGAGATGATTGAAGTGATTCCATGAATAACATGAGATTGATCAAAACTATATGAAGGAACATAAGGGCATACTGCTCAACAATGGGAATATACATACTAAATATGATTTCTTGATGCACTAAGGTTTCTTGACTAGTTGACTCAACTCAGAGTCACCATTGGTGTTGATTGAAATGCCTCCAAAAGGCTGATTGGTTAGAGAACACACCAAGAATTATTCACCTCATTGGACAAATAGTCCCACCAAACATGCCAAAAACTATTGTCACTCAGATTTGCACCCTTTAGAAGATGCTCAACTCTCCTCATCCAAGTGGCACAATGGAAACATCTCTCTTGTTGTGGGTGATAATTTCATTGAGATGAATCTCTAGATAAGGGGATAGCTCCCTTTGATGAACCTTTAAATCTCTCTCTATAACTTAATAATTTGTGTATGAAAAGGGTTAAGGAAAATAAGTAAGAAACCAAGCAGTGATACACCAATGTATAATGTCCTCCAAATTGATTGAAACCACTACTTAAAGACAAATAAGGTGTTTCTCACACAAGACTCGTAACTTAGGATTCATTACTACATCAATGTTTCATATGCTAGATTCAAGAAGGTATATGATTCTTAGGAAGGGAATGAATGATTCCAAAGAGGGATATAATCATGGACCACTTCTAGGATATCTCTACACTTAGAAAATAATACTACCAAAGATGGGCAATAGTCTCCTTTTTGAAAATTGGTAGACCATCAAGAGTATAAGATAGAAAAGAAAATATTTCACTATAATAAACCAAAAATATTCAAGTCATTACTCAATATTATAGCATATGAATGGCAAAAAAAATTGTATCTTTCCTTGAGAGTTCTTCAAGTATAAATCTAGCTAGAGTTTTCCCAATAACTAGTGGAGGCTGCTCAATGAGCTAAAAGAATTCATACACACACACACACACACACACACACACACACACACACACACACATATAGATTTTGAGAAAGGAATAAAGTAAGGGAAGTCCAAAGGTCACTCAGACATGTTTCACCTTGAAAATATTAGTTACAATTTCATTTGAAATATGGTTGAGATGAGTCATGTCATGTTATAAGTCTACTCATTTGAAACCAGTCATAAGAATGGCAAAAAGTGGCACAAAATCTCCAAAATTTACATAGCTAACTACCTCCATCATAAACCATCTAGGAGAATTTGAAACTTAAAATGGGGAAACTAACACATAGTACTACTCAATGGACATGAGACTCATCATGAGAGTTAGAGAATATCCTTTCTAATTTATAGACATCTTATGGATACCTGTGTTCATCGATTTCATGGGATCTCTTTGGTTTGATTGACTTTCAATAATGACCCGAACCATCAAAATCTCTATTATTCACTTGTTTTTCTTACACAAAATTCTTGGGATCTTGAATTTTTTTACCTCCATATTTTCCCTTAGGTTTCCACCAAGCGTTTTTGACTCCAATATCTATTTTTCATAGTTTAAAGTTGATGTTTATGGGGCCATCACCTTCCTTATTCCTTTAAAACATTTTCCTTGGACTTAAGTTTCTTTTGTAATTTTTCCAAATGAACTTTAACTATGGAAAGTGCCCTCTGAATAAATGAAAGTTCCCTTTTATAACATTTGCATGGGATACTTTTATTTTGGAGGGGTACCCTTTAGGAAATTTGTAAAGGACCATTTTTTTAGAAAAGTACCCTTTAAAAGGATTGCAGAGTGTCCTTCAGAAAAGATGAAGTGCCCTTCAAAAAAATTAAGATGACCACTTAGACTTTTCTGAAATGGAATTTTAGACTTCTTTCAAATGGCCCTTCTGAAAGGAAAATTGTCCCTTTGAAAACTTTGAACTGAGCCAAAAGTGCCCTTCAAAAAAGTTATAAATGACCTTTTCAGAAAGTTGAATTACCTTTCGAAAAAGATGAAGTGCCCTTTAGAAAAATGAAGATGACCCCTTTAACTTTCTAAAATGGTCCCTTAGACTAAAATAGGTCCTTCAAGGAAATTTTTTTGGACAAAATGTCTGAAACAATTTCTAACACTTAAACAAAAAGTCTAAAATAATTCTCCCAAAAGAATGGACAATTGTACTTTTGTTGCAAGATTTGTATGGAACATCTCCTCTAAATGAATTCTACATAATAGGATGACCTAAAGTTGAAGACCAAGATAAGCCCAAAGTGAATGGCTGAGCTTGAATGATTAAGTCCAAAAATGTTTTTGAAGTATGTCTTTGAACATGAACAACTTTGTTTGTGCTTCGGTGAAGGACCTCAGACTTAGTACATACGAACATTGAACTAGGATAAGCAAACCCACATGCTCAATTTCATATACAACTATTACACATGAAATATTTGACACTTTCAAAATTTTGTTTAAAATATGCTCAAACCTATTATCATGACTCAAAGAAAGTATAAATACCTAGACAATAAACTGATCAAAGCTAATAGTATTCATATTATGTTGAATAAACTTGAGATCACACTATGACATGATATTTACCCCTAAAAGATATAAAGGAAAAATTTTCAATAGAGATGCCCAAATTTGACTTGAAGGGCCAAATTTTGGTCAACAATTCACTTTTTTTGGTCGAAGTAGACCTTGGTATTAACAAGCTTCTTGGCAGACTATCTAGTGTGTTGTAAGGTTGACAACTCAATTTTGGAATGGAAATTAGATTATAAGTGCTTTGAACTTGACCTTCTTATCTTTACCCTCTCACTTTAGTCATTCAAATAACCTATATATGAGATAGAGTTACTTAGTTTTCATTGGAGATGTTGTGAACCCATGATATCTCTTCTCTTTACTTTGTTAGTTTAGTAGTTTCTATAGATGCATTTGCTTTGTAAGTCATTCCATGAGCATTTTTTTATTCCACATTCATGGGAAGTAGTAGTTGATTAGATTATAATTCATATATAATTAGGTGTTGAGGCCAATGAAGGCATTCATGAAATTATTATATTGAGTTTTCTCAAAGGATGTTACCCCCTCAAAGTGGCCTACAATTAATTCAATCTTTGTAAGTGTTTTGTCAAATTTTATTCATGCTACTAACTCCTATTATTTTATGCATTTTTATTAATTGTTGTAGGAAGATGCTCTCATCTGGTGTCAGATCACATTCCAGGGCCAATTTTTTTTTTGTTCACTTTGTTCTTCTACATAATAATTTTTCAAAAATAACTCTATTTTATTGCATAATTTATTTAAGTATTTTCCTGTAACACAATAATTTATTTTGGATCAAGGTAAAAACATGACCACATAACTATGGGAAGTGGTTGGGTGGAATCCCTAAAACTCATTATGAGTACCATAAGAACCCTAAAGTAGCTTTCCCATTGAGAGGACCTACCAGTGAAATGGACAATGGCCCCTTCTTAATTGAGTAGTTCCCATCCATGAGGAAAACCAAGAGCTATCGCATAAAGGTAAATTCATGGCCAAAATGTTTTTGGAGAGTGGTACTTGATTAGATGGAATTAGTGGCCAATGTGATATTTTTAAAACCCTTAGGTAGAAATTGAAACATGGGGCCCATTTTTATCAGTTTCAAGACATTTCTAGTAGACTCAAAATAATCAATCAACAGAGTATCTATAGACTATTAGAGGACTTGTAAGTAGATATTTGATAGAAACTAAAAGCTATAGAGTATCATTCAACTCTGAAAAGACTTACCACTAGATAGAAAACATAAATGAGAAATAAAAAAAATGTTATTTAGGTCATGGTAGTAACTGGAATAAGATAAAAAAACATGGAAGATGAAATTGCCACCCTCAAGACCCACATCAAAGATCTCGATGAAAAAATTCTTGACCCCAGTTTTCAACATACCACCATGAACAATAGATGACATCCACAGTCTTTTTAAGACATTACATTTTATTCTTCCAATAATTATCATGGGATGAAGCTTAATTTTCCATGATTCAATGGTGCAAATCCAACTGGATGGATCTATTAGGCAAAATAATATGTTAGTTTGCATAATAATTTTGATGCCAACATGGTCCCTGTAGACACTAGAAAATTGCACACTCAATTCTGGTCATCAAAGTGCCTTGATCATCTCTTTTACACTTAAACATCAAAATGACCTATTTTTATCTAACCCATTCATCTAACTTGTCTCGATCCACCTTAAGTCTAACTTAGATAACTCAAATCATTTTTTCTAGCTAACACCCTTTTCCACCCTTGGACCCTCTTCAAATCCACTTCTACTTAGCACTTCAACCACTAACGGTTAGGGGTAACTATTAATGGTTACCCTAACCATCAACAGTTAGGTCCCTGAGCTAGTAACACATCACCAGTTGTTCCATGAGGTATCTCAGGCACAAATTTAATAGTTTCTACCTGATCTATCTTCTAACACATCACAAACACCTTGTAACCTACAAATATTATCTTCTTACTTTGTCACCTTTTTCTTATAAAAGGAAGTGAGAAAGAGGAGAAGTGGATCCACAAATACATATCCAAATTATACATTTAGGATATCTTCATATAGGTACTCAAGTCTTCTAGGCATTTTAATATTCTTCATGCATGTTTCTCTAGTAGTTACCACCCTAAACCTCTGGTGAATTTATTCTAGCTCTCATTTACCTACCATTATGTTGTTGAAATCATTTCAAATCACGTAAGATATTCAATTTTCTTTCTTCATTATACTTGGATATCTCTATTAGGATCCTTATTACACCCTTCCCATCTCATTTTAGTTACTTTGGACCCTCTGCCTTTTCATCCTACCTTTACCAAATCTTGATTAGACTTGCACCCTTAGCTATAACAGATCTACAAATATCTTCCCATGTACCTTTTGAGAATTCTTAGTCCCATTAGGTAACCACTGATAGTTACCCCTAACCAATTATGGTTACCCCTAACCACCTATATTTATCCCTTTGTGACCAAAACCATCATTTTATACCCTTTAACCATCCATTAACAAGACCCTATTTTCCCATTTTCTATACCAACCCAGACCAAAATAGACTAGAATAAAACATAAAATTCATCTAGTAAATTATCATCTATTTTGTTATTTTATTAGATCTTTAGCTTATATTATCAAAGCATTCATCTTTGTTACTTTCATGTATGTAACTTTCCTTTATTTTCTTTTAACATTAACTTGTATTAGAGAGTGGATTGACAACCTCCATAGATAGCTCACTCTTTCTTAGATCTAGCACCAGCTAGGCAATCCACCCTTCCTCTTTGTCTAAAAAATAAGCTTGATTTGAGTGTTTTCTTATGCAGCTCATCTTCCCCTAGCCAAAGAAGAGCTCCACTTTCATCTGATTCACATGTGCATTTCTACTTGGTTTTTCTACCATATATATTTTACCCTTTTCCACAACTTTTATCTCTTTATTTCTTTTTAGTCATAAAAGTGAAAATTTTGGCATAAACATTTTAGCATGCCCAGTGGGACCCTAGTTTCATTTCTTCTTGTTGTGGTCCTAGTTCTCTTTCTTATTTATTTTATTCTCATTGAATGAAATCTAATTTTTTTATTTGGGTATAAAATAAATCTCTACATCCATTGGTTTGTTTGTCTTAATTAACTCACATATTTTAATTAAAGATAACATAATTGAACCTTAGATCACTTATGTTACACAAACCAAACCACATCATAATCTAAACATCATAACATACCTAAAACAAGGCCTGTATAGGATTTCATCACCTAGTAGAGCACCTTACCCTTTCTGATGATCCTACTTGGAGGTCATTACCAAGAAGAAGACCAACTCAGTTCTTTGGCTAAGTATAATATCTAAAAATGATATATCATTTAAGCACCCTATCTCAAATTTGGGTGCATGAAGTGAGGGGATAAATCCCCAATACCAAGCCATGTACTTGTTTTTAGTATATATTTTCTTTGACCCAATGACTCTCACATATCATCAATCAAAATTTAACTGCAACCTTTTAACCACTCATAAACAACCATTTCACCCTCCTCATATTCAACTAGCAACCCCTCAAAACCAATTTGACAATTATCCTAACCAAACCTAACTTTAGACTACTCAACCTCATCAACCATTGAGACACATACCCCAACCATCATGTCAAACACCCTAACCCATTTTAGAGTAGCCTTATTTGTCTCAACACCAAGACTTGGGCTATCTTATTTACTCTCAACCTAACCTCTCCATTTAATCAAACCCTTCAACTCAATTAAACATATTCAACCAATCTACCCTCTCAATACAATCAACCCAACCCAACTCATCATTCTAACCCAATTTATTCAAACAATCAATTTCATAAAACCAACCAACTAATTCTTCATTTCAAGACTTATTGGTGCACCCTCCTAAGTGATATACTTCATTTAGGGAATCCTATTCCTCCATCTTTGATAAACTCATTGAGGTTTCTTCCATCAACCTCCTTATAATCAAGCCCATCAAAAGTTCTCCTTCAAAGCTAATTTGGTTTAGAAAGAATGAATTTTCCCCCTATCATTATACCAATGGACATAACATTGATACATGTGGCTTCTTTAGGAGGCTCATCCAAAACCTCCTTGATCACAAGAAGGTCTCAAAATGCATTCTCCACATTCCCTACAATCTAGCCTTAGATATATTCAAGCAATCAATCATTTACCCTCTTCCTTCATTCTTTGTTGATGAAACCTATGATCAAATTCCTCAACATGATGAGATCCTTCTTCTAAATTTGGTTATTAGTTCATCCACAACTAAATAATACATAATTCAACCTTCAACCCAACCACTTACCAACCAAGTGGGAACTTCTTCACTTTCCTCTATAATCACTTACATAGAATCAACCAACCTATATTTTTCACTTACCTACATCAAACCAATTGATCAACCATTTTATTTCACTCATGTGTAATCCACCAACCAATCTTCTTCTCCCTCTTATGGGTAATCTTCCTTACCAATATTCAACCCAACCATATCAAACATTGACCCAACAAAAATTCTCATCAATCCAACCTTACCTATCATCATCCAGCTAACATCACATTTCAAATTAACCAAACCAATAAAACAACTAAATCATTTCTATTGCCTCTTTCAACTAATCAAACCAACTAATAAACCACTTCCCCTCACTTATGGGAACACAAGCAACCAATATATCTCTCTCACTTATGGGGAACCAACCCACAAATATTTTTAACTCACTTTTGAGGAACCTACCTTAACAAGTATCAACCCTATCTCCCCTAACATCAACTAAACCTTATCAACCATTAACCAAGCCAAACTTTCCATTGGTCAAAATTTACCCACAATCATTTTATCCACCTTACCTTAGTCAACATTACCTTTCAAACCAACCCAATGACCACAACACATGAACTATTTATTCTACCTATTCCAACCCATCAAACCAACCCTTGCACCTAAATAATCAGTCCTCATCTACATACCTTTTAACTCAACCATAACCAACCTACCTAAAAACCAATAGCAAGTTCAACCCATGAAACCTACCCTTACCTACCTATACCTAATCTAACCTTGTTTTCCTATCCTTAGAACAATATAAGAAATTCCACCCAAACTATCTTCCTTGACTTGAACCAATTAATCACTAACACCCCATTTTGGAGATGGAGAGTTCATCGTCACCCCTCCTCAACCCTTTTAATAAACCACACTTTCTCTTTAGGATATTTTTCCCATATTTAACCACCCATGGAAGGAGAAAACTAGGGGGAAATTTCCCTCCATAAGGCTTGGACCAAATTTTAATTAGTTAAACATAACTTGACCAATTAACCCAACCTATTAACTAAACCTATTAACCAACTAACCTTTGATAATTTGGAGTTCCTTTCTCTTTTACCCTATGAAACTAGACCATTTGGGGAATTTACTTTCCCATCATTTTTTTGGAGTTCCTTTCTCCTTTACCTTACCAAACCAAACCATTTGGGGGATTTACTTTCCCCTCCTTTTGGTGAAGTTCCTTTCTCCTTCACCCTACCAAACTAAACCATTTGGGGAATTTACTTTCCCCTCCTTTTTTGGAGTTCCTTTCTCCTTCACCCTACCAAACCAAACCATTTAGGGGATTTACTTTCCCCTCCTTTTATTGGATTTCCTTTCTCCTTCACCCTACCAAACCAAACTATTCAGGGGATTTACTTTCACCTCCTTTTGTTAGAGTTCCCTTTTCCTTCACCCTACCAAACTAAAACTTTTGGGGGATTTAATTTGCCATCCTTTTGTTTTATTTCCTTTCTCCTTCAACCTATAAAATTAAACCATTTGGGGGGATTTACTTTCCCCTCTTTTTTTTGGAATTCCTTTCTCCTTCACCCTACCAAACTAAACCATTTGGGGGATTTACTTCCCCCTCCTTTTATTGTAGTTCCTTTCTCCTTCACCCTACTAGTGCAAACCCATTTGGGGGAAATAATTTCCCCACCTTCTATTCAAGGGAGTTAATTTCCCTACCAACTTGGGAGTCACCCTCTCCCTATCATTTAGAGATTACTTTTCTCCTTCTTTACCAACCTATTTAGAGGGTCAGCTTTTCTCTTGATTTATCTACCCATTGAGAGGTAAAATTTCTCCTTCCATTCCACCATCTAGTCATCAAATAGGGGATACCCATTTTGACACCATTAACCTAAGCATTAAGATTCATTTTCTCCTCAACCTTTTTGAAAATCACTCTCTCCACCAAGCTATCACCAATCAAACTTCACTTGTTTTGCCCATCTTAATCCCTTCCGTGCTTAACTAAGTATTATAAAGTAGATGGGGGAAGTCTACTCTCTTTATGGACATCAACCATTTATATAAGCATGGATTTGGGGCAACAAAACCTTAACCTCCTCAAGTGATTTTTCCTTTACACATTTGTTATTCAGTTAAACCAAGTTCCTTATCACCTTGGTGTCTAACTTAATCTCATCACTTTTTTCTTATCACCTTCATCCCCTTCCCTTTAAGGATAAGTAATTAAAATAGGATCATGTGATTATCTATCACAAAACATTACCTAAACTTAAGCATGGATACCATGGCTCTACCCATGGCATAATCCTCATGGATACTTTTCATCCCTTTTCAGATAGAATCCCATGATCATCATCTCTTAAACCATTTTCACCATTCATCCTTCTTTGACCTCCTTGTGTTATGGCTTCACCTCCATAAATTAAAACCTCTAGACCTACATAGACTTATCCATGTCTAAAAACTAGCATTTTTGCCATTTGGGATACCAAAATAATATTTTGGATCACAAAATATTTCCAAAAATCATAGACTGATCCCTTGCAGGATAGCTACCCCATATATAGCTTGATTAAAGAATAGACTACTCCCTCAAAGGATATCTATCAAAATTGAACAAATAATAAACTTAGACCACCCGCTCGAAGGATGGCTGAGTCAAACACATTAAAATTAATCATTTGAAGCTTCTTACACTGATTAGCTTTGTAAAATTCTCAAAAGCAAGAGAAAAAAGGAAAAATAGACCCTTTCTCAAAAGCAATACAAGCATTCTCAAGAAAGTTGTACTCAAATTTCCCTCTTTTTTTTACAACATTAGTAGACTTTTTACATTTATTAGTCTACATATAGCACATGACATGGACTTGTCTATCATGGATATTATGTCACCTAGAGAAGGGAAAATCCATCCCCATAATAAGGTCACCCATTATTTATCACCCTCTACCTATCACCCACCACTTTTTATCTATTTCCTTTTTTGTCCCCCATAAATCAAGGGATTTGAGCTTACTTGACTCCATGTGATCAACATACCTTATTTAACCATTAAAAAAATAAACAAATCAAAATCATGACATGGGTTTTATGTTTATAAACTCACCCATATTTCCCTCATGGTCTTTGTCAAGGAGAGCATCTCTTCCTCCTCCTTATACTTTCATGACTACTAAGGAAGTTGTGTCTTTCCCCTCTTCAAACATTAGAACCAACCCATCCAATTAACTACTTAGCAAATATTCTCCCTAAATCTAACATGTGGTATATCCAATTGGAGAAACCTATTCAAAATCCATCAAAATTTTAACCATTTGGAGATACTCCTCTTTACACACCTATTTAGGAGTCATAATCTCCCTAACCCTATGGATATTTCGATTTCCCCATCTACCATTAACCATTAACCTTTTGACCCAACCCTTGTGGAGGGAATTATCTTTTATTCCTCCTTCACCCAACCAATTGTGGGAAAATACTCTTTCTCCACCCCTTTTTAAAATTTTATCATACTTTTTCCCTTTTTTCTCTATCATGGGTTCATATAGACATATGTCTCATGATGTTCCCACCTTGCATAACACAACCTTTGACCTATCAAATTAATCAAACAATGAACATTATCTTAGAGATTCTTCTATCCTTCTTTCCCTCATATTTTCGAGCATACTTTCTCCACTCCTTTTTGTGTCACCTTATTTGATCTAACACAACCATTTGACACCACCTCTCTTTGATTCACATTTAATTTTATCCACTAACATTTAACCAAACCACCAAACCAAACAAGGCCTCTATCTTGGAGATTCATCACTTAATTCTTGGAGAGTATTATTATCCACCCTTTATTGACCCACTTTCTTTGATCAAAGCCAGTACTAACTTCAACAAAACCTAGACTATGTGGTATGTCAAATTGGGGAAACTCATTTAAAAACCACCTTAAGCTATTTGGGGAATTTCCTTCCCTGAGATTTTTGGAGATTACTCTTATCCTTCTTCCTTCCTCTTTTAGAAATCATCCAATCAAAACTAGAACTACATATAGTCTAAAGTTTCTATTGGATACTATGTCCATGAAACTATGTAGGCAACATATACTTACCTAGTGCATATGGAGTCAGCTTGACCACCCCTTTTCCAACATACCTTTCACTCAAAAATTAAGCATTAACATATATTTTACCATCTACCATTTGGAGAGATCATTTCTCCATGTTTTTCACTATGGAAAACTACATTTTTCCTAAAGTTTTTTATTGTATACTATGTCCATAAAACTATGTAGGTAGCATTCATTTTCCTAGTACATATGGAGTCAGCTCAGCCATCCCTTTATTTTCAAATATCAACTATTAAACATTATAGTTGAACTATTTTACCATGTCCACCTCAAACATTGACCATTTTGGCCCAAACCTTTTTCGTCTTTTTATGATGACTTTGTCATAGTCATTTTGACTGTACTGATCGACTTTGCCATATTGATCATTCAAACATTTGAAAATTTTGCACTTAGTGCATAAGTAGAATATTAGAGTCCTCCATAGGATCAATTTCGATTTCAGATACCCACACATAAGATAAATTTTAAATTTAGTTACCCCCATGGACATCAATCCATTTTTCTTAGAAGGCTAACAAGTGTACCCATCAATCACATTACGATCACATGGTCTATTGGTCACTTATCTTCTTAGTGATGAGCTTATTTTTATCAACATTGGCATCCTTAGTCCTTATATGATCTTAGCTATTACATATTTTTAACATCTTGTGTACACATTTGCATTACAAATTCCCGACTTTGAACCACCCTTTAGTCACCCACCTTTGTGACTAACCATAAACCATTCATCAAACCCCAACCTATTTCAGCTTTTCCTCATCATCTCCTAGTTTGAGGGGGAACTCCTCCCATACTTGGGGAAAACCAACCTTCAACAACATGATCTATTTTTGTTTTGTAGCTTGTAGATACAAGATGAATAATAAAAAGGGGAAAATTGTAGACACTAGAAAACATATACTCTATTCTAGTCATCAAAGTGCCTTGATCATCTCTTTTACACTTAAACATTAGAATGACCTATTTTTATCTAACCCAATCATCTAACTTTTATCAACCCACCTTGAGTCTAACTTAGCTAACTCAACACACTTTTTATAGATAACACCCTTTTCTACCCTTTGATACTCTTCAAACCTACTTCTACTCAGCACCTTGATCACTAACGGTTAGGGGTAACCATTGATGGTTACCCTAACGATCAAAAATTGGGTCCCTGAGATGGTAACACATCACTAGTTATTCCATGAGGTATCTCAGGCACAAATTTAATAGTTTCTACCTAATTCATCTTCTAACATATCAAAAATACTTTGTAACCTACAAATCTTATCTTCTTACTCCATCACCTTTTAATTATAAAAGGAAGTGACCAAGAGGAGAAGTGGATCTATAAATACATATCCAAATTATATTGTTAGGCTATCTTCATACATGTACTTAAGTCTTCTAGGCATTTAAATATTCTTCACGTAGGTTTCTATAGTAGCTGGTAACCTGAACCTCTGATGAATTTCTTCTAGCTCTCCTTTACATACCATTATGCTATCAAAATCATTTTAAATTAGGTAAGTTATTCATTTATCTTTATTCATTATACTTGTATATCCCTATCAGGATCCTCCTCCTTACACCTTTCCCATCTCATTTAAATTACTTTAGACCCTCTACCTTTTCACCCTACCATTACCAATCTTGAATATACCTATACCCTTAGCTATATCTACAAATCTCTTCCCATGTACCTTCTAAGCATTCCCAGTCTCATTAAATAACCATTGATGGTTACCCCTAACTGGTGAAAGTTACCCATAACCACTAATGGTTATCCCTTTGTGACCAAAACCCTCATTTTTTACCCTTTAACCATCTATTGACTAGATCCTATTTTCCCATTTTCTATACCAGCCTAGACCAGAAAAAAACATAACATTCATTTAGTAAATTAACATCTCTTTCAATAGTTTATTATATCTTTAGCTTACATTAGCAAAGTATTCATCTCTATTAATTTCATGTATGTAAGTTTCCTTTATTTTCTTTTATAATTAACTTGTATCAGAGAGTGGATTGATATCCTGCATAGATAGCTCATGCTTTCTTGGATCTAACACCAACTGGGTAATCTACCCTTCCTCTTTGTCTAAAAAACAAGTTTGCTTTGAGTGTTTTCTTATGCAGGCCATCTTCCCCTAGCCAAATAAGAGTTATCCAATTCATTTGATTCACATGCACATTTCTACCAAGTTTTTCTACCATATCTATTTTACCCTTTTCTACAACTTTTATCTCTTTATTTCTTCTTAGTCATAAAAGTGAAAATTCCAACATAAATAGTCCCACTTGTATCCTTTCACTTAGAACTTGAGTCCCTTCAATGGTATCATTGGTATACTAAAGCTCATGATGAACCCATATGGACTAATTTTTGTAACCTCATTTTACAATAGTTTAGCCTTACTAATTTTGATGACTTCATTGGATCACTCACTAAACTTCACCAAATAAGAACCATGAGATAATATCAAACAAAATTTTGAAAACTAGTCAATCACACAAAGAGATTATCTGATGAACTTTTTATGAGTTGCTTTGTTAGTGGAATAAAGGATGCTATTTGATCTAAGGTCAAAAAATTTGAGCCCAACATGATGATGGAAGCCTTAGGGTTGGCTAAATTGGAAGAGGATAAGATCACAGCTTAGCAATGATTTAAATACAATTTTGTTCCCATTCAAAATACAACTCCATAATGATCTCAAAAAATATTAGCTCCTAAAACCACTCTTATCAATCATTTGACTAAATTAGAGATATAAGCCCATAGAAAAAAAGGACTATGTTATAACTATGATGATAAATTCACTCAAGGACATCAATGTGTCATACAAAAACTCTACCTATTAGATGTGGACTCTCCACCTGCAACTAAAGATTGGGAAGATGTTTAGGATACAATAAATGATCTAGAATAAGCTCAGATGATTGTGGAACCTACTTCTCAAGAAGATCAACTAGTGATATTTCTCTATGCCTTAGCAACAGTCATTACCCCACAAACCATGCAGGTCAAGGGTTATTTCAATAATCTCCCTCTCACAATACTTATTGATTCAGGTATCACTCATAACTTCATTGACCCTTAGATTTCAAAATAAGCTAATTGTTTTATCCATCCTCGCTCTAACTTTAAAGTCATGATTGTTAATGGGAGCACATTACCTTATAAAGGGAAGTATCACAATGTGTGTATCTCTACTGGAGATTATAATTTATGATCTATAATGTTTGCCTTGCCATTAGGTAGATGTGATGTTGTTTTTAGAGCTTAGTGGTTATACACACTTAGACCCATTTTATGGGATTTTACTGAACTTTGGATGTAGTTTTCAGATAATGGGAAAAACAAACATTAAAAGGCTTATAACCAAGATCTCTCAACATCCTCAGTTTACATTACATGGAAAAGCTTCTTAAGAATAATTCACATGGTGTCATTTCCCAAATCCATTCCATTCAAATACAACCATTAAGAGTCTCCACTACTCCTTATGATCTATAAACCATTCTATCGAGGTATGCAAGTGTCTTTGAAAAACTAGTAAGATTACCACCTTCATGGCTAGAGGAGCACCATAATCATCTCCTTCTTAGAAGTGTTCCTCTTAACATTTGGCCTTATCACTACCCATTTAAGTAAAAGACTGAGATTGAGATGTTTATTTGAGACTTACTAAAGCAAGGTGTTATTCACCATAGTACCAACCCATATTCTTCCCTAGTTACCCTTATTAGGAAAAAAGATGGGTCATGGTACCTTTGTATTGATTTATGTGCACTTAATCACCTCAAAATCAAGGATAAGTTCTTGATTATTTTTATTGATGAGCTTCATGGTGCTCACTTTTTCTCCATGTTGGATCTCCACTTTGGATACACTAGATTTAACTTCATGAGGATGATATCCCTAAGATAGCTTTACAGACACATGATATCCATTATGAGTTTATGTTCATGCCCTTTGGCCTCACTAATGTTCCTTCAACATTCTAGGCATTGATGAATAAAATATTCTAGCCTTACTTATGGAAATTCATTCTGGTCTTCTTTGATGATATCCTCATCTATAGTAAAACATGGTCTAAGCATTTCTAACATCTAAAATTCGCATAACAACTTCTCTTTGACCATCATATTTGTGAAAAATAGTCTAAATGTACTTTTGGATAGGATGAAGTGGAGTATCTTGGGCATATTTCTTCGGCTTAAGTAGTTCAGGTAAATCCTAAAAAAATAGTTTCCATGAAAAATTGGTGACAGCCTCAAACACTCAAGATCCTCTATGGTTTTTTTGGGGCTAACTAGATACTATCACATTTTTTTCAAGGATTATGGGAAGATTAAAGCTCAACTGACAACTATGTTGAAAAAGCATGCTTTTACTTAGACATAAGATGTTGAATGTACATTTGAAAAATTAAAACAAGATATGTGTACTACACATGTTCTAGCTATGCAAGATTTTTCCAAGACTCACTATCGAGAGTGATGCTTGAAAAAATGGACTTGGAGTTGTTCTCCTCCAATAAGGATGCCCCATTGAATTCACTAGAAAATCCCTTTCTAGCAAGAATTTAGTGCTCTCTATTTATGAGAAGGAAATGATGGTTGTTTTACATGCAATACAAAAAAGGCAGCTATACCTACTGGGAAATCATTTTTACATCAAAACTAATCACCAGAGTCTAAATATTTCATATAACAATGGGTCTCTACCCTATACAAATAGAAATGGGTTATAAAACTCATGGGTTATGACTATGAGATCACTTATAAGAAGGGTAAGGACAATATTGTGGTTGATTTTCTATCTCAAACATTTGTAGACCAATCTTCCCTTTCAACTAGTTCCATGCCTATTCCAAATTTGTTGGACACTTTATAGCAAGGGTATTTCAATAACTCCTCATTATCTCCAATAATTTAATTGTTGGCCACTAACCCCTTAGTTGTATCACATTATTCATGGGATGGTACTTCTCTATAATACAAGGGTCATCTGGTGCTTCACTAGAGCATAGACCTTCAACAAGTTGTATTCTATGAACTCCATGATTCTCCATCTCTAGGGTACTTAGGGTTTCACAAAAATTATGAGCAAGCATGTTAAAACTTCTTTTATAAGGAAATGAAAAAGGTAATTCAATAGATGGTGGCTAAATGTGATACTTACTAATGTAACAAGGGTGAAACAACACTCATCCCTAGGTTTCTCAAACCCTTGCCCATCCTTATTAGGATTTGGATAGATATTTCTATGGATTTCATTAAGGGGCTCCCTAAATCTGGAGGGAAAATGGTGATCTTGGTTGTGGTTGATCACTTCTCTAAATATAGTCATTTTTGTGCCCTCAACCATCCCTATACCGCCTCTACAGTCACACAAATTTTCATAGACCATATTTTCCATCTTCATGGAATTCCTTAATCTATTGTCTCAGATCATGATGTAACCTTCACCATCCATTTTTGGATAGAACTATGTCTATTCACCTACACCTAATTGAATATGAGTTCTAGGTATCATCCACAAATAGATAGCAAGACTAAAATTATCAACAAATGGTTGGAAACTTTCCTTCATTTCTTCACCTCAAAATAACAACATTAATGGGTAGAGTGGCTCCCTCTCACTTAATGGTGGTACAATACCTCCTACCACACTTTAACAAAAATTACTCCATTTTAAGTAGCCTATGGTCAAGCATCACTAGTGCTCCTTCCATACACCCCTAATAGTTCATCAATTCAAGTGGTCAACATGATTCTCTTAAACTGGGATCAAATCCTCAGTACCTTTTGAGATAATATTCATATGGCCCAAAATTGAATGAAACAATAGGTGGATCAATACCATTTTGAGTACACTTTTCAAGTAGGTGATATGTTTTTCCTTTTCTTGTAGCAATACAATCAATCCATTTTAAAACTCAAAGGGAATCATAAGCTAGTACCCAAGTTCTATGGGCCCTATAAGGTTCTTCAGAAGATTAGGTCAGTTGCTTATAATTTGGATCTCCCACCTTCTTCCTAAGTTCACCCAGTATTTCATGTCTCTTGTCTGAAGAAATTTCTTGGCATAAACATCAGAGTGTAGAATATTTTACTAAAACTTGATAATGAAGGATCCATTCTTCTTGAGCCAAAGGTAATCTTGGATAAGCACACATGCCAACTTCACTCTGACTCCATCATAAAGGTTTTAATTTAGTGGTATAGAATGTAATGAAAAGATGCAACATGGGAAACACTATTTCATATTCAACACCAATTCCCGCATCTAAAGCTTTGAAGAGAAATATTTTTCTAAGAGGAGGGATTGATATGAACCCATGATATTTTTTCTCTTTACTTTGTTAGTTTAGTTGCTGATATGGATGCATATGTTTTGTAAGCCATCCTATGAGCATTTTGTTTCATCCCACATTCATAGGAAGTAGTATTTTCTTATATTATAATTCATATATAAGTAAGTGTTGAGACTAATGAAGGCATTCATGAAATTATTTTAATGATCTTTTTAAAAGGAGGTTATCCCCTCAAAGTGGCCTATGATCAGTTCAATATTTTCAAGTGTTCTGTCAGATTTAATTCATGTTACTAATTCCTATTATTTTATGTTTTTTTATTAATTTTTGGAGGGTCCTCTTAGGAGATAGCCTCTCAACTCTATGCTTTAACTATTAGTGTGTCAATATTCCAAGATGAATTGAGTGGATGAAACTATCATCATGGTGCATCACCAATTTAGGATAGGTTTTCATTAATGTAAAATATTCACCCTTTCCATCCCAACACATTAGGTCTTAAAGAGAATTTAAATAAACAAATCAAGGGAGTTATCCCCTTAAATTCTAGAGGTCTGACCTACACATTAGGTAACCCATAGCCTAAGGTCATTATAGTGTAACCCCACCTTGTTTACACCTTATTGGGTGAATATTTTGTCACTAGCTAACTAATGGGAAAAATAGGTGTTTCAACCTAGCATAAGGAGATTGATCAACCAAAATGTGCAAGTTTACCACATCAAAATGGGATAAATCTCTCCTCTCAGCAAGGAGAGGTTCCTTATAACTATAAGGTACTAATATATACTATATATAAAAGCTAAAAATAACACTCAGGGTAGGATAAAGCCATCCATCTCTATTTTTTCAAAGATGATGTTCACAGATCAAAGGAGAAATCTTGGGTAATTACTGGAGATACTTTTCTTTTAGAAGTAATACTCAATCAACAACCAGATTCCTTCTTGAGTAGTAAAAGTAACTGGACACAATAACATAGTAGGATGAAGTGTAGCACAAAGTCTCCACCTCAACTACCAAAGAGTCAAATATACAAAGGACAATGGCAGCACAAAGTCATCCCAAGATCCTTTACATATAAATAGAAAAAAAACACACTAAAGACCATTATGGCAGCACAAAGTCTCTCCATAGTCAGCTTCAGGACACCTTCTTGATTACTTCCACTAGTTTTGCTTGTTAAATTAAATGGACAAGAATGCTTCTAGGAAATAGACATAAGAACAATTTACTAAATAACACAAGCTATTCCAGCATAAAGTCTAAAAGGTCACTTGTTTTATCATTCAAATAAAGAAATATGATTAACAATCTGAGCTCAAAGTCTCAAGAAATGCCTTTCAATTTGTGTAGAGTTTTGCTTATATAACAAAGAGATCTCCTTTGCATAAAATAAGAGATTATAATATATAGTGCTCCAATAAAGACTTGGGCACTTTTTTTCATGGAATGGCCCATACTGCATTCAATGCCTTGAATGCATTTGTAGTTTTATCAAGGGGCCATGCTAGAATAGGGCATCAACCTTAACTGTGGCATGCCAATTCATCTCAAATGTCTCCTTTTGAAGTATTGGCCACTTGGTCCTCTTCCTGATAGGTGTGCAACTATCCACTAACTTTTATTGAAAGGGAGGAAAACAAGCCATGGCTTTGAATGTTTGTGTGCTCAAACATCTACTTGGTAGACTATTCCACCTACTAGAATAACTCCCCTATAGATATTTCAATATCTCCTATATCTTTCCCCTTTTCCTTTTGCAATGAGCTCTCGAGCCATCTTCTTACCTTCAGTAGTTTTTTGAGTTTTGTCTTCAGATTCTGTGCCATATTTGAAAATAAATGGGTATTTTATTACCTTGAATTTGACATCTGTAGGGATGTCATTGGTCACTTGGTCACTTAAACCACTTTGAACCTTAAACCTTTAAACCTTTGAGGTGCATCGGTTCAATGGTTCAATGGTTCAGGCAGTCCTATCAGCTCCTTGGTTCAATCACTTCCTTAGTTCAATCACTTTCTTTCCTCTTCAGTTGAACCATCTCTTCAAACTTATCTCTGGAATCTTACAATTCCTTCCTTTGCTCGAAGCTTCCTTAAACCTTTAAAGCTTTGAACTTTGAACCATTTTGGTTCAAAGTTGAATGGTTCAATATCTTTCTCAGAATCCTTTGATCCTTCAAAGTTTCTAGATCCTTTTCTTTTCTGTTGAACTCATTGAACCTTAGAACTTTGAACCTTTTGGTTCAAGGTTCAATGGTTCAACCTTTTTTTCTTAGCTCTTCAAATCCTTTGGTCCTTCAAAGTCTCTCAAACTTTATTGAACTCATTTAACCTTTAAACTTTGAACTCTTTTGATTCAAAGTTCAATGGTTTAACGGTTCAATCTTTCTTTTTTGAAGTCTTCTTTTCGTTAAGTCCTTCGACGCTATTGAACTTTTTGAAGCAGTTAAACTTTGAACTTGCTAAAACACTTAACTCTTTAAGTCTACTGATGTCATTGAACCTTTGAACCTTTGGAAGTGGGGTTCAATGGTTTAATCTTTTGTTTGAAGCCTACCGATAGACCTTTTGGTTGAACCTTGACGTTGAACCAACCTTGAAATTGCCCAAGTGTTTGGAACTTATTCTTTTGTGAGAGCTCGCATATTGAATTTGTTAAACCTGTGAGTCCCTTCGCTAAAAAATCTTGAATAATTGAAGAATTGAAGCACTTAGAACATTTTTTTAAAAGGGAAGAAAGAATTTTGGCATGCAAGACCAAAATAGTTGATATGTTGTCCCCAAAAATGAGTGACAGATTTTGGGAACAATAGCTGGCTCAAATTGGGGAAATTCCATTGATTGTAAAAACAATCAAATGGAGTAGAATCTAGAATCTCTAGTGCCTTTAAGTATGCCATTGGGCTATGGAGTCATGCTACCCAAAAAGAAAGGCACCAAAAAGAAACAAAAACAAGCTAAAGACTATACAAAAATTATACATATGTATAAATGATCTTATCTGATACTTCAAGAATTAAAGTGTTTCAGATGCTGCCCATTATGAGGTAGATAAAAGGGCATGCCATCTTGATACTTCAATAAGAAACTATTTTCACCATTGAGCTGATGAATAGCAAATGGGCCTCTCCATAGGGAATCGAATTTCCCATGCATCCCCTTTAGTTCTCTTCTCTTGTCCCATAATAGGACTCAATCTCTAATCTATAAATCATGGGTTTTTGCTTTTTGGTCAAAGATCTTCTTCACCAGACTTTGATGCACAGTGATTCGGTCCACCACCATAGTTCACTGCTCATCTAGCTCAGTCAGACACATGATCCTTTTGTCAATGGAGCTTTCATATGTTTGATCTTTGACCACCTTTGCTAATTTTAGTGCTGGTAATTCCAGGGTGATTGGTATCTCTACATTGAGACCATATAAAATTTTGAATGGTGACATACCTATCACCCTCTTGGGTGTAATTTTGTCTACCTATAAAGCATCAACCAATGTTTTATGCCATGTCTATTGGTTGCCATCCACCATCTTCCTCATGATGGTCACCAGGTTCTTGTTGCTCAATTTTTCTTGGCCATTCCCTTGTGGAAAATAATTAGAGGAGTGGGAGATGGTAATCCCATAATAAATATAAAATTGAGTAATCTCATGGGAAGAGAAATAGGCTGCATTATCTATCACAATCTTGGTTGAGAACCCAAACCTAAAATGCTATTTTCTTTAAAGATATTGCATACTACTTCTAAAGTAGCATGTTTTGTTATAATAGATTCTACCCATTTGGTGAAGTAATCTGTGGCTATGAGGACATAATCATGTCCACCACTTGAAGATGGGTTTACAACACTAATGAAATTGATTCCCCATTGCTGAAATGGCTCTTCTATTACCACTAGCTTAAGAGGTAAAGCAACTAACTTGGGTCTTCCAATGAACTGTTGGCACAGTTCACATCTTCATACCTATTTATATGCATCTTGAAATAGATTAGGCCAGTAATACCTAGCTCATAGAATCTTATGGGTAGTTATAGGCACAAAAAATATCCTCTACAGGCCAGATTATAGAACTCCAAAAGTTGGTTCTACTGCTTTTTATCCATGCAGTGAAGGAACACTCCATCAAGGTTCCTCTTATATAGGCCATTGTCCCATAGGGCAAAATTGGTAGCTTTTAACTTGACAATCCTCTTTTCTTTATGAGACAAGTGAGTAGGACACTCATCATAAGTAAGGAAATGAGAAATACTCAAATACCACTCATTCATGTTGGAGACAAACAAGACTGTTGGTGTGTCTTTAATTTTTACTTCTTCATGCCCTATTTCTTTTGGTCTATTGTCAGCAATCAATTGTTGGAGACCCCTTCCCCACACAAGCTTCAATGGTTTGATAACCAGATCAAACTCCTAGATTTTAGCAATCTAATTTCCCCTTTTGGTTCCAAACTTTTGCTGAGTTAATATGGACTTGACTATTGTATCAAGAACCATGGCAATAGTGTGTGAGTTCAGGATGTAAAAATGGAAGTGCTTTACCACCTTTACCACTGCATAAGCATGCTTCTCCATATTTGAATACTTTAGCTCATGAGTTTTGAGAGAAAAACTCATGAAGGATATGGGAGATTCCATACCTTCTTTGTTTTTTTGAACCAGAATTGTTGAAAGTGTGTGCTCAGAAGCATAACTATACATTTTGTAATCTTTGGTATAATCTAGACAAACCAAAATTGGGGCATGGGTGATAGCTGTCCTAATGTCTCAAAATACCAATTTGCCTTCTTCAATCCATTTGAAAGTGGCATTTCCCTTCATCATCTCCATAATATGGAGATTCTTCTTGGAGAACTCAGGAACGAACCTTTGCATAAAGTTTACCTTTCCAAAGAAAGAGTGAACTGTAGTCTTATTTGTGGGCAGGGTAAGCTCTTGAATGGATTTGACTTTTTTCGAGTCAAGCTTTATGCCTTCTCAGGATATAATTTGTCCAAGAAGTTTCCCTTTTGTTACCCCAAAAATAGACTTCTTGGGATTTAGATAAATGCCATTCTAGCGATATCATTCTAGCACTTGTTGTAAATGGCACACATGATCAGGACGATGCTTGGAAAAGACTGTTAAATCATCAAGGTACACCACAATGAACTTACCCATTTCATCTTTGAAAGCAAGGTCTATTGCTCTCTGAAAAGTGGTGCCAGCATTTACCAAGCCAAATGACATTCTTCAATACACAAAGGTGCCCCAAGGTGTGGTGAAGGTAGTCTTATGTTGGTTTGCTTCGCTAACTTCCACTTGATTGTACCCTGAGAAGCCATCTAGCATTGATAACATCTCTAAGCTAGTCACCATCTAAAGTACCTGATCCATGAGGGGTAGAGGGTAATTATCCTTTAGGGAGGATTGATTCAAATTCCTAAAATCCATGCAAAGGTGAATTTTGCCATTCTTTTTTCTTATAGGAACTATGTTTGCAATCTATGTGGAATGATGGATGGGGACAATTATTCTATCATTCAGAATTTTCTATATTTTAGATAGAATAGTACCTAATATCTTTGGATTATACTTCTAAGATTTTTGCTTGTAAGGCATCAAATCACTCTTGAGAGGAATTTCATGGAAAATTTTATCAGGCCTGAGCGACTTCAGATCATCATAGGAGTATGCCAAAACATCCATGTAATGGTGAAATAGGGTTGTAAATTTGAGCTTCTCCTCAGGAGTGTAGCACTTCCCAATGTTAACCATCTTGGGATTTTCCTTAGTACCCAAATTTATTTGATCAAACTCCTAGGAGGAGCTTGAATCCATTTGTTGTTGTTTGATGAACCTATCATGCTTGTCAAATAGTTTCTCAAGGGAAACCAATCCTTTGGGAATTTTATTCCCTTTTAGCTATAGGAATTCCTCACCTACATCTAAACTTATTTCAGGGGCTGATTCAAGTTTTTGAGGCTCATTGCCTTCAAAGTGAAGCTGTTCAAAGCTATCTTTATATTCTAAAAAGGTGATGATTTGGTTGTCGCCATTGAACACTTGCCAATGATTAACATTGTTAGGCACACTTAGTCAAAAGACCAACTTGATAGTGTACTTTTGCTCTTCAAAGTTTTGGTGAGGAACCAAGAGAGTCACTGAAATAGCTAATGCATCAGCTTAATCATTGAATTCCTTGGGTATTGCAGAGATACTGAAAGCATCAAAGCTTTCAATTTGATCCCAAACTAGATTGTGGTAATGGCACAATCTCTCATTCTTTGTTTGATACAGGTTCCTCACCTAACAAACTACTAGCTCAACATCTCCTTTGGTGTGAAGGAGTTTGACATCTTTGTCTTGAGCAACCTTCAAGCCAAGTAACAGAGATTTGTACTCAATATTGTTGTTGGTGTTGTTAAACTGCAACTTGTATGAAGAAGGAAAAATATCTCCTTGAAGAGATATTAGAACAATTCTGGCTCCAAAACTAGTAGAAAAATAATTGCCATCAAATTCTAGTATCCATATGTCATTAGGAAATGTGCTTTCCTCAAATTTTCTTTTAATTGGAGTGGCAGATTCTTTTACGCTTGTACTACATTATACAAATCCTTTTGATGTTCCATCTGAACCAATTTTTAGATTGTCATTTTTAGAAGTCTCATCAATTAGGATAGGAACATCCTCTATAGTCAGGAAGTAATTACCCATGCTTGAAGACTCAAACAAAATTTGAGCTTCAAGCACTAATGTTTGAGTGACAATGTATTTTGCCTCCTTCTCAGGAAACAAGCTCTGAATGATGCTCTTGATAGGGATCCTTGCCTTAGACAGGTGCATGCTCAACTCACCACCAATATCCTTATAAAATTTTTGCCTAAGAAGAATGCCGTATGAAGTTGGGATGTCGGCCACCAGGACTGTCATCTTAATTCTATTATTTGAGAATGATGCAAATGTAAATTGGGTGTCCTTAATTTGTCCTAGTAGTGGCACTTGTTTGTTCTCCATGGAGAAACATCTCCCAAAGGTTTTGGTTAGTGTGAGTCCAAGAGATTTTGCCACTTTAACGGGCATGACATTGTCAGATGCACCTGAGTCTGTGATACAATTGTTTGGCTGGTGTCTATTTATTAGCATGGAGACATAAAATGGTTCTATCCTCCTAAGAGCAGTAGGAGGAGTAATGATAAGGTTATTCTAGGTGGATGTGGGAATCACCTTTGGAACAGTTGATCCTATAGGGATGGTTTTATTCTTTACACATTGAACCAACTTATCCAACTGCTCAGGGTTGGACTGTAGGAATTCAAATTTAGGTATTTGAATTTTAGTTTTCTTGACATGGTCTATTATATCGAATGTCTAAAATGAATTAGGAATAGGGGAAGGCATTTCATCCTTTTCATTTTTAAGAGGGGGGGTACTGATATGTGAAATTGATGTTGAAGGTGAAGGTGTGCTTGAGGTACTTAATTTTTTAGGGATCACTGGGTTCTTTGATTGAAAATGCAGAGTGGTTCCCCGCTTAGCAATTGAAATTGCTGGTTGAGATCGTTCCTCTATTTTTTTCTTATCAGATTGCTAGGTTGACTGGTTTTGGGACTGGGTGAACACAATGTATGACCCATCAAATGCTTCACCATTACTTCTGGGTTCATCTTGGTAATTCAGGAAACTAATGTTAGAGTCTCTAGCTAATTCTTCTTCTCCTTCTATGAAGAGATTAGCATCATCTTCTAGGTTTAACTTAGGATGGAAGGAAAAATCAGATTCTATTTTGAGATATCTAGCTGTTGAGTTGGCTGAAGGTGCTTCAATGGCAATTTTCCCCTATGGGGGAGGCAGATGATTTAGTTGCCATTGATTCATGGTAGCATTGCCTTGGTATGACTAGTTCAAAAAATTCCTCCTTGGTATATCTCAATATGAATGAGGAAAATACATTCCTTGCACCATTTTCTTTCTAAGAGCTAGTAACTCATTTGCCAGCTTTTACACCATAGGATCAATGATGCCTGTAGATGGATATTCAGAGGATGAAGAAGATTTACCTCTGTTAGGATCTATTCTTATCTTTCTTACCAAGATAAGATCATCTTCCACCTTAGTGGCCAAATCATGAGTAGCAATAAAGTCTATGTGGCTAGCACGTCTCAATAAGAAACTCACTTCAAGAAGCTGAGAGTTGATGAAAAATATTTAAGGTTCTCAGTGGTTGGCTGAGCAATTATAGGAATCCTATTCCTTAGCTTGTCAAATTTTACAATGAAGTCCCTCATAGGTTCATGAGGCTCTTTCTTCATTTGTGTGAGCTGGGCTAGTAGGGCATGCACATCTTCTATAGGCTTGAACCTAGTTTCAAATTTGGCTTTGATAGTGTTCCAGTCAGTCACTGACTCAGCCTATAGATGGTAGAACTAGTCTACAGTATCACCTTGTAATGTCTCTACAAACAACCTAACCACTACATCCTCATACTCCATGCCTATCACACCATAGGCTATGCTAAAGGCTACAATATGTTCATTGGGATGAACTCTCCCATCACCAAATAACTTAGGGAAATTCTTCCTAGAACTACGAGGAAGTTCATGTAGAGGTGGAGTTAGATTGAGTGGACCAAAAGAGTTACCCCAAGGGCCTTGAACTACCATGATTTGACTACTGAAGGGAGGGATAACAAATGTGTGAGGGGTATGTATTGACAAAGCTCTACTAATAGTATAAATGGACACTTTACCTAGTAATGGAGACCTAAATTTTTTAAGAGGAAAACCCCTGGTTCACTGAAGGTGAGACAGAGAAGGAAACATGTCAAAATCACTTTGTTGTAACAACTCGAATACAGGTTCAACAATACCTTTAGATCTATAGCTTCTTGTATACTGTGGATCTACCAGAGTGTAAAACTAAAATGGATAAGGATAGGGACTACTTTAATTTGAAACTTGAGGCTTCAAACTGCACAAAATGATTCCTAATAGAATCACCAAAAATTGTTGGGTGAATATTTTGTCACCAGCTAACTGATGGGCAAAATAGGTGTTTCAACCACAACATAAGGAGATTGATCAGCCAAAAAATGCAAGTTTACCACATCAAAATGGGACAAATCTCTCCTCTCATCAAGGGGAGGTTCCCTATAACTATAAGGTACTAATATATACTATATATATAAGCTAAAAATAACACTCAGGGTAGGATAATGCCATCCATCTCTATTTTTTCAAAGATTATGTTCACATATCAAAGGATAAATCTTTGGTAATTACTGAAGGTACTTCTCTTCTTTCAGAAGTAATACTCAGTCAACAGCCAAATTCCTTCTTGGGTAGTAAAAGTAACTAGATGCAGTAACACAGTAGGATGAAGTGTAGCACAAAGTCTCCACCTCAACTACCAAAGAGTGAAATATATGAAGGATAATAGGGGCACAAATTCATCCCAATATCCTTTACACAAAAACAAAAAATAACACACTAAAGACCATTATGGCAGCACAAAGTCTCTCCACAGTCAGCTTCAAGACACCTTCCTGATTACTTCCACTAGTTTTGCTTGTTAAATTAAATGGACATGAATGCTTCTAGGAAATAGACATAAGAAAAATTTCCTAAATAACACAAGCTATTCTAGCACAAATTTTGAAAGGTCACTTGTTTTCTCATTCAAATAAAGAAATATGATTAACAATCTGAGCTCAAAGTCTCAGGAAATGCCTTTCAATTTGGGTAGAGTTTTGCCTCTATAACAAAGAGATCTCCTTTGCATAAAATAAGAGATTACAATATATAACACTCCAAGAAAGGCTTGGGAACTTTGTTTCATGGAATGGCCCATACTGCATTCAATGCCTTGAATGCATTTTTAGTTTTGTCAAGGGGCCATGCTGGAATAGGGCATCGGCCTTAACTGTGGCATGTCAATTCATCTCAAATGTCTCCTTTTGAAGTATGGGCCACCTGGTCCTCTTCTTGATAGGTGTGTAGCTTTCCACTCACCTTTATTCAAATGGAGAAAAATAGGCCATGCATGTGACTGTTTGTGTGCTCAGACGTCTACTTCGTGGATTGTTCTACCTACTGGAATAACTCCCCTATAGATATTTCAGTATCTCTTAAAGCTTTCCCTTTTCCTATTGAAATTTGAGCTCTCTAACAATCTTCTTGCCTTCAGTAGTTCTCTAAGTTTTGTCTTTAGATTCCACACCATGTTTGAAAATAAATGGGCATTTTATTACCTTGAATTTGATGTCCGTAGGGACATCATTGGTCACTTGGTCACTTGAACCACTTTGAACCTTGAACCTTTGAACCTTTAAGGTGCATCAATTTAATGGTTCAATGGTTTGAGTGGTTTTGTCAGCTCCTTGGTTCAATCACTTCTTTGGTTCAATCGCTTCTTTGGTTTAATCACTTTCTTTCCTCTTAGGTTGAACCATCTCTTCAAACTTGTCTCTGGAATCTTTTGCTTCCTTCCTTCACTCAAAGCTTCCTTAAACCTTTAAACATTTGAAATTTGAACCATTTTGGTTCAAATTTCAATGGTTCAATCTCTTTTTCAGAATCCTTTAATCCTTCAAAGTTTCTAGATCCTTTTCTTTTCTGTTGAACTCGTTGAACCTTAGAAATTTGAACCTTTTGGTTCAAGGTTCAACGGTTCAACCTTTCTTTCTTATCTCTTATAATCCTTTGATCTTTTGAAGTCTCTCAAACTTTATTGAACTCATTGAACCTTTGAACTTTTAACTCTTTTGGTTTAAAGTTCAATGGTTTAATCTTTCTTTTTTGAAGTATTCTTTTCGTTAAGTCCTTCGAAGCCATTGAACTTTCCGAAGCAATTGAACTTTGAATTTGCCAAAGTGCTTAACTCTTTAAGTATGCTGATGTCATTGAACCTTTGAACCTTTGGATGTGGGGTTTAATGGTTCAATGGTTCAATCTTTTGTTTGAAGCTTGATGATAGACCTTTTGGTTGAACCTCGACATTGAACCAACCTTGAAATTGCCCAAGTGTTTGGAACTTGTTCCTTTGTGAGGGCTCACCTATTGAAGTTGTTGAACCTATTGAACCTGCAATTCCCTTAGCTGAAAAAGCTTTAATAATTAAAGAATTGAAGTGCTCAAAACATTTTTTGAGAAGGGAAGAAAGAATTTTGGCCTGCAAAATCAAAATAGTTGATATGTTGTCTCCAAAAATGAGTGACAGATTTTGGGAAAAACACACCTTATATTACCCATGATACACATCACTTCATCTTAAAGTCTTTACAATGATTAACTTTTCTCTCACTTAGGGCCAAGATACTAGTTGGGTCACCAATGTTCTTATTGGTAACTATTTTCTCTATAGGATTCTTTGTATAGACTATAAAACCCACATTTGCATAAATAATCCTCTTATAATGATCTAACCTCTTGGAGTCACTTCATAAATCTTAACATGCTTATACATATTATAGACACCAAAATCGTGTCTACTCCTTGGTCGATTCTCCCCCTTGGTCCCCTTGGTCCACTTCTACACATTCCTAACCCACACACTTATTAATTTAAAATAATTACCTATTTTAAATTAATAAACACATCACCCATGACACCTCACCCCACCTTGGATACCTCTCCTTGGATGCCTCCCATCACCCTATGACCAATTTATGACCTATTTCAACCCTCCTCATGCCTATTAAACCTGCCTTCGATTGTTTTTCCACGACCACTAAACTTGCAAGATGGAGGAATGGGTAAAAGGCTAATTTAAGCCTTTTTTCCATTCTTCTAGCTGCTGACGTCAGTTACCAGTTGGCCGATGCTAGTGGGATCACTGATGTCAATTGTTTAAGACAGGCCCGAAGGTGACTTCTCTTCCCGCTGGGATGTTGAATCAATCAATCACAAATTGCAAATTTTATCTCAGACTCTCTTCCTCTCTCTCAGCTCTCAGACCTAGACATCAATAGGAACTCTCTGAGATCAATCATTAGACTTCAACTAAACACTCTTCTGGCTACAGACACAATAGGAACAAGCATTTCAAACACCTCCGCCTCTACTTCAAGCAAGAGATAAGTATTCTTCTTTTATGTCATTTCAGTAGCTTAGAATGTATTTGTAATCAATTTTCTGTTTATTACTTCTAAGCCATATTATCAACCAGACCTGGCCATCAACTAGACCAGACCTGACTCTCTTCCTGAGAAGGCTAAGAAGCCTTCTTCATACTCTCACTCTTTTCGACACCTTGTCCCCTACCTGACTCCCTCCTCAGACCTTACTCTCTACCCTGCACAAACCATCAGACTCTCAGACTACCACAGACCATCCCATCAACCACAGACAGACCTAAAACTCATCTAAAGCCCCATTGCCCTGATCGACACCAGCCTCAAGGCCCATTACCCCTACCGACGTTGGTAGACTAACGGGCATCAGCGACTGTGGTAGATTGACAACAGAAAGTAGGTACACATTATCTAGTTTCCTCTTTGCTAGTCATTTGTCATTCCTTTATTTTTGACACATTTACTTATTAACAGTGGACTGTCATCCCACAAGGAAGTCTTTACACTTTTGGGACTGGGATTTGCTTGGCAGTCCACCTTATCTCTATCTAACAATCTCTTTGTTTGAGTCTCTTTCTTCTACAGGTGTCATCCTCCACAGCCAAAGAGGAGCTCCTTCAGTCATCTGAATAATGGTGCACAAACTTCATTCAGGTACGTATAAACCCCTAACCATTTAATCTAGTTTCTTACTTCTTTTTAATGTAGAAAAGCAAAAATAGTTTGAAACATTCTGGCACGCCCGGTGGGACCCTAGGACTTTTCCTTGGGTTCATACTTATTTTCTAAAAACAAACTTTTCATATAGGTGCATTAGGTCTCTTCTTGCATCCTTTTCCTCTATCTCTTCCAAAAGACATCATAAGCAAAGTTAAAAAGAATCCTTCTTTTTCTTTCTTTCCAGCATCTTAGAGTAGTGAAGTTCATACTCTTAATCCTTTCTCAACTTGTTTTCATCCAAACACACATTTCAATTTGGGCTTAAAATCTTTTGCATTTCATTTCTGCCTAAATGCATACTTAGCTCTCACACCTAGTAACTTAAAATGCATTATGAATAAAGCGTAGTCCACTTATGTTACACAACCTGACCACTTTCACAAACTAAACATCTAAACATACTTGAGACAAGGCCTGACTAGGATTTCATCACCTAGTGGATACCTTACCCTTCCCGGTAATCCTACTTGGACTTCACTACCAAGGGGAGATCCCACTCTATTCTCTAGCAGAGTATAAACTCTAGGGGAAGTATATACTGGCTAAGTGACCTAGCTTATCTCTGGGCTTGTGAAGTGAGGGGAGCTTGCTCCTTAGCACCAGGCCACGTACGAAACCTAATACAGACTCTTGAGCACCAAAACTAACTTGAAACCAACCTTAGACTACTTCTAGGACCCATTCTAAAATCCAACCTCCCACACACTCTTCTAAGGCATAAGCAAACAAGACTCTAAAAAATATTCTTAGGAATTAACATTAGAGTTTGCTTGTCTTCATCTTTTTTTTATCTCTATCTGGTTTTTTGAGTTGGTGAGGTTGCATCCTGAGATCTAGAAACAACTCAGACTTTTTCTTTCTTCCAAAAACTTTCAATTTTTAGAAACACATAGTAACTGACATCGATTTTCCAACTGATGCCGGCAACCTATTTTCATCGACATTAGTTATTTGACTGACGTCGGCCACTTATTATCACCAACATCAATTTTTCAACTGACATCGGTCACTGTCAACAACTTTTCCTCCAAAACAACAACCTTAAAAACTGACCCTTTTTCTATCAAAAACACATTCTGGCTCTCTAAAATTGAAAAAACACAGTTTCTAGAACCTGACCCTTTTTGCCTTGAATGGTTTTGACATACAGTCAAACCAAAACGCTTGTTGACCACGCAAGGCAACAACCACTTCCACCTTCGCCTTTCATATCAAGTCCCCTAATGGAGTGTACTTCAGACACTAAATATTCTCCTGTCTAGTCAACCTCTGATCAATCTCCTATTGTTCTCAAAGGGGATCAAAATTTTGAGAGATTCCTTGACCATAACATCAAGGCTCTCCAACACTATCTCGGTAAGGGCCAAACGTGAGACTCTTTAATTCAACCAAGTTCATCACATTTGCAAAACTTGATTGTCTCAACTCCACACACTCTTGCACCTATAAACATAGGAGCGACTACCCATCCTTTTACCAATGCCACCATTCAACCACCTTTGGCAGTATCTAGTCAACTCATGCCCTACAACTTCATGACACAACCACCCTTGGCTTCAACATTAGTCCCTATGACTAGTTACTGATATGTTGTGCCTATACAAGTGCAACCAACTACGTCATACACCCCTTCTAATCCCTTCTAAGTGCCTTACAACCTAGGGGTCACCCCATCCACAAATCTGTCAATTGATCTAATCAAGATGTTGATGGATAAGATGTCTAATCTTGAGACATCCATTTCTGGTTCAAGCAATGCTCTCTCATATGAGCAAATTTGTAATGAACCCATTCATCCCTTAGTCCCAATCTGACCCTATCCAAGTTAGTGGGAACTCCCTAAGTTTACTTGATTTTAGAGTAAGGAGGACCCACAGCAACATCTATGAGCGTTTAGGCACGCTTGTTACCTTATAGCTCATGATGATGCGTTATTACTGCACACATTTCCCATGTCACTTTCGGGGGCTGCCCTTGATTGGTACAACTCTCTCACCAGACACTCCCTTTTCACATTCACCCAGCTAGCTCAACTTTTCCTTGACCACTTTTCAATTAACATAACCAAAAAGGTCTCCATCATGGACCTATACTCTATCAGACAATTTGACAATGAATCAATAGCTGATTTCATCGTCTGTTGGAGAGGCTTAATCAACCAACTCTCATTTTATTTACCTCAACCTGAGCTCATCGAGCTCTTCTCTCGAGCATGTGCCAAACACATCTCATCTACTTTGTAGGTTTATACATTCTACACTTTTGATGAAGCTTTCACCATGGCCCGAAAGCTTGAACTCTGCACGATCGAAGAGAATAAGGTCAAATTGTAAAATAACAATGCAAAATCCAATGACCCTTCTTTGTCCAAATCTACTTCTTTCCACTCCAAACCTAAGGGAGTGGCCAACACTGTGGTCTTTAGATCACCATCATCAACCATAACCAATCAATCTCAACCTTCCACATCACAAAGCATCACCAAACAATTCCAACAATAGTATATACAGCGTCAATACACTCTAATTGGAGAATCATATGCTTCCATTTTGGAAAAACTCATCAAGTAGGGGGTCCTCAATCTCCCTCAAATTTGACCACCTCAATTTGACCCCTCAAAACCTATCCCTACATGGTACAAAGAAAATGACTTCTGTCATTATCACCATGTCAAAGGCCATGACACAAACAACTTCACAACCTTTAAAAACATTGTCCAAGACATGCTAGACAAGGGGGATATCGTCTTGGATAACCCAAATGCGTTGCCTAACCAAAACTTGGACATCTTTAGACAACCTTTTCCTAACCATCCCCCTAGCCAAAACAACATTTAGACCATGATCAATGACCCCCAAGAGCATAATGTATGCACGGTCAACACGGTCTTTCCTATCATTTCTAACCAACCTCTCCCACAGTCTGAAGAGGTTAATCAACCTATTTGTCCACTATAGGTAAAAGAGCCATCTTCTCCTATTTGTCCACCACAGGTAGAAGAGCTTTCTTCTCTTATTAGTCCTCCATCCACACCTCCTTCACATGTGGGAGAATCTACCTTGACCTCTCCCATATTGGAAGATGCCTTGATGACACCAACACTGACTGCCTCGCCCTCATCTTTCTTATCATCAATGGGGGATCATACTTCTTCCACTCCTCAACCACACAAAGAAGCCATGATCATCCCTATGCTCTTTCCACCTAAAGAGTCACATTATCCAATTCCTTCTCCACCGAGAGAGGAACTTATCACTTCACCAACTTCGACCAAAGATGACCAACTATAAAACTTTATGCAACCTCGTCCAAACCCTTGCAGTCATCTACCATGCCAAAATAAGTTAAATCCCTCAGTGTGCGCCCTACATCAAACCTCACTCACCCACAAGTGACGATAGACTTAAACCTCACCCCACACAATAGTAGTCCTCACACTAAACCAAAGAAGGCTACTAAACCTTGTCGGAGAACTCCTCCCCCACCTTCACCATTACCATCCATCTTGGGTCCACGTCCATCTACTTTATCAAGATTGCTCCCACATCCAACACCTCTCAACAAGAACGTGCCATCTCCACATGTGGCCATATCACCAACTAAAAAGGTGACATGACAAACCCTCCAACAACTCATAAATAGAATTTGTCAACCTCTACTACAATGAAGAGTGCTGACCCATTAAAGGGTTTTTATGCTTCGATGTTATGTCAATTATTGCAGTCATCTAGCATTGTCCTCTTGCCTATCAAGCCTTACCAACCTCTTGGACCAAAACCACCTTGGTTCGATGACACTAAAATTTGTTGGTATCATCGCACATCGGGGCATGACACCGAGCATTGTTCTGCCCTTAAGGCTGTCATCCATCAACATCTGGCAAAGGACACCCCTCACATTGAGGCTTCTTCTGACCACATTTTTGACCAGCATTCGACACCATCTCATACATCTTGAACCTATTCACCTAAATTGGGATCCCAACATAAGACTATGGTCCCTCAACCACCTCCTCAACCTTTATTCAAAATCAACACAATCAATGTGGCCACCAGGCCCCAAACTATGAAGAATAAAGGAAAAGATCAAACTTCTACACCTTTGACATATCCATTGTTCGTCAAGACCTCTCAACCAACACAGGCCAAGATTTCTCTCTTGGACAAGTCTTGACCAAGCATCGACCAAACATCCAAGCCTCAACCAAGCCTTGACCAAGCACCAACCAAGCCTCGACTAAGCCTTGACCAAACATCAACCAAGCCTCGACCAAACATTGACCTCAACCAAGCATCGACCAAAACATGCCAACAACACATCAACCAACCAAGCATCGACCAAACCTTGACCAAACATTGACCTTAACCAAGCATCGACCAAACATCAACTGACCAAATAATGACCAACATGTGACCAATTTAGAACGAAGCAAACGGGGCAAGTTTTCTCCTAATTGACTTGGACCTTGCATCATGACGCATAAGCATGGGTCAAGGACTTATCATAGCCTAAGCCCCTTTATGCCTTACATCTTTGACTAGTCTACTGTTAGTCAAGTAATTATTCACTTGATGTTTAACTTGAGCTTGATCCCTTGAGCAACCTCCCATCATCATCATTCCTATTCCTTTTCAACCCTCAACCCTATAAACATTAGTTAACCCTTTTATAAAGTATGAATTCTTTGTCCTAATAAAAGGGAAACCCTCTAAGCCTCTATAGTCAAGTCCATGACCAAAAATCTAGTCAAAAACAATATATATATATATATATACATATAAAACTGGGATGCTTATTCCAAGGTCATAAAACTCTAAATGTAAATTGCTCCCTCGAAGGACAGCTATTCAAAGCCCTCAAATATATAAAGTAAAATATAGACCACTCCCTCGAAGGATGGCTATGCCTAAATCTTGCTACACACAGCATTATCTCAGAAGCTTCCCGCATCAATCAGCTTCACATATGACCACAAAGCAAAACAACATCCCCTCACAAACTTCCCGCATCGATCAGTCTGTCAAAAAAAATGACTGACAAACTATAAAGTGATGGACTTGTCTTTAGTCATTCTCAGGGTCACCTGTAAGAGGGGAAAAGTTATCCCTGCTAAAAAGGCTTACCATTCTACCTTTAACCATGGCTTAACCTAGTCTAAACCCATCCATAGCCGACCCTCTTCCTCCCTTTTAGGGAGAACTACATTGGCCTGAGGCCCTAACAACAAGGGCTATGTAGGCAGCACTTAGATGACATGACGTCTTCTGGGGTTAGCTCAGTCACATTTGCTTGTTCGTCTATCTGATGGACAAACCATTTTATCCTTTAGCCATGACTTAACCTAGTCAAGATCCAATCCATAACCGACCCTCCTCCTCCCTTTTAGGGAGCACTACATTGGCCTAAGGCCCTTCCAACTAGGGGCTATATAGGCAGCACTCAGATGACATGACATCTTCTAGGGTTGGCTCAACCACATCCATTTGTTTGTCTATCTAATGGACAAACCATTTTACCTTTAACCATGACCAAAACCAATCATCAACCATTTTCCCTCTTAGTTTGAACTACATTGGTCTGAGGCCCTTCTAACAGGGGCTATGTAGGCAACACTCAGATGACATGACATCTTTTGGTGTTAGTTCAACCATATCCATTTGTTCATGTCCTTGAAGGACAAACCATATTACCCTTAACCTAGTCCACAATCATGACCAAACAACTAGCCCTGACATTACAGAAGTCACCTTTGACTTCTCATGGGGCACAGTGGCGATCACCGCCATCTCCTTGACCACATCAAACAACCATTTGAGATCCCTTCTATCTCAGCCCGACTTGACCAATGACCATGGAGATCATGACTATTTCCTTTAACCATGACCACTTCCAAGACAACTTTGCCTTAGTTGTTTTGATTGCATGTAGGCTACTTCACAAATAGTTAGCCAAATTGTCTGCAACCTGCATTACGACCCTCACAAGTATTGGATCATGAGCAAGTTGATCCCCACTACTTGTGAAATTTTTGTTATTCCAAGAGCACTTTCTGAGCTTGGGATACTTGGAACACGATGAGCATTAGAGCTATAGCTTGGATCGAATAACCCAATTAGCTATGACTAAATGCTGGGGCCCAATTATTTCAATTTTGGCACTCCTTGACCTTGACCTGAGACAATTTGACCTGACCATCTCATGAAGTGGTATGCATGCAATCTCAACTTTTGCAGCATTCACACCCAACCTTCACCATTTCCATCCACTATCTATCAAATAGGCACCCAATTTCAAGTTCCCTTCCCTCGACTCCTGCTTTGAGGGGGAATACCTCATCCCACAATCAAGGCAATCAACACTTATTTTTGTCTTGCAGTTCACTAGAACAACCAATAAGACAAGAAAAGACCTCATCTCATACCTGGGGCAATCAACTCCTATTTTTGTCTTGCAGTTCGTCAAGAACAACCAACAAGACAAAAAGGGGAAAATGTAGACACCGAAATCATGTCTACTCCTTGGTCAATTCTCCCCCTTGGTCCCCTTGGTCCACTTCTACACATTCCTAACCCACACACTTATTAATTTAAAATAATTACCTATTTTAAATTAATAAACACATCACCCATGACACCTCACCCCACCTTGGATGCCTCCTATCACCCTATGACCAATTTATGACCTATTTCAACCCTCCTCATGCCTATTAAACCTGCCTTTGACCATTTTGACATGACCACTAAACTCGACAGATGAAGGAATGGGTAAAAGGCTAATTTTAGCCTTTTTTCCATTCTTCTAACTGCTAACGTCGGTTACCAGTCGATCGACACCAGTGGGATCATCAATGTCAGTTGTTTAAGATAGGCCCGAAGGGAACTTCTCTTCCTGCTGGGATGTTGAATCAATCAATCACAGATCATGAATTCTATCTCAGACTCTTCCTCTCTCGGCTCTCAGACCTAGACATTAATAGGAACTCTCTGAGATCAATCATTAGACTTCAACTAAACACTCTTTTCGCTACAGACACAATAGGAACAAGCATTTAAAACACCTCTACCTCTGCTTCAAGCAAGAGATAAGTATTTTTCTTTTATGTCATTTTAGTAGCTTAGAATGTATATGTAATCAGTTTTCTATTTATTGCTTCTAAGCCATATTATCAACCAGACCTGGCCATCAACCAGACCAGACCTGACTCTCTTCCTGAGAAGGCTGAGAAGCCTTCTTCATACTCTCACTCTTTGACACCCTGTCCCCTACCTGACTCCTTCCTCAGACCTTACTCTCTACCCTGCACAAACCATCAGACTCTCAGACTACCACAGACCATCCCATCAACCACAGATAGACCTAAAACTCATCTAAAGCCCCATTGCCCTAACTGATGCTAGCCTCAAGGCCCATTTCCCCTACCAACGTCAGTAGACTAACCACCGTTGGCAACCTTAGACCAATCAATGTCAACAGACTAACCGGCATCGGTGACTGTGGTAGACCAACAGAGGATAGCAGGTATGCATTATCTAGTTTCCTCTTTGCTAGTCATTTGTCATTCCTTTATTTTTGACACTTTTACTTACTAACAGTGGACTATCATCCCAAAAGGAAGTCTTTACACTTCTGGGACCGGGCTTTGCTTGGCAGTCCACCTTATCTCTATCTAACAATCTCTTTGTTTGAGTCTTTCTTCTACAGGTGTCATCCTCCACAGCCAAAGAGGAGCTCCTTCAATCATCTGGATAACGGTGTGCAAATTTCATCTGAGTATGTACAAACCCCTGACCATTTAATCTAGTTTCTTACTTCATTTTAATGTAGAAAAGCAAAAATAGTTTGAAACACATATCTATTAAAATCATTCAATCTTAGGTAGAAGGTTCAAAACTCTCCAATTTACCTGTTAGCTGAAGTAGCCTCCTTGTAACCATGTTTCCTCTATTTATTGACCATAAATTTCTATAGGTTAGCTCAATAATTAATTTAAAACCACTTATATATACCCATTAATCCCTTATATAACATACCTAATAATCACCTAATGTTACTTTGTATAGATTAACACTTCCTTCTTTAGGCCATGCTCTAATTCGCCCTACTTTTGTACAAACCTCCTTGTCTAAAATGTTGTATGTACTTCATGATTAAAATAATCACCATTATAGATACCCATTACCTCTATACAAGTGAATCAAAAAAAATTATTTCACTTCTTTGGAGAAAACCAACTTTTCTATATAGGCCTACTCTTTCTTAGCTTGCATACACCTAGATCTCACTTTACAATTATCCTTTTCCTTACTTATCCATAATACCTAGGTTGGAAACCACCTTAAATAGTTTATTATCACATAAAATATAAATATCCCAAATTTTCATGCAATTTTAATGGTTAGAACTCATTTTAGAGGATAAACCCTAGTTTTAGGGCTTTCTAAACCCTGTACAGGCTGAGAGTATAGATAATTAAACTAGGAGTGTTATATAATGTTTCAAGGCATATAATTAGGTTTTTGAGGTCTTAAAAAGTTCCCTTAACCTTCTCCATTCATATAATTATTCATAATAACTTCATTTACATTCCAAACAAGGTAAGTTTGATTTGTCTTGACTGTATTTCTTATGATAGTCAACAGAGGTTTCTAGAATTTCTCATAATCTCTTTATCAAAGGATCATATAGATGTTATTCAATAATTTAAAAGTCTCAACCAATTTCCCATTCATCAATCAAGTCAAAAAGACCATCTATCCATTCTAAGCATGTGGATCTTAACTTATCTAAACTATGTTTTCTTGACAGTCAAAAAAGGTGTAAGGTTTTCTTCTCATTTGCTATGAACATTTGAATTACAACCATACTAACATATTTATATAACTATATTCTTCCTCATACTCATATTATTATACTAATAATAATCCATTTGTTTATTCTAACATGTAAAACTCTATACACTTGACTATCCCTATCACCTACAGACTCGAGAGTCAACTTTTGGGGTCTTAAAACATCAAAGGGGTTTCTAAAATATATTTAATATTCTTTTAGGTCTATAGTTACCTCACCGACCTATTATCATTCTATTATGATCTCCATATAAACATTTACACATTGATTTAACTTAGATATTGGACTGTAGATATGCATGCCTGAGAACCCCATTCATACCCTATTTATATTCCTTATAGTATTTCGAGTTTTTTTAGACTCCTTGATAACATAATACTAGTTTCAACTTTTTCCTAACATACATCCAAGGGTTCCTCATGAAAAAATATAACCATTCTTTTTAAATTTTCTATAGAGAATAATTATACACATACACAGGCCTACCACTATAGAACCAAAATTTTACAAGGAAAACCATTGTTTGTACATATTCATAGGAAAATCAACATCATTATTATTAATAAAAAAAGTACTTACAATCTAACTGCTCAGTCTCATGATTCATTATCAATGGCTTCCAAAGCCTTATTGACACATTCACACTTCTTATCCTCACATCCAATCCTTCTTTCCTTAACTCTTACATTCTCTTTTTCTCCTAATTACCCCTCTCTTCTCTTACATTTCTTTCTCTCTCTCTCTCTCTCTCTCTCTCTCTCTCTCTCTCTCTCTCTCTCTCTCTCTGAATGAGGGATCATTTCTCTCTATTTTCTCTATGTACCTTTCTCTTCTTTCATCCCATATATTATTCTTTGAAAGAGTCTCCTCCTTTCTCCCTATGCCCAAATTAGGCTCTAAAATAAGAAAAGAGGATTTTCCAAACCGATATGCTAAATGAAGAAGATTATTTAACAAACATTCTATGGTTGAAAGGTCTTTCAACCATTCCCTTGATTTTCTCAACAAATTCAACAACATGGGATTTATATTAAAAAACTTCTACCTTTTACCTTATTTTTAATTTGACAATTACAATTACTCCTTAAAAATCATTGGAGGGAAAATATAATAGTTTGAATTTAAGTCCATACTAAGACAATAGTTTTAATTTAGACTTTGCATGCTTGATGGTTTCCATCTTTGACCATGCCCTCATGGAGATGTTTTGAGATGCTCTTGCATCACATTCCCATATTAGCCTAGGCTTGACATTTGGACATGAATAATATTTTCCTCAACAAGAGTGAAACCTAGAGCACTAACACTTTCATCATTGCCTTTATGAGTTGTCAAGCTCTTTGAAAATATCCTAAAATATCTAATTTGGAGATCCATGCCTATTAATTGAAAATCATAATTACTTGAAAGCTATTAAATCAACTAGAGTTATATTTAACTCACCTATGGTTTGAACCCATTCCAAGCCTCAACTCAACCTTTACTCATCTTAGGCGATATTTAATTCCTAAAGCTATAAATACAAGGCCATACCTATTCATTTATAATCTTGGATATTGTAGAGTTATTATGAAGGATTTGTTCCATAGAAATCATAGCAATAGTGTTATAATTCCAAAATATTAAGCCAAGAAACATCACAAGCCAAGGTGTCAAAGAGAGAAGGATCTAGTAAGATCCATTGTCAAAGACTTACTGATGCATAATCTGATCAAACCACTCAACAAAGACATTTGGAGCTCCCAGGGAAGGTAAAAGAGTTATTTTCTTTTATGCTTTTTTTGTGTTTTCATTTAGCTTTTATTACTAATCTCTCCCTAGTATATAGGCTTTCATTTAGCTTTTAAGACTAATTCTAATTTAAAACCCAAAAGATACCCTTGATGACACCAAATACAACCTACAATATATAAACAACCACATGAGGCAAGATATATAGGACACAAACAAAGTGACATACATCTACACTTGATAAGTTCAACCATTTAGAGATTTATCACTACATGTAGTCATACAATGAGGTAAAACATAATATTTTTTATCTATAAAAGGAAAACCAAATGGGTAGGGATTTTCCATACCCAGGTGAAGGATACAAACTTAGCCAAAAATGGCTCAATATATAGAGAATGGTGGAGAGAGAGAGAGAGAGAGAGAGAGAGAGAGAGAGAGAGAGAGAGAGAGAGAGAGAGAGAGAGAGAGAGAGAGAGAGAGAGAGAGAGAGAGAGAGAGAGAGAGAGAGAGAGAGAGAGAGAGAGAGAGAGAGAGAGAGAGAGAGAGAGAGAGATGTGGTGGAAGATGAGTGACAAGTGTACATGAGAGTTAAAACTAGAAAATTATTTATTATATATTATAATAACCTCCAATTCCATGTATCTCACTCATGAATCATATCTAGCAATCCAAGTGGCATAGGAGTTATAAACTAGCTTTGACACCTTGACTAGCTCCTCAGAATTTGCCCTTCCTTGCATGAAAATGGTGAAAAATGTACCTTATAACCCTGAATTCACTTTTAAATATTTTAAAAAAACTTATTGAACATCTAACATGCCTTATGAAACTCCTTTGACCTACTATTTCATCATTCAAGTGCATAGATGTCTTGTAACTCTCTATTTCCCTCACCTAGTTTGGTCCAAGTGGCCTAAAACTCAAGTGCATCTTCTTCAACTCATCAAAATTATATTAATGTTATTAAAATATTTTGTTTTGTATGAAACACACCATTTTTTTTATTGGACCAACTCCCAAAACTTATTTTGCTCCTTTAGCCTTCATTAGGCTTAGTTTTTTTGTAACCTTTTTTCCCTATAAATATCCTTGTGTGGGAGTTTTGCAGATAATATTCATAAAATAATGGAATATTTTATGACCCTCTATGGCCTTATATATCCTTACCAAATTTCATATTGAGACTCTGAGTGGAATCCCATTCTTTCTTCCTCTCTCTTCTGCCAATTAGGCATAATTAGGCCTTTAGGCTTAGAAAGTAGATTTTGGATCTAAACACCTCATTCACATTTTAAACCTCTAGGAAGTGTGTGATTCATTTTACCCATACTAATACGAAACTCCATGTCAATTTTTGGCTTATGTAACATTTTGCTTATATCCAAACCATAAAATGGCAAAAAATAAGCCCTTCATAAGATTGTTTCAACTACCTTGAAAAATGTTCCTAGTTTGATCACTTATAGAATCTTATTTGAAATGTTTTTGAAATTTAATGGATAATAAAAGTCCCAAATGACTTCATCCCATGATTTTAAATCTCTCCCCTTCACAGAACACTTGTAAAACACAAAAAACATGTAAAATAGTCTATTTTGGATAATTTCTAAAGGTGACATCAATATAGAATTACATGCTCAAAACCTCATATTCAAAAAAAAAAATACAAGAGGTTTCAAGATAAAACTATGTAATCAGATGTGCTTTTGAGGTCTTTCTCTACAAACTAGTCACAACTAGGTTTTTAAGAGGGTTTAAGACCTATTTGGGGTCATAAAAATTATTCATAATATAAGATAATTAAATGAACTCCTTAAACTTATAAAAACTTATTATTATACACCTTCAACTATTACAAAAATCTTAGACTCTGATGCAAAGTGTGGGAAATGGTATGCGCATTTGAACTTATTGTTTGGGTGGCATGCTTAGCATTATTGAGGCTAGAGAGAGGTTAAACATGAGTTTTAAGTCTCAATGTAGACACCAAAATTGTGTCGACTCCCCTTGGTCCCTTACACACTTTATTAATTTAACATTACTTATTTTAAATTAATGACATCACCTAGACACCTCACCTTAGACACCTCACCCTAAGACCATTTCCTACCCATGACCTATTCTTACTCCATCCTAACCTCCTAACTAACTCTCGTGCCTAAGAAACCCATCTTTTAACCATTCTCCAATGACAGAAGCACTTGGCAGATGGAGAAATGGGCCAAATATCCCTTTTACCCATTCTCCAGCCACCGACATTGGTCAACTATCGACCGACGCTGGTGGGACCACCGACATCAATTAAATAACCCAATGTCTAACATTGAGCTTCTCTCTCAGTCTAATCTCTCACTATCCCAAATTCTTCCCCCTGGACTCTTGGACATCAATGCGCACACTCTGAGACCAAGCATCAAACTTTGACTTTCGCTCTCCTAGCTAAAGAAACTCTACAGAATCACTCTAGACATTGGATTGGAAACATTGTATGAGATCTTTGACATCAGCCACAACTAGAGCTAAGTATTTTTCTATCTTATTTTAGTATTTAGAATACATTAGTAATTAGTTTCTATTTACTATTTCTAAATACTATCAACTAGACCCGACTTCTTCCTAGAGAGGTTGAAAAGCCTTCCCCATATCCTTATCCTCTTTACACACCAACCTTCTACCTTTGTCCCTTCTCAGACCCTACTCACTATCCTACAACCTTGCACAACCTGGTAAGCTTCCATAGACTCTTCTGTCAACCATAGACATAATCAGAAACCCATCCAAGGTCCATTGCCCCTACCGACATCGGTAACATAACCGAGTCGGCATATTGACCAACCAACACCGACAAGACTACCGATGTCGGTGACTATGGTAGACTGATTGAAAATAATAGGTACATGTTGTCTACTTTCTTTTTCTTAGTATTTCACTATTTCTTTTCATACAAACACTCTTTTTGTCAAATAGTGGACTGTCATCCCTTACGGAGCTCTACGCTTCTGGGACCAAGTGTTGCTTGGCAGTCCACCATATCTTTGTCTAACATTTTCTTTGTTTGAGTTTCTTTCTCTCTACAGGTGTCTTCCTCCATAGCCAAAGAGGATCTCCTACAATGCTTGGATATGATGCACAACTTAATTCGGGTAACATACCAACCCTTGACCCTTAACTTTTAGTTTCTTCTTCTTATGAATGTAAATAGAAAAAACATAGAGAAACATTCTGGCACACCTGGTGGGACCCTGGAGTTTTCCTTGGGTTCATTTCTTTTTCTTCTAAAAGGCAAACTTTCATATAGATGCATTAGGAAAAAATTCTCTTCTTGCATCCTTTTCTTCTATCTTTTTATTCCGAAAAGAAACCATTAGCACAAGTTAACAAGAACATCTTTCTTTTTCTTATTGTAACTTCTTGCCTACATCTTAGAGTAGTGAAAATTCATAATCTTAACCTTTTCTCCACTTGTTTGCATTTGAACAAAACATTTCAATTTGGGTTAAAAAATAATTGCATTTCATTCCTACTTGAATGCATACTTAGCCCACTCACTTAGTAATTAAAATGCATTATGAATAAATCGTAGTGCACATATGTTACACAACCAGACCACATTCACATCCAGTTAAACATCTAAACATACTTGAGACAAGGATTGTCTAGGATTTCATCCCCTAGTAGATACCTTACCATTCTTAGCGATCCTACTTGGACTTCACTACCAAGAGGAGGACCCACTCTGTTCTGTGGCAGAGTATAAACTATAGGCAAAGTATATATTAGCTAAGCGGCCCAGCTCAGCTCTGGGTTTGTGAAGTGAAGGGAGCAAGCCCCTAGCACCAGGCCACATACAAAACCTAACACAAAATTTTGAGCATCAAAACATAACCCGAAACCAACCTTATACTTCCTCTTTAGGACCCATTCTAAAAGCCCAATTCCCAAACATATTCTTCTAAGGCATAAGCCACCATGACTCTAAAATTTATTCTTAGGAATTTAATGTTTAGAGGTTGCTTTCCATCATCTATTTTGCTCTTTTTATCTAATTTTTTGAGCTGGTAAGGTCGCATTATGAGGTCCAAAAACAACTCAAAATTTCTCTTTCTTTCAAAAAAAAACTTTCAGTTTTCTATGTTTCTGGAAATACACAAAAATTGACATCAGTTTTTCCACTAGCATTGGCAACTCATCTTTATCGACATCGATTATTCTACCAACCTCAGCAACATATCTTCATCAACATCAATTTTTCCATCGACATCGGTCACTGTCAACAAAGATTATTTCCAAAACAACAAGCTTAAAACCTAACTTTTTTGTTGTTCAACAAAAATTTTGGTTTTCTAAAACTAAAATACATAGTTTTTGAAACCTGAACCCATTTTGCCTTGAATGGTTTTGACACATAGTCAAGTCAAATCTCTTGTTGACCACGCAAGGCAATAACCACTTCCATTTTTGCCCTTCATAACAAGTCACCAAATGGAGTATACTTCAGACACTGAGCGTACTCCTACGCCAAATTAGCCTCCTATTGTTCCCACAGGGGATCAAGACTTTAAGAGATTCCTTGACCTCAATGTCAAGGCTCTCCAACACTATCTCACAAGAAGCCAAACATGAGATCCTTCAGGTAACCCTATTTTTGGGATGCCAACTTCTTTAGTTGAAATGGCAATAATATCAATAGCCTCCATTACTCAACCAATGGTCATACAGGCTATTGCATCGACCAATAACCCAACCATGGCCAATGCTCAAGATTTGGCCTCTCCATCCCTTTCTGGCCCTACCTCCATTAGGGTTCCCGTACCCCCTCAACCATAAACAATCCAAACAAGTTTGACACCTTTCCAAAACTTGATTAACTCTATCCCACCCACTCTTGCACCCATAAATACAAGAGTGACTACCTATCCTTTTACTAGTGTTGCCACCATTCAACCACCCTTGGCGGCATCTAGTCAACTTGTGCCCTCCAACTTTGTAGCACAAGCCCCCTTGGCCTCAACATTGGCCCCTATGACGAACTACCAATATGTTGTGCCTACACAAATGTAACCATGTATGTCATATGCCCCTCCCAATGCCTTCCAAGTACCTTAAAACTTAGGGGGTGCCCCTCTTCCTACCAATCCATTAGCTGATCTAATAAAGATGCTGATGGATAAGATGTCCAACCTTGAGACATCCATTTCTGGTTCGAAGAATGTTCTTTCATATGAATAAATTTATAATGAACCTATCAACCCTTTGGTCCCTATTCGACCATATCCTAACTAGTGGGAACTCCCAAAATTTACTCTCTTTTAGAGTAAAGAGGACCCACAACAACATCTACAACCGTTTAGACATGCTTGCTACCTTATAGCACATGATGATGCATTATTACTTCACACATTTCCCATGTCACTTTCTGGCACCACCCTTGATTGGTATAGTTCTATTACCAGTCATTCTCTTTTTACCTTCACTCAACTAGCTCAGCTATTCCTTGACCACTTTTCAATCAACATCACTAAAAGGTCTCCATCATAGACCTATATTTTATTAGACAATTTGACGATGAATCAATAGCTGACTTTGTTGCCCATTGGAGAGGTTTAATCAACCAACTCTCCTTTTCATTACCTCAACCTGAGCTCATTGAGCTCTTTTCAAGAGCATGTGCCAAGCACATCTCATGTACCTTACGGGTCCAAACATTTTGCACATTTGACGAAGCTTTCACCATGGCCCAAAAGCTTGAACTTAGTGGTGTCGAAGAAGATAAAGTCAAACTGCGTAGTAAGAATACCAACACAGAATCCAATAACCCATCTTCTTCCAAATCTTCTTCTTCCCACTCCAATTCCAAGGGGTCAGTAAATGTTATGGTCATTATATCATCATCTACCACAATGAACCACTCTGAGCCTTCCACATCACAATACATCACAAGACAATTCTAACAATGGTACATACAGCGTCAATACACTCCAATAAGAGAATCATACACTTCTGTGTTGGATAAACTAGTAAAGTAGGGGGTCCTCAATCTCCTTCAAATTTGACCACCTCAATTTGACCCCTCAAAATCCATCCCTACATGGTATAGGGAAAATGACTTTTGTAATTATCATCGCATCAAAGGTCATGACACTGACAATTGTAAAACCCTTAAAAACATTATGCAAGACATGCTAGACAAGGGGGATCTTGTTTTGGATAACCCAAATGCGCCAGCTAACCAAAAAATAGATATCTTTAGACAACCTTTTCCTAACCATCCCCTAAGTTAGAATAATGTTTAGACCATGGCCACTGACCCCCAAGAGCATAATATACGCACGGTCGACATGGTTTCTCCTTTCATTCCTATCCAACCTCTCCCACAATTTGAAGAGGTTAGTCAACCCATTTATCCACCATGGGTAGAAGAACCTATTCTACCCATATCACCCTCACGACATCAAACACCTCCTCCACACATACTTCTACCTCATGAGGAACCCATATTATATGTTCCTCTTGCCCCGACCTTCCCTCTTCTTCTATCATTGGAAGAAGTTACCATTCATACCCCATGTCCTCATGTAGAAGGGGCCATAATCCCTCTACTTCACCCTTTAGAAGAGCCTTCTTCTCCTATTTGTCCTCCTCTAATGGAGGATATTCCTCCATCCACCCCTCTTTCACATGTAGGAGAGTCTACTTTGACCTCTCCCATGTTGGAGGATGCTTTGACGGCACCAACGCCAGATGGCCTGCCCTCATCCTTCCTATTACCAATAGAGGATCACACTTTCCATGCCCCTAGACCACACACAGAAGCCATGATCACCCTTGTGCTCTATCCTCTTGAAGAGCCACATGCTCTAATCCCTTCTCCACTGAGAGAAGAACTTGTCCCTTCACCTACTTCGACTGAGGAAGATCCGGTGACAATTTTCTCTTACCTTTGGCCCGAGATCACTGCATCCAACACATTTCCACTCTCACTATTGCCCAAATCTTCCAAAAGACTAACTGTAAGACCTCGCATGATGTCACCTAAACCTTTCTCTTGATTGGCAGAAAACTTAGGATTTCTCCATTCTAGGAACCTAAAACATGAGGTGTTATGGGAGCAACTTAAGGCTCCATATCTTACATATCCTACTTCACCTTATACTACCAATCCTTTCATGACAATTCACCCCAAAGTCTCTGACAAGGATCAGGCTTCCACTTCCAAATCTTCAAAAGCTCAATCATCCACATCTGAACCTAAATCCTCACAGCCATCCATTATTTTGAAACAAGTTAAATCTCTCAGTGTTCACCCCGTATCGAACCTCACTCACCCACAAGTGAAGGTAGACTTAAACCTCGCCCCCCATAGTAGTGGTCCTCACACCGTATTAAAGAAGGCTATTAAACCATAGTGGAGAACTCCTCCCCCACCTTCACCATTGCCCTCTATTTTGGGTCCACACCCTTATACCTTAATAGGGGTACTCCCAACTCCAAAACTTCACAAAAACAAATCTCCTCCATTAGTCCCTCTACCCATCAAACATATATTTCCTCCAAAAAATTCAACACCTTTCACCAAAAAAGTGCCATCTACTCATGTGGCCACACCGCCACCCAAAAAGATGGTACGAAAAACTCCTCCTATAACTCTTAAAAAGAAGTTGTCAACGCCTATTGCGATAAAGCACATAGACCCATTAACAGATTCCTATACTTTATTATTACACCAATTGTTGCAGTCTTCTAGCATCGTTCTCCTGCCAATTAAGTCATACCAACCTCTCAAACCAAAACCATCTTGGTTGATGACACTCAAATCTGTGCGTATCATCGCACACCTGGGCATGATACTGAAAAGTGTTGTGCTCTTAAGGTTGTCATTTGTCAACACCTAAAAAAATGCACCCTTCTCCTTAAGAACCCCTTTGAAAAACTACTGACATCATCCCATGCCTCCCAAACCTCCTCACCTTCACACTCATCAACTCTCAAATCAAAACCATCTTGGTTCGATGACACTAAATTTTGTGCATATCATCGCACACCTAGACATGACACTGAGTGTTGTTGTGCTCTTAAGGTTGTCATTCATCAACACCTAAAAAAAGATACCCTTCCCATTGCAGATCCTCTTGACCACCCTTTCAACAAATCATCAACACCATTCCATGCCTCTCAAACCTCCTCACCTACATCAAGATCCTATTGCGAGACTATGGTCCCTCTACCACCTTCTCCCCCTTTATTCAAAATCAACACCATTAATGTGGCCACTAGGTCAAAAACTTTCAAGGATAAAGGAAAAGAGAAGATTTCTTTTCCTTGGACATATCCATTTGTCAAGCCTTCTCAACCACCAAAACCCAAGATTTCTATCTTGGGCACATCTCAACCAACATCTTCTGGGGAAATTCATGACTCCATGGTGAAACAACTTCACCAAACCCCTGTGAAGACATCTTTGTATGACCTAATACAAAGCTCTCCACAACATCACCAAGCCTTGATCAAAGCCTTATAGGTAGTGGAAGTCCAACCTAGAGACCCCCAACCACTCACTACTTTAGTCAAAACATTACCCACCATTACCTCCATCACCTTCAATAATTCTGAGATTCCAGACTCCAACTTGGAAGATCAAGACCCTGCCCTCTCAAACTAAGCCTGTCAAGCAAAAGCTTCACAAGATGCATCTTTGTGTCACACTCCTTGTCAAACAAGAGCTTCATCATCTTCTCTCCATCTTATTTATCCAACCCATTGATTATCTGCAATGGGTGTCAAATATTGTCCTTGTCCCTAAAGTAACTGGGGGAATTTGAATTTGTACTAACTATCACGACCTCAACCAAGCATCAACCAACTTCACGTCCAACATCGACCAAAACGTGCCTATAAACAAAAATCTAAAAGAGCAAGATTTCAAAATCAGAGATCTCGTCCTTAAAGAAAACCAACACGTGACCAATATGGAAAGAAGCAAATGAGGCATGTTTGCTCCTAACTGGCTTGGACTTTATATCATAACGCATAGGTATGGATTAGGGACTTATCATCTGTCTTCTCTTGAAGGCTGGCCAAAACTTGAGTCTCTTAATGCCTTACATCTGTGACCATTCTACTGTTAATCAAGTAATTATTCACTTGATGTTTAACTTGAGCTCGTCCCTTGAGCAACCTTTTGTCATCCTCATTCCTATTCCTTTCAACCCTTTTTTAAGCATTAATGCTTTATCCTATTAAAAGGGAAACCCCTAAACCTCTATAGTCTAGTTCATGACTAACAGTTCTATCAATAAACAAAACATAAAAATTGGGATGCCTAACCAAAGCTCATTAACTATAAATGTAGACTGCTCCCTTGAAGGATAGCTACATTATTGCTGAAATTAATAGACTGCTCCCTTGAAGGATAGCTATTCACAGACATCCAAACATACAAATTAAAACATAGACCATTCCCTCGAAGGCTGGTTATGCCCAAATTTTTCTACAAATAACACATTTTTAGAAGCTTCTTGCATCGATCAGCTTCAATATGACCAAAAATCAAAACAACATCCCCAAGTAGACTTCCCGCATTGATCAGTCTACCATAAAAAAAAAGACTGGTTAACAAACTATTAAGTCATGGACTTGTCTATAGTCATTCTCAGGGTCACCTATAAAAGGGGAAAAGTTATCCCTACTAAAAAGGGTTATGCCCTCCTCACATATCACATAATCAAACCTATTACCCCAACATTCTCAAGGGACTTTGAGCACACTTAATGTCAAGTGATTTGACTACTTTTCTAACACAAACCAATGGTCAACAATGTAATGCATGAATAGGGCTTTAGTTTGCACAAACCCCTATCTAGGATATCATTATGGTCCTTGTCAATGAAAGAGCAATGTGCCTTTCACTTCTTAACATACAACCAAACCAAACCAAACCCAACCAAACCAAACCAAAACATTTTATAACCAACCCAACCCAAACCAAACCAAACCAAACTAAACCAACACATGTTCTAACCAATAGCATAACCTCATGATTTATTTAATACAAATACCAATTTGTTTTATATAAATTATCATATCCCATTCACATTAGTTTCTATGGAAAATAATACACATGGAAACTATCAACCACACACAATTTATGTCAAGCATATACCATCACCAATATGGAAACTTGCTGAAGCATAAACATACTCATTTTATTTTTGGCATACACCATCACTAATATGGAAAATTTCTAGGGATGAAAAACCATATAACCAATGTTACAGAATACACCATCACATAATATGGAAAAGGCTGTAACATCATCATACTCATTTAATTTTTGGCATACACCATCACTAATATGGAAAAATGCTAGGGATGAAAAACCATATAACTAATGTTATAGCATACACCATCACATAATATGGAAAATGCTGTAACATCATCATATACTAATCATTTCAAGCATGTACCATCACACATATGGGAAATGCTAACAACACTAAATTGACCAAAACAACTATCAGCCTCTTTGACTCTTCTTCCCTTTTGGGGAGAACTACATTGGCCTGAGGCCCTTAAAATAGGGGCTATGTAGGCAACACTTAGTTGACATGAGGTCTTCTGAGGTTAGCTCGGCCATTCATTCATCTACCTAATGGACCAACTATCTAAACCATGCCCAAATCATGTCCAAACAACCAGCCCTGACACTGTAGAAGTCACCTAGACTTCTCATGGGGCACATTGGAGATCACATACATCTCTCTGACCATAACACACAACCCTTGAAATCATTTATATCTTCGACCGACCTGAATAATGACCTTGGAGATCACAACTATCTCCTCAGACCATGAACACTTTCAAGACAACTTTGCATTGGTTGTTTTGATTGCATATATGCTACCTCACGAATAGATAGTAAATTGTATGCACCCCACATTACGAAACTCACACCTATTTTCAGATCACACCCAAGTTAATCCCCAATATTTGTGACATTTTCATGTTTTCTAGGAACACTTCTTGAGCCCAAGATACTTGGAACACGATGACCATTGGAGCTACAACTTTGATCGATTAACCCAATCAACTACGAGTAAAAAGCTGGGGACTAGTTAATTCAATTTTAGTGCTCCTCGACCTTACCTATGACAATTTGACCTACCTATCATGTGAAGTGGTATACGTGCAATCTCAACTATTGCAGTGTTCACACTCCAACTTCACCATACCCATCCACTATCTATCATTTATATCTCTGACCGACCTGACCAACGACCTTGGAGATCACGACTATCTCCTTAGACCATGAACACTTTCAAGACAACTTTGCATTGGTTGTTTTGATTGCATATATGCTACCTCACGAATAGATAGCAAATTTTATGCACCCCACATTACGACCCTCACACCTATTGTCAGATCATGCTCAAGTTGATCCCCAGTATTTGTGACATTTTCATGTTTTCTAGGAGCACTTCCTAAGCTCAAGATACTTGGAACATGATGACCATTGGAGCTATAACTTTTATCGATTAACCCAATCAGCTATGACTAAAAAGCTAGGGACTAATTAATTCAATTTTAGTGCTCCTCGACCTTGCCTGTGACAATTTGACCTACCTATCACGTGAAGTGGCATACGTGCAATCTCAACTATTATAGTGTTCACACTCCAACTTCACCATACCCATCCACTATCTATCAAATTGACAACTGATTTTGGATTATCCTCTCTCGACTTCCACTTTGAGGGGGAATACCTCATCCCATACCTGGGGCAACTAACACCTTATTTTTGTCTTGCAGTTCGTTAGAATAACCAATAAGACAAAAAGGGTCAAATGTAGACACCAAAATTGTGTCGACTCCCCTTGGTCCCTTACACACTTTATTAATTTAAAATTACTTATTTTAAATTAATGACATCACCTAGACACCTCACTTTGGACACCTCACCTTGGACACCTCACCCTAAGACCATTTCCTACCCATGATCTATTCTTACTCCATCCTAACCTCCTAACTAACTCTCATGACTAATAAACCCATCTTTTGACTATTGTCCAATGGTAGAAGCACTTGGTGGATGGAGAAATAGGCCAAATAACCCTTTTACCCATTCTCCAGCTACTGACGTTGGTCAACTATCAGCTGACACCAGCAAGACCACCAATGTCAGTTACATAACCTGATGCCTAACATTGAGCTTCTCTCTCAGTCTAATCTCTCACTATCCCAAATTCTTCCCCCTAGACTCTTGGACAGCAATGCGCACACTCTGAGACCAAGCATCAGACTTCAACTTTCACTCTCTTGGCTATAGAAACTCTACAAAATCACTCCAAACATTAGATTGGAAACATTATACCTAGAGCTAAGTATTCTTCTATCTTATTTTAGTATTTAGAATACATTAGTAATTAGTTTCTATTTACTATTTATGAATACTATCAACCATACCCAACTTCTTCTTGGAGAGGCTGAAAAGCCTTCCCCATATCCTTATCCTCTTTACACACCAACCTTCTACCTTTGTCCCTTCTCAGACCCTACTCACTATCTTGAAACCTTACACAACCTTGTAAGCTTCCAAAGACTCTTCTATCAACCACAGACATAATCAAAAACCCATCCAAGGCCCATTGCCCCTACCGACATCAGTAACATAACCAACATCGGCATATTGACCAACCGATGCCAGTAGGACTACTGACATCGGTGACTATGGCAGACTGATTGTAGAGAATAGGTACGCATTTCCTACTTTCTCTTTCTTAGTCTTTCACTATTTCTTTTCATACAAACACTCTTTTTGTCAAATAGTGGACTGTCAGCCCTTACGAAGCTCTACGCTTCTAGGACCGAGTGTTGCTTGGCAATCCACCATATCTTTGCCTAACATTTTCTTTGTTTGAGTTTCTTTCTCTCTACAAGTTTCTTCCTCCACAGCCAAAGAGGATCTCCTACAATGCTTGGATATGGTGTGTAACTTAATTCGGGTAGCGTACTAACCCCTGACCCTTAACTTTTAGTTTCTTCTTCTTGTGAATGTAAATAGCAAAAATGTAGAGAAACACTCAAAACTCCATTATATTACTAGTAATAGTTCAAAACCCTCTAAAACATATCTCTCCATGATTACACATTTTATTTAAGTGTTAATTACCCCTCTATATCAATCTAGTATACTAGTTAAGGTGTGGGGTTTAAGAGCCTATCTTCTCTTTGCTAGCCCTCAAGGGCCTTAGAGTGAAGACTGAAGTTTGTTTCCATGTGAGAATGAAAGGATAAATATTTTATGAATATGTAATACCTTCAAGATCCATTTATTAGGTATGAAATTCTCATTTTGTGCCTTGATTCAACAAATCTCTCTTAGTCTCTTGGCTACCATTTGCCTGAAGAGTGGGCAAAGTCTAAGACAAAACAATGAGTACTTACACTATTTTTCTAAATTAAAAAGGTAACATGGAAGTAATTTTATACCCATGATGACCCCTTATATCAATTTACAAAGCTTTATTATACCTATAGGACCCTTAAAATAATAATCCTCTCATGGCAGGTAGGGTTTATTACTGTCTGAGTTAATTGTATATCAGGTCATGAACTCAGTTTGGTTCATCTCCCCTCATGTTTAGTATCTCTACTAATTTGATATATTGATAACCTAATTCATCTCCTTTATGTCCTTAAAAATTCATACAAACCACTACTTAGGTTTTGAAGAGTCCTTGATCATCTAAACAAACCTATAGGTCTTTTTGCCTATGCATATGCATTTGTAAATAGGTTTACAAACTTAGGGTTCTATGAGCCATTTACAACATTAAAATACTCTTAAAATCGTTTGAATGGTTATTGATGTACTAATAATCTCCACTTAGACTTAGATCCTTTGAGGTATATACTCTTCTTCTCTTTTAGGTTTACAAGCATCTTGTGCTCTCTTAGACCGTAGGTGACTCTATGCTCATTAGGGGATCTTTACTATATTTACTATATTTAGACCTCATCCTTAACACTAATGTCCCTCAAATATTTTATAAATGTGATTAAGGTTTTCACTTAGGTTTTAGAGCCTCTTTAAACATATTTGCTAGCTATCCTAAGTGTGATACTAACACATATCTCTAGTAGCTTGTAGGTGACCAATAGTCACTTGACTGTGCTTAGGAATTTTAAGACCTCACTTACACATTGAAAATGTAAAATTATCTTAAAACTATTTGTAATCTTAATTAGGTTCAGGTCTTTTCTAAACACATTAACTAACCCTCATTATTTGCAATTTATCCTACACCTTTAACACATGCCTATAGGTTATCTTAAGGCTAGGACTATGTGATTTAATCTTGAAAATAGTCTTTCCACTTGTCTAAATGCCTTAGATATTATTCAATGGTTTGTGTTATGTTATTTGTAATGAAATTTTAGGTATCCATGTTTGAGACTCTTTTATATTGATTGAATGTTTCACTTGGTCCAAATGAGGACCTACAGGCTTGAGGTATGTAGGTCTATATTACTTGCTTTATGTATTCACCAAGACATCCTCTTAATCTCCTTAAATTATTGACATTTTCCACCACTTCATACCTTCTAACCAATTGTCAATGGTCTATAAGGATTCATGACCATGCTTTTATCATCTCAAACTCACCTTATAGTCATGTACAAATTGCATACACAATCTTCTTATGCATAAGCCCCATGTGTAAGAAATTGGAGACTTTAAACAACTTGAGAAATTTAGTGGATGATATAAGTAGATATACATAGACATATGAAGGTATGGTGAAAGACATCAAGTTTATCCATGAGCAATGAACATATTTCATACACTCAACATTCCATAAAACATGCCTATGTAGGAGACAACTGACTTCTTATTGAGAGGTGTGCATATATTTACATCTTGAACCTCTCATGCTTCAAAATGTGAAATATTATCTTGATAACCTCACACTATTTTATATTATTGGTATTTAAACCAAATTGGAACTTCAAACCTCCATTAGACTGTACAAACATAGATCATGTTCCCAAAAGCAAGTGTACTTGAAGATCATAAACAAAGAGACATATGAGATAAAATAAAAATTAAACCATGAAACTAAGGGATTTCCCATTAACAATTAAACATTATAAACCTCTAAGAATCATTACCATGAAGATTAAATAGAGACTTGTAGTAAACCCACTGAAACAACCTCTACACTAAGATGTTATTCTTCTAATTGAAATCACCCAATAGAGATGATTTGAAAAATTAAATAATCATTAAATGGAGGTATAAGACCTCTATAAACCACCCTAAAATCATTCCTCTCCATATATTTTTTATATGGATAAATAGGTGTAAGAATAGACCTCTCTTAGATGGATAGGCCATAATGACCCACTATCACTATTAGTAATTATTCATAAATAATTGACTATAATTATTAAAAAAATGCCACTAATTTAAATATAATTAAGACTCAAAACAATTTCAAAAATTTTAGCTCCTAACTCTCTCTCTCTCTCTCCTATTTGTACCATCCACTTTAATTTTGCCTTTTTGAGCTTGTGAAGGTAGTGATGGAGGAGAAAAGGTGTATGAAGTCTTAATTTTACTTTAAAGTTGGTTAAAATATGGTAAATTATGTGAGGGATCCAAATAGACACTTAAAAACTATTTCAAATTGAAAATTTATCCTCCAAGGCCATATAAGTGCCCATAAGTGGTTGAAAAGTGTCATTTTGAGAGTGGTACATCCAACCCTTCTAAATGGGCCAAAATGTGGTAAAATGTGATTTTTTCCACATAGGAGTAAAAAAAGGTTATATCATGATAATATGCTACAAATGACATACAAATAACCTTTTGGAATGACCTTATACTATATTATACCTTTGACCAAGTTTGAATATACAAGACCATATACTTAACCATAGGACTAAACAAGTGAACGTAAGACCAGAACATAGGTAGAGATAGACAAGGACACATATGATCACATGGGACTCATTATGACCATTTTAGACCATGAAAAAAACATATGACCACCCTATTGAAGTTTTAGTTTAGAGGGGTTAACCTATTTTGACTTGGGGTTAAATTTTGGTAAACATTACCCACTCTCCCCCATAGCGATTAGGAACCCATGGGAATGTCCAAAAGAAGAATATTTACCTCCTTGGCCTCAAATATAAACATGAACCATTAAATCATAACTTCTTACTTTTGAATTCCAAGGATGATGAAGAAGTGAAATAAGGAGTAGTGATAGCAGGCTTGAACAAGGATCTATTGAGGGTAATATAAGTTGAACTCTCTCTCACACTCAGGGAGGAAAAATTTAGGATCCTACCACTAGGAGTATGGATATATTATAACTTCTAGAGTGGTAGGCCATATCAACAACTATTAAAAGAGGGACAAGATCCCAAAAGTCTACTAATGGTTCAAGATCAATCACAAGATCAATAATAATTAGTAGGTGAAGCATCACTTAATGGATGACATGAACAAAAATGAGAGGAATAATAAATGACTACCCCTACAGAAGAATAAGAGGAACAAACTCCTCTAGTTCAAGCATCAGTTATTGAATTGGTGAAGGTTAAGTAGGATCTAGTAGAGGAGTTTACTCAAGGAAAAGATAGCATATGAGGGGAATACATTAGGATCATTTTCTTGGATTATTCTAATGAAGAATAAATAATAACTTCAACAACCCTAATGTCCAACATGACTCCCCCTCCTCTTCCCCAATAGATGATTTCTCCATAAGATGGGAGGATAACACAATGTTATCAAAGCAATCCAAAGGGGGATAGACCCTCAGACCCTACCCATGCAAGTAATCAAAGAGGCATAACCTGCACTGGAAGGTGAGCCAAAATAAGATGTGGATGAGGAGGAATTATAGCAAGACAAGGTCTTAAGCTTGCAAGCACTGAAATCCAAGGTGCCTCTCACTAGCAAGTCATGTGGTAAGGGTACTCATTTCACATATCCCTTAGGCCTTTATTTCATGATGACATTACTAGTTGAGTTTTATATGTCTTCACTAGTTTTTTCTACCTTTAATCTAATGCAGTTACTCCCTACTAGTATCAAGTTCATCTCTCCAACTTTTGCTCCTCCAATTTTTATTCCCCTAACCACTACCACATTTATTCCCACTTGTGTTGCCTTATCCACTATCCAACCCATCATCAAAATTATTACTTCTTCTACCCAATTGGGTTTACCTCTATCTTTATCAACACTAGCCTCAACCTTAGTAGTAGTGACAACCAAGAGGGATCCAAGAAAGTAACTAGTCTATGTTGTGTACCTAATTCCATAATTCAAAAACATAAATTGGTCTAAAATAATTTGGCCCTTAATACCCAAACCTTCCTCTAAACATGAGCCAAAGCCTAAAGATAATGCATAAGTAGAATCTCAACCATCAGATCCTTTGAAGCTCACTCTACTAGACTAGGCCAAGCAATTAGGAGCTTTGGCCTCTAAGAGGCCCAATTTGAAGATCAATGAGCTTCAAATGGTAATCTCATTATTTGACAAGGATACAACACTAGTCTAGAGAGTTAGGAAGAGGAAGATTGAAAATAGTTTTGGTAGGAGTTTTACTGTGGAGGAAAAGGAAGAGGTATATTCCATTTTAAAGAGGAAGAATAAGAAGAAGGGGCAGTCCCCATATATTTAATGACCTCAAGTCCTATATGGAGACACACACTAAGGCAATACTAGATATACATGAGGGAAAAAATCTAAGTAGACAAGTTCTAAAAGAAGAGTTATAAACTCTTAGAGAGAAACAATAGGTAATATAAGTCCCCCATGGTATTGAATAGGATATACAAAATGCAGCTGTTAGGCTATATGAAATTTTTTATTCAATTCATTCTTTGAGAGTCAATTTTGCTCCACATGTAAATTAAATAACCAAATTGTTTAAGCTTCTTAGAGAAGACGAATAAGTTAAGTTTATTAGTATTGTACACCATTAGTAAGGCATTCGATCACCTAAACCTAATGACCCCTCTAGAGGCATCAAATATATTGAATCTAGCCCTAATAATAACATAAGAGGTTTAGGATTGGTATCATCTTTTGAATCTCTAGTAAACAAGTTGGCCGATCAAGAAAAGCAAGTAGAGCAAATTTTTACTAAGATTAAATTGATAGTAGTCTAGGATAATAGAGGAAAACTAGTAGCTCAAGATAATTTTGATCAAATGATTTAGCAAGTCTCAAATGGATTCAAATAGAGTTTACAAGGACTAAACTTGGATGACATTGAGGCCAAGTTGAGCACATCAAGGAGAAAGGAAATAGAGGTAGAAGTCTTCTAGATTGGATTTTATGCCACCAAGATGGAGCATACAAGGTTGATGACACAAATAGGCAGAATGACTAGGCCTCATCTTCTTGACATGAACTTAATTTTCACATAATATAATAAGGCATAAAAGCATTACCAAGAGTTGGATGCAAATAAGAAAGCCACATTAGCACCACCTACTAGTTCCACTCCATATACCCCACCTATAGTGCCAGTAACAACACTGTCATCAAATACAAACTCTTTTAGATCAATAGTTACATTAATTCTACTTCATAGATTATTTCTAATGATATCTCTAGTTTAATCCACATCCAAAACAAAAAGTATAACTATATTTCTAACCATAGTTTTGAGAAATGTTAACCAAGAGCTGATTTATCCTTAAGATAAAGGTTATTTTTATAAAAAATTTCATGCAATAGTTATAAACAAATAGTGAAGTCTTACTTACATTCATGTTGTAATTAGATAAATCATTTTTTCAGTATGTACACATTACATGTCTGAGATATCTATGAGTTATAAACTATAATTGAGACTTATTATCTAGTCTTGTAGGATGTAATCAAAGTTTTATAAGTTTTGAGGATGAGGAGACCCCTTCCCCAAGTTATTTATATACATGTAGAACCCTCTTTTCAAATGTTCAAGGTTTTGAATGAATATACAAGAAGAGATAAAGAGATTTATTATCATGCAACTATGTTTGTTCTTTCTTCCTTCCCTGTGTTAATGAATTCAAAGTTTCTTTATCTGTATTGATTCAATAATTTTGAATTGTGCTAATACTACAGATGAATTTGATTATTTTATTAATTAATATTAGTCTTATATGTGCAATATAAATTGAAGATTTATATATTTCATTGATTTAATTAGTTAGTAAAATTTTAATGGATAATCAAAGGTGTGTAGAAGTATCTCTTTTGATATTGTCTTCTAGGCATAAGCCATAGATACCCAAGATAGATTATTGGTCTAAACTATAATCTCTTATGAAAAAGTGTGTAATAATAACCATAATAAGATAAACCTTAAGTTGAGATCATTAAGTATCCTATATTTTTTATCCCATACTACTAACCATGTTTGTTCCTGACTGTGAAAAAGATGCAAACTACAAATAATCATTTTGGAGGTATCTTTTGCACACTACAAAAAATCATTTTGGAGATACTTGTCCACTAAAGAAACAATCTTAAAAATTATCTTTCAATAACATAGAACCTTCTTTTCTACCTTACCCTTCCCTCCTTTTTGAGTTTCTTTGAGATATATGCACCATATAATAGTTTCACCCATCCAAATCACCTAGTGATTACCCTTTTATTATATTCCATGCTTTCATCCATAAGAATTTGTTAAACATCCCGTGGGCTCAACCTACTATTATACCATCTAATTATTCTAATAGATACCTATAACTCATGCCCTAGAGTGGAACCCTATTCCATAAAATCCCAAAATGTTAGAGGCTACTTTGTTTAAATTTTTTTGAGGTGTGTATAAAACCCACATCAAAAAATTTGCTTAGCAATACTTTTCTTATATCGAGTTCATGACCAATTATGGATCTTCTATACCTAACTAAGGAATCTCTTACTAAACATTGGAAAAGGTGAGGTTTCTAAGGCCTCTAGTAAAATTACATCATATAATAGCCCTAGATAGGTCCTATGATTTTAATGAAAGGAATGAAAGCTAATCTACTAAATAAACATGCAATCTAATCTAGTAAATAAATATGTAAACTAATCTAGTCCCCACCAAATCTTGTGGCACAAAAGGAGAAGACAATAAACATGAAAAGATAATTCTATTCAAATCAATATAGAATTAATCTAAGCAAGGAGAGATATAATTTAATATGTTATTTCTACAACATATACCTATAAAAATATGAAGGGATAAGAGTATACATACCTTGTTAAAGTGACCACATCATGCCTCAATCTCTCCCTTAGCTAATGTTGCTTTGAAAGAAGTTGTTTTAGCTTGTAAAGATCACAAGGATATATCATATTTTTGGATACAAGACTTATCATATGAATCTAATACATCCACAATATAAGTGCTACTACTCCAAGGAAAAAACCTAAGTGATCAAACCTCTAATTTATAGTATAAGTAAATTTTTGAGCTATAATGATACACAATTAAATGATTCTCCCTTTAAAAATGAATTTGAGGGGTAATTATATCCAAGGATTGACCCTAAACCCTCCCAATAATTTAGATAACAAGATTGGATTAGTGAACCTTATTTTATGGGAAATAAATCCATTGGGCTTTTAACTAGATCAACTAAACTGATGGAGTCATATAACATGCGCTAAGTCCCAACAAGGTTGACCAAACCAAAATAGTATGAAAATGAATAAAATGAGGTGTTACTTAGGTAGGGGATATTTTGGATAGTGAATTAATTATTAAAGTATTTACATGAGTTTTTATTTCTTAGGTAATATAATAAGAGTAGCTTGTAATAGTTTTAGGAAATGGTATAAGGGCCAATAATCCTATAAAGCACCAAACATATTTTAACCACTTTCCTGGTGCACCCTTTAAGGCATGCACTCAAATTTATTGAGACTTGATAGGTTATTACAAGATATAGATCATTAGTAACTGATAAATTTTAAAAATATTGTGTGTATATATATGCCTCACTCAAATCTCATCATGTGTCACATAGTTGTAAGGTAGGATGGTGATTTGGGAAAGAAAATAGCAACACACAACACTAATCTAAAAAAATGTAGTAAAATGTGGGAAATAAATGAAAGTAAATTATTTAAAAATACATACCTTCACTTACCTTGGAGAATATAATTTATGTGAAAATAAAATAGAGGCATCCAATGGATGAAAATTTTGGTGATCCTGCACAATAACATAAAATTCAAAAATTTTACAAAAATATGATCTAAGTATAGAAAAATTCTCTATGTTATAAAGATTATATAAATTTTTATGGTTTTAATAAAGAGATTTTAAAAACATATTTATGTGAATAATACATAATTTCTTGGTAAATAATTTTTAAATTTGAAATATAAATAGGTTTTTTAACTATTCATTCATAAATTTACTAGTTTGAGAAAACCAAAGCTCTATGAGACTTAAGAAAGTGATGAGAGAGAATATATAATAGAGGTAAGTATCATGAGGTGGTAGATGAATAACAGTAGTGGCTAGAGTGATCAAGTTAAGGAATGTATAAAATTTTAATTTTTGTAAATTTTAATTGAAAAATGAGGTAAATAAAAAAACTAGGTGTTAAGCCAAAATAGTGTAATAGAAATTACCCTAAAAAATAAGGGTAAACTAGGATTTAATATGTTTAATGGGTATGGGATTAAAAGGGTAATTAATGGATAAAAAATTAATGAAAAATGGTTAAAAATTCACCACACATACTGAATGGGGTCAGCACAGTTAACATAGTTAAAAATGGATAGGTAAAGGAAGGTGGCTGACTACATAGCAATATGACAATGTAGGGATGTGTTGGAAGCAATACCATTGAGAGGGGGTGAATTAGTGTCTTAAAAACATTCCTTTTCACTTAATATTCTTTAACCATTCAAACCAATATAGAAGATAATCAATGCATAGAGAAGTAATCACATAAGCAAGAAGCACATAAACATAAGAGATATGTCAAAAACCCTCATGGGAGATAAACCCAATAAAATAAATATTGGACTAAAAGTATTATAAGGAAATTAATAAATATTTAGTTGAACACCAACACAACAAGGAACACCAACCCCTAATTTACCAAGCACCCACTTGGCTTAAGCAAGTACCAACTTGCTAGGAGGCACCAACCCCCTTGTTGATCAAGCACCCACTCAATAAACACAAAGATGAATTAGAACCCATTTATCCACTTGATTATTCCAACTTTTATTTGATTTTATAAAAACCTAATGATGGTCTTCTTCTACTCTTTATGACATCAATATTTTATCTCTCTTCTTAATCTACTTAGCCAATTCTGCTTTCTACATATCATTCATCTTCTCATATCTTCTCTCTACCCTTATTCAGATATGTATCACCTATTCATGGCCTCATAAACATATTAATCCCTCTATAATACCTTTTATTATCTATTTCATCTTCATATACCTCCACTCATTTCCTCATGCAAGGCTCATGTATATCTTCTCACTATCTATCCTCATAGTTTGGTCCTTGAGTCATATACTCATATTATCATGTGATCAAGTTTTTTTAGTATATATATGTCTTATATCCATCATTTCCCCTTAACACACCTTTACTCTTCTTATTGATAATAGTTATTATTCAACGTCATATAGGCTTCACACCACATATCCATCATTACTCCTTTTCTTACTTAACTCTACCAAATAGGCATAAATTACCTTATGCATATACTAACCTCTTGCTCACACAACTCTTGGTCAGACACAACCATTTAAACACTTTAATAACCCTTAAAATGTATCATATAATACATTTCACACATGAAACAAACACCACTTTGGTCGACCACCACTTCTTTAGACAAAAATATCCATTTGGCCTGAAGGAGACCTAATTGAATTAGGCCTTCACAATGACACATTACCAATCTGACCCCTTGGAACATCTTGAGTAATACCACATGGATGAAAATTTTAAAAAAACCACAATAATAGTTATTATTCAACATCATATAGGATTCACACCACCTATTATGTCTATTCACCACTTGAACCTCTTCACAAAACATTATTTATATTAGGTCTATGTACAACTAGAAAGTCTATCTTGGATACAAAAGTAAAACCAAAATAATAAACCTTAAACATGGAATAAAAAAACTTTATGATATTATTCAAGACTTAGAAAACCTTACCATATTAATTTGACACCATCATTCAGATCAAAACACCTTAAGATCACTCCTGCAAGAAGCTCACTCAAATTTGCTAAATACTACCAACACACAGTCATCAAAACATGAACATTTGACACCTAAAGGGACATAAAGAAGATCTTCCAATGAATTATAATGATCCTATAATATAATTATAGATACTTCCAATATAAATATCATAGGATCAAAGTGTAATATTGGTCTTGTAGACCAATCTCATAGTCTTGGGTTTCACTATCCCAATTGAAATTGACATGACAACTTGTGAACAACATTTTCACCCCTTATAATTGATTAGGAGCCACTCAAAATTCATGGTGAAGTGATATAAGTCATATAAAAACACTCCATGAGGTAGTTTACAAAAAATTATCTTTTTAAGCCTTCTCTAATCACTTTCTCCCTCTGACTGGTTTTTCTCATTGTTATACTATTAGCCAAATTTAGAAATAGGTCAACTTGAGTGACTAAAGTAGATGATATAGAATATATAAATTGTCTAAATAATAACATGGATAATAAACACAAGTCTCAAGCTTCAACCTACATCCATTTTCATGTTTTGACTAGATCAAATTTGATTGCTATAATAACTCTTCTAAGAAACAAAGATTTTATATGGGGTAAACTCACTCACTTGACAAAATAATCATACCTAGAGATTATTTATGGAGTTAAATCAAACCTCAAAACACTTACCTATGCATATAATACCATTCTGAGCACTTCTAAATAAGTTATTCAACATTAGGTCAACATTAGGGTTTTAGGAGGGTTTAACACCTATTCTAGTGTTAACGATTGTTCATATAGGATTAACCATAAAATTACAAAATGATTATTGGATATATTATCTAGGACCCTTACCCATCTCTCCTCAAAGACTCAGGACACCATGCAGATTTTACACATGCCAATGATCATAAGAAAAACTTTCTTGGGCTTGAAGACCTTATTCTATGATCTCAAGAGACTTCAAAACACTATTTCATTCTATTTATTAAAAATCTTGATCTAATTCTTCATTTAAATCACCCAAAACAACTCACCTTACCATTGACAATTATCATAATAGTTTTCATACCTTTTAAACTATTTTTCTTGCCTTATTAGGCTAGCTAGGGTCTTAAATACATGTTGGTGTGGACCTAATCATGAAGATATGCCTATTTATATTTACTCTATAACTTTTATAAAGGGTTATACACTTCATATTCATGCTAAACACATTTATATAGCTTCTCATGTCTCCTTGCCTTGAATAATGACCATTAATCCTTATTAGGCTAGGCATGGTCTATGAGAGGTCTAGGTGTAGATCTAGTCTGAAGAAAAAAACACCATAAGTTCACTTTGAGACCATATTAATAGATCTTATACTGTTAATAACATGACTTAAAACTATCCAACAAGACTCCATTCTCATATACAAATATTTCATCACCTTTATACCTAGTCATGCATCTTGAATTGCTTTGCAGATACTCTTGTAGACCTATAGACCTCTTGAAGACCTCATTGATTAAAGTTGTCTTCAAATTTTCTCTTTATCACTCATGAAATAACTCCCATGAAGTCCTCATACACTCTTGAATAATTTTCACATTGTACCCTAATGTTTCTTCATATGCTTGTGTCTTCTTATTACCTCATGACATCATCCTTCATTAAGGACCTTCACTATTATCCTTTGACATTAATGAATGATGTTTACCTAATAACACCATGAAATTATTGAATCTATCCTTAAATCACTAACAATGTGCTTATCCTTTTTAGCATCAATGAAAATATCTCAACAATCTCCCCCTTTGTCATTAATGGCAAAACTTTTTGATGGAAAACACACTTCAAGTTGAACATACTTTCAACAATAACTTCTTTATTAATCTGATCTCTCTCCCCCTTTGACATTAATGACAAAGGGTCTCTAAAACTATCATCTTTTATTTTCACTCCAACTCAACAATGCTTTTAGAGAAAACTGACCAAATTCCTACCTTATAATGATTTAACTGCTATCTCTCAAATTGACCTATTTCTCAAAAACTTGACACATGTTTTTCATAACTCCATAAACCTTCCTTGTATCTCATAATATACTCTTTATCTTAATTGAATCCATTCATATCTTCATCTGATATGCTCTTCAAATATGGATTTTATCTCACTTGAAAATGCTTGGCAAAAGATCCTTCATACCCTACCACCTGATCTTTAGAATTGAAATTGATAATAAACTATTCAAATAACTCTTGAAACAATATATGAGTTCCCCCTAACTTTATTCTCATCACAAGCCCTAGGCTTTGACAAGTAGACCTAAATCTCAGAGAACTCTTCTTTATCACGCATATATCCTCAACATCTTCCCTTATCTAACTTGAACACATGGTAACACTAGATATTACTTGACTTAGACTTCTTCCAAACAAGGTCAGGGTCTCCCCCTTTGACCTCATACTATGTGCACACTATTGATATCCTTTTGACCACTTGAACCAACTTTAATAATAAAATGAAGATACTAATTTTGGATATATACATAGATCTACCTACCTCTAACAAGTTCACCCAAACACTTCTTACCTTATCTTTAATAACCTTTTAGATCTCCTACTGACATTGCCTAGACTTAATATTGTTAATGAGACTGCATAGATACTTATTTTCATTAGGCCTATAATTATTGACACCATCTAAACTAGCATTGTTCCAAAGAAAAAATCTAGTCTATCCCACCTCATAGGTAATTTTCCTCTTTTTTTAGACCTACTTATATCAACATTCACGTACCACATGGCCAATTAGGTCTATGAGACCTCATTCACTATGTTATACATACCTAATCATTAGGCCATTTATTTAAATATCATGTTCTAAGATCCATCATTCATACCAAACTACCTCAAGACCTAAGTTAGCTCTTCCTAACTTTTATGATTGATATGAACTAGATAAACTATTACATGCATACCTTGACAATCCACCACTTACTTCTTTGCATGGAGAATTTCTCTATGAATCCTAGATAGAGACACCTCATTTCATAGATCTCTAGAACATTGTAAACTCAATATATTCCCATATCTCCAATCTTTTCTCAACTAACTTGTAATCATGAAGCTAATAGCCTTTCATTAGGATCCTCTTGGTCTTGATTGACTCCTCTGGTTTGTTGTATACATCATCCTTCTTATTCTCTATCTGATTTGATATCAAACACTCTTATCATTATACCCTAGAAATTAGTCCATTTTGATCCATAGGTTGATTATGATTAGTTCTCACTTTCTTTATTCTTTATACCATGACTTATCTCTTAGGAGATTCAATCATCTTGATATGACTTGAGGACTTATCCAATATGATCTTATAAATATTGTAATATGACCAACACATTGACACTTATGGAAAATATTTTCAAACATACCTCTTGACTGATCACTCCTCATATGCCTCATCTTGTAGTCCTTTTCTCTATGACCAAACCTATGGTAAACAAAACATTGACCATGAATTAAACTTCATTGTCTAAATGCATTGGCTTACCTAACTTGATTTTCCCTTCTATTTATTTTATCCTTATTGTTCTCACTAGAGTGACTATCATTTTTATTGACTTGAGATGACTCTTTACTACTATCCTTGAGAGCATATTGATTTCTCTAAAAGACTTCAGCTTGACATTGGTTTGTTCAATCTCCACCTTCAATAAACTCAACTCAGATTTCAACTTAGAAAATTCTTCCTCTTCTGACCTCAGACTTATCTTTACAATCTTTATCTGAATATTGATATCCTTGATGATCTTCTTATTTTATGTTATCTCAATAACCATTTCCTCAAGCTTAGTTTGGATATGAATCATCTCTCCTTCATGTTTCATAAGAGACCTAGTTTGTTCTTCAATATTATTAATGATCATCTCATATTTATCTCCCTTGGAGTTAGTGTTACTCCATCTTGTCTCAAAAAGAATAATCTTCTCCTTAAGACCTTTGACCACTTATTTCAATTCTTGATCCTCTTTATTTAATTGTTTATACATCTTGAGCTTCTAGGATTACCTTTTATCTATTAGGTTTTCTCTAAAGGACCAAGCTCTAATACCAATTATTGGAAGCACTAACATTGAGAGGGGGGTGAATTAGTGTCTTAAAACATTCCTTATTTTCACTTAATATTCATTAGCCATTCAAACTAGTATAGAATATAATCAATACATAGAGAAACAATCACATAAGCGTGAAGCACATAAACACAAAGGATATGTGGGAAACCCTCATGGGAGATAAAACCCACTAAAACAAATATTGAAATATAGTCTTATAAGGAAATGAATTAATATTTAGCTAAGGACCAAGATATCAAGGAGAAACAACCCCTAATTTACCAAGCACCCACTTGGCTTCAACAAGTACCAAATTTCTAGGAGACACCAATCCCCTTGTTAATCAAACACCCACTCAATCAACACAAAGATGAATCATCAACCATTTAGACACCTAATCATTACACCATTTATTTGATGATATCAACACCTAATGATGGTCTTCTTCTTTTGTGTAAGACATCAATATTCTATCTCCTTTCTTGATCTTCTTAGATAATTCTACCTTCTACATATCACTCATCTTATCATCTATGCTTTTTACCCTTCCTTATCTATCTATCACCTATTCATGGACTCATAAATATATTCAGTACTCTAACATACCTTTTCTCATATATGACAACTTCCTACACCTTTACTCCTTTCCTCATGCAAGGCTCATGTATATCTTCTCACTATCTATCCTCATAGTATGCTCTTTGATTCATATACTCATATGACCATGTGATCAAGTGTTTTTAGTGTGTGTGTATATATATATATTTATACTAACCTTTTGCTCACACAACTCTTGGTCAAACACAAACATTTTCACACTTGAATAACCCTTATAATGTATCATATAATATGTTTCACAAATGAAACAAACACCACTTTGGTTAGCCACCACTTCTTTAGACCAAAATCTCCATTTGGCCTTAAAGAGACCTAATAATATTAGGCCTTCATAACCATGCATTACCACTCTGAACCGTTGGAACATATTGAGGTATACAACATGGATGAAAAAATTCACAAACCACACTAACAGGCCTTATCCAAAATCATCTAGGCTTCACAACACCTATTAGGTCTATTCACCACTTGAACCTCTTCAAAAAACACTATTCACATTAGGTTTATGTACACCCATAAAGTTTATCTTGGATATAGAAGAAAAAAACACACTAAAAAAAACTTAAACATGTCAAACCAACCACTTGAGAAGATGATTCAAGACTTAAAAAACATCACCATATACATTGGACACCATCACTCAAATCAAAACACCTCAAGATCACCCCTATAAGAAGGTCACTTGGAGCTACCAAACATGACCACACACAGTCATGAAAACATGAATATTTGACACTTGAAGAGACATAAACCATATCTTCCAATGCATGAACATGATCTTATAAGATCATTATAGCTACCTTTAATAACAAGATCATAGGCTCAAACATATAAGGCATGAAAGAGGCTCATTTTCTTGAGCCTATTTATGTTTTGATTAGGATCTTTGTTGGTGCACGAGCATTTTGCCTCTTTATTTTCCCCTCCACATCACATGTTGATCTCTCTATTGAGATGAAGAAACAATGTCATGCCAACACTATCAAAGCCTACTCAAGTTATTTTACACATACACCATCATAAATATGGACAAATGATAAAATAAACTAGCATAACCAATTTATTCATTTTAAGCATACACCATCACAAAATATGGAAAAAAATCTAAGATGAAACTAATAAATCAACTATGCATATACCATCACATATATGGGAATGGCTAGTCTAACTCAACTAACATAATCAATATTAACATCAAAATTAACATAGTATTAAATAATAATCATCTATATCATCATCATCTATGTCAATTTCCTCATCAAAATCACAAATAAATAAACGTCTCATGTGTATGTGTGTGTGTGAGAGAGAGAGAGAGAGAGAGAGAGAGAGAGAGAGAGAGAGAGAGAGAGAGAGAGAGAGAGAGAGAGAGAGAGAGAGAGAGAGAGAGAGAGAGAGAGAGAGAGAGAGAGATCAGAATACATGTCCATAATTACATCATCATAATATCATCTCTCTCTCTCTCTCAAAATATAAATCTCACAGCTTCAGCTTGTAGGCTGATGTACATATAATAAATATAATAAAAAATGGAAAATTCTAACACTCAGGGTCCTCAAGGCTCTCTACGTGGTTGTGAGGAAGCAGTGTCATCACCACTCTTTGCCCATCTATGTCTACATGAGATAGAAGCTATGGTACATGACATAAACCTCTCCTACTCTCTAAACTCTAAATATCTCTAAATCTATGAAAACTTCTAGATGGCCCTCTCATAATATGTAATCTAATTCAAAGTGGTCATATATCTCACCAGAGACATGATCTACAGTGGTCCCATAACACCTACTAATGGCCCAACCTATATTGGTCCCAATGGTGGAGGAGGAGGAGCAACTTGACCTACTTCCCTCAGACTATCCCTCTCTAATATCACTATAGTCACCTGAGCTTGTAAGACTCTAACTTGGCCATGTAGTGTTGCAAAATGGCCCTATAGTACCCCAACTTAGCCCTATAATGTCACCACCTACCCCTATAAGGTTAATAACTGTGCCTATGATATATCTCTAGCCTGCACTATTACATCTTGTGCCTATACCACTACATCCATCTCTCTCACCAACACCTATAAATCTAGTGGTGGCCTCTTGACATCCATTGTGGGATGTAAACCTACCCACCAAGCTATATATGATGTTGTGCACCCTAGATCTATAACACCTGGCCTTACTGGTGGCTCCTCAAAATATGGCCCATCTATCTCCTGGGGTAATGGTACAGGTGCCTTTATGTCATCCCTCCTATATCAGGGAAGGTAGGTGGAATATCCTATAATAGATTGAACTACCTCTTGACCCATGCCATGGGTACCATCTCCAACTCAATAGCTATCTCCCCCTAACCCATAGTGAGTTATACAAACCAACAAGCTACTATGCCTATCCTCTAAATATCAGGTATGTTAAGTAGGGTCTCCACAAAATATCTATAGGGATTAAACCCTCAATTATATGCCTATAATAGGCAATGTCATGCACTATGCCATCCACTCAAGTTTTTTCCATGACCTCTCTCCACCATCTAAAACTAACCCTAAATTTGGATAGAATCATGGTAGATAACCCCAATTGTCATGTCACCATGATGTGCTCGTATGCCCAAAAGTGTAGTAGATGGTCCACACAAAATTTATCACCATCACAATATCAAACCCTAAGATATCTTTATAACTACACTAAAATTACTAGACCCCATATAAAAAAAGTCCACTACTCAACCATTTATGTAAGCACACCTATCAATATAATAAAAAATCTGCCACTATTTGTATATGGTAAAGCATACACCATGATCTAAATCATGATCAGGATGCTCAGTTGATGTTATTACTCATTGGCCATATGCAATGGATCATAGGTAAAACTAGTAGAATGATAAGTCACCTCACTAACATGCTTTCCATATAATGCCACCATGTGGATATCATGCTCCTCTCTCAAGCATGCAAAGATCTCCTCACCCTAGAGTGGCAACTGTAAAATCCTATAGACACCTCCTGAGTCACTGTCAACTCTTTGATCAATAGATGGAAGGTATTGGTGGTGTGATCCCACCTCTCAATCAATTCTATCATAAGGGACACATCCCATTTGACTCAAAAATTATCATCATACTCCTCTTAACACCATGTCTGCCATGTGCTCCCACTTATCTATAGTGACATCCCTCCTCATACATGTCAAAAGCCTTAGTAGATGATCTTGTAATATCAAATCCATCCTCACCTACATCCATAAACACACAACTCAAGTCATGTAATTTCTAATATAACCTACCACCACCTTTTTTCCCTTCTCTCTAGGTGAACTACATTGGTCTAAAGCCCTAAACTAGGCTATATGTGTAGCACTCAGTTAACACGATGTCTTTTGAGGTTAGTTCAGCCATATACCCACCTAATTAACTACCCTAGGATTCATTTCCTCTCTCTTTACCTTAGGCTTTACTACTTCTCTCTCTCCACCCTAAGCCTACCTACCTCTCACAACTCTAGGCCTCACGACCTATATCCTTGACACTCAACACTATGCCCTATCTTTTCAGCCTTAAGCCTCTTGACATATCTCAACCTACCTTTTAACCATACCTTAGATTTTTTTCCTAGGCTCTAGGAGAACTACATTGGCCTAAGACCCTAAACCAGGCTATGTAGGTATCACTTAGTAGACATGAGGTATTTTAAGGCTAGCTCAACCATTAGGCTAGTTGACTACTTCCACTAGGAATCCAAATTGACCCTTTCTCTTATTTTTTTATTTATTCACAGTCACTGATGTCAACATTAATGCTAACATTAGCACTTTGTAAGCCTAAGTGTTGGTTGACATCAGTAGACACCTCCCGACCTTGATGTTATATCGGTTGATGTTAATGGACCTCACTAATGTCAATGATTGGTTTAGCCCTAGGGCCAAATGATGCATCCCAAAATTATAATTTTAACCTAACAAAACCTACCCCAAATTTCTCCCAACTTATCCTAAAACTACCCTACCCTATTTCTTACCCCTCTATTAACATTTTCTATCCCCCCACCTCTAAATTGGCCTAAAAACTCTAAATAACCAAATCAAGTTTTAAAACAAATAGTAGAGACTTTAACCTCATCTCTCTATCTCCTCCTAGCTAGCATAATTGTCTCTTGTGGTGGTGTGCCTCCCACTGGGTTTGCTCCTTACTCTACCATCTCGTTCACTCTCGTAGCTCTATTTTTTCTCCAATCACAAGTTACAAATGAGTTTGATTGACTATAAAACCCCCTTTTATTGGGTTTGGTTGGCCTTTGACATTAGCATTCTCGACCTAATCCATCAAAATTAGTTACACATATCGACATTGGTAATGTTGCCCTAATGTGCTGACATCAACACTATTTATTATTGATATCGATAATGTCAATGATGTTGGCACCATTCTAATAATGTTTTCCCTAAAAAAGTAACCCTAACTTTTTAGAATTTACCTATACACTAGGGTAACTAAAGATCACATATATCTCCCCAACCATGAAAAACACTATTGGATATCACTTAAATCTTCACCCACGATGACTTTTCTTGGAGATCATGAATATCTCCTCATTCATTGACCCTTTTACACTAACCTTGCATTACTTATCTTTATCTATCATGTTATTCTACTATAGTTGGATTTATGCACACACATTATATTAGGTGTTTTGGATGGCAACCAAGCTCATCCTTTCACCTTCAACCCTTTTTTGTTTCCAAATGAGCTTCCTACCTTAGATACTTGGGACACATCAACCATTGGAGCTACAACTTTGATTGTTTTAACCTATTAACTATCACATATAAACTGTGCTTTGGTTATTTCTATATAAATCCTCCTCAAACTTGCCTATTCTTAAAATTTTCAACTATATCTCATAATAGTATATGCATATGAATTAGTACACAATTCTTCACTACTCACCCAATTACCTTTCTATCAAAATGGTACTTGATTCCAGTTTCTTCTCTATTGATTCAAATTTTGAGGGGGGATACCTCATCTAATACTTGGAGCATATAACTCTTATTTTTTATTGAAAACATGTCAGTACAAATTATAAGATTAAAGGGTCAAATTTAGACACCAAAATTATGTCACACACACATGTGTAACTCCCTATGTCAAAACCCCTTTTAGCCCATTTTTCAATAATAACAATTAGCCTCCCTAACCCATGATTTTACCCCTCACACATTTAATTAATTTAAAATAATTAATTAATTTAATTAAAAACCCCTTTTTCCACCTTACCTAGCTACCTCACCCTATGACTAATTCTCACCTAGTGAGTCACCTTAAGACTCGGTCCCCTCATCCTAACTACCCAAGGCTTGTTCTCACTTCTAAACTAAATTCCTAATCAACTACATCCTTCTTAACCTCTTATTTTTAATATTTTTTAATAGGTACCACACTTATCACAAAGAGAAATTGAAAATAGGCCAAAAATAGTAAGGTTTACCTATTCTAGGGCTATGAACATCAGTCAACCATTGACTGACATCAATGGGATCACTGACATTGATGATATAAGATAAACTCCAACCTAAGGTTTAGGTTAGTAAAAATAAAGAAAATTAATTCTTAATTTCATTAAAGCTCTTAGCATTCAATTTTTGGCATCTTGGCTTACTATCATCTTGTGTATGTCAATCACGATTAGGAATTGAGCTCTTGAAGACGAATAACACCTGCTAGTTCTCTCTATTCAGGCATTCATGTTAAGACTACTTGATAGGGACCAATCTGGAACTTATCATTCAATGACCGCTATAGCTAAGTATATCACTTATTTTGTGGGTCTTTTAAACATTTATTTTACTATCACCTTAAATCTATTATGCATTGCTTTACACACTCCTAACTGAATCCTTGTGAGGGAGTTATAAAGATTCTTTACTTGTTTCTCTTTTACCTAACACACCAAACCTCTAACTAGATCTAACTAAACCATAATATCTCTTTCATAACTCTCCCCAACCTCCTATACCTAATCAAAACCATTTCTTGGACCTGGAAAAGCCTTCTACAAGTTCTTAGGCAATTATTTCCCCTACCAACCTTGATAGCCTAACCGACATCGATCACCTTCACCATTAACCTCGATAGTATAAATAATATCGATCATTCCCATACTAATGTCAGTGACTATGGATTTATTAACCTTTTCAAAACCTACCCAAACAATTTCTAAAATACAAACAAAATACACCACTTGTACCCTATCACTCTCTATCACACTCATGTTATGAATAATAGTAATATTATCTCTTTCACTCTATTTTACCTCTATTTTATTTATTTATTACTCCTTTATCTCTCAAAAGTGGACTATCATCTCTAAGTAAGTTTCACACTTCCTATAATAAGCACGTAGCTTGACAACCCACTCATTTATTTATTAACAAACATCTTGTGGTAGTGTTTTCTTACTTGTAGGTAGTCCTCCCCAGCCAAAGAGGAGTTCTCACAAAATTTGCATACAGTGCACAAAACCAATCTAGGTTCATTATAATCACTTATTCCTATCATTATATTCTATTTTCCTTTAGACTTGAAATAGACAAAATTTAGTGAAATAGGAAATATTGGTCTTTTAGACCAATCTCACAATCTTGGGTTTCACTATCATAACTGAACTTGGCATGACAACTTGTGAACAACATTTTCACCCCTTAAAATTAATTATGAACCAATAAGAATTCATGGTGAAGTGATAAAATTCCTCTACAAACACTCTATGAGGTATTTTACACAAATTGAGCCTATTAAACCTTCCCTAATCATTTTTTCCCTCTAACTAGTTTTTCTCATTGTTCCACTATTATCCCAGTTTAACGATAGGTCAACTTGAGTGACCAAAATAGTTGAAACATAGGCTATAACTTGTCGAAATAACACCATGGAAAATAAATATAAGTCTCAAGCTTCAACCTCCATCCATTTTCATGCTTTGACTAGGTCAAATTTGACTACTACAATAAATCTTATGAGAAATAAAGATTTTCTATGGGGTCCACACACTCACTTGACAACCCAATCATACCTAGAGATGGTTTAGTGAGTTAAATACAAACTCAAAACACTTATCTAGGAATATAAGACCATTATGAACACTTTTGAACAAGTTCTTTGACATTGGGTCAACATTGGGGTTCTAGGAGGGTTTAACACTTGTTCTGGTATTAATGATTATTCATAGAGTATTGCACCTCAACTACAAAAATAATTCATATAGATATTAGCTAAGACCCTTCCCCATCTCTCCTTAAAGACTGAGGACACCATTTAGAGTTTACATGTTCCAATGAGCATATGAAAAACTTTCTTGAGCTTGGAGACCTTATTCTATGAGCTCAAGTGACTTTAAAACACTATTTCATGTTATTTCTTACAAACCTTGAATTCATTATTCATGTAAATCACCAAAAACAACTCACCTTACCACTTATAATGCTCATAAGAGCTTTCATGCCTTGGAAACTATTATTATTTCCTCATTAGGCTAGCTAAGGTCTTAGATAGATCTAGGTGTAGACCTAATCATGAAGACTTGCCTCTTTAAATTTACTCTAAAACTTTTATGAAGGTTTATCCACCTCATATACATGATAAAACACATTCATACAAATTATCATGCCTAATTTCCTTGAATAATTATAATTAATACTTATTAGGCTAGGCATGGTCTAGGAGAGGTCTAGGTGTAGATCTATATTAAAGCACCAAACACCATAAGTTCAATTTGAAACCATCCTAACAGCTCCTATACCTTAACTAACAAGCCTTAACATTTTCCAAAATTAATCCAAGCTCATATTGAAACATTTCATCCCCTTTATACCTACTCATGCATCTTAACTTTCTCCTTGAACACTCTTGTAGACCTATAGACCTTTTGAAAACCTCATTGATTAAAGTTTTCTTCAAATTCTCTCTTTGTCACTCATAAAAACACTCCCATGAAGTCCTCATACACTCTTTAATACTCTAAACCTTGTACCCTAATGGTTATTGATATGCTTTAATCTTCTCATCACCTCATGACATCATCCTTCATCAAGCACATGCACTATTATTTTTTGACATTAATGAATGATGCTTACCTAATGGCACCATGACATTACTGACTCTATATTTACATCACTGAGAATTTATTTATCCCTTTTTACATCAATGGAAATATCTCAATAGGATGGGCTGATTTAGTTTAATGGTGGTTATGTGGCTGATCATGTACATTGTAGCTGATGGTAATGTATTTAGGTGGTTGACATAGTTGTAATAATTGGCTAACTTTGTCTAAAGTGGCCAATGTAGTTAGATGAATTGACCAAATATGTATTAAGTGGTGATATGGCTAGGTTATGTGGATGAATTCACATAAAGTGGTTTATTTAGATTGAAGTTTAATAGTGGCTAATGTAGTTAGTTACTTGGTTGACCTAGAAGAAAAATTGATTTTTGGCCTCCATAGTTAACTATGTGTCTAATGTAGAATAAAGTGTTAATATAATATCTAAACATGTTCATGAAGTCATTAGTTTTTTTTTAAATGCATTAATTATTAATTTTTATAGTGTATTTTACCAATTATATGATGTGGAAGACTAATACGTGCTTTGTTTTTTGATATTTTGTAAAGGTAACAAAGGCTTTGGCATTTAGTAGATGTAGTATGGCTACCTAAGTTATTATAGATATTGATAGCCAATGATCATGTATGCTTAAAATCATTAGGATTATGAGGGATTATGCAGATGTATTAGATCCCACTAAGTGTTGATTTCATTGTCATATTATTAAGATCATGGGAATGACTAACCAATAATTTCAAATGGGTGGTGGATGGGGATACCATTGATGTGGGTATCACCCTTGAGGATGTCCATGTGATTCTCAAACTTCTTATTATCAATAATATAAATTATGATACCCCAAAGATAGATCTAAAGAGATTATCCGTATCTTTATGGGCCACCATCTTCGAGAGGTGTTGTTAGCCATTTTGGCCCACATACTAAGTGTATACACATAATATTTCCAAACTTTTATTGATTTCTAACACTTTTTATCTTGTAAGAACCTATTGAGTCTCAATGTCTCTGAGTGCATGCCTTAAGGGGTACACTAAGAAAGGGGTGGGCAGATCATTGGTGCTTCATAAGATTGTTGTCCCTTTTAGCACTTGACATATACACACTTGTCTCCTAAAATAATTTACCCTAAGCTTATTATTCTCAATCTTACTTGCTCCAATATTTTTCCTCTTTTTATCCTCCTTTTATTTCCTTAACATTCTTTTGGACTATCAGTTATACTAGGTTGACTAGGTCGATCTATTATAGTTTAGGGGTATTTATCAATTTCTTAGCTTATTAGACTTTTAACCGACCCAACTTAGACCTAGTGAATTATCCTAAAAAACACATTAGGTCGACTGGGTCGACCCTATACAGTCAACATTCTTAGGAATATTTAGGTTAAGATCCACCTATATATACAAGTTCATTTACCACCATCTCATAAGATAAGAATTATTATAGAGCAAGTGTGAGTGAACATCTACTTATTAAACATTCTACTTGAGGAATAAAGCTTAGGGTTACATACTTTCTTTGGAGATACGGATATTTTCTTATGGAGATGTCTTTTGGATGTTTAGATATGTTGTGTATCCTAAAGATGATTTATATTCATTATCCTTGCATACCACAATAATTTATTGTCAAACACCTTGGCCAAGGGAGAGATTGAGGCTTAACAGGTTCATCTTCAAAGGTAAGTATTCCTAACTTTATTTCTCCTTTATAAGAGTAGATAGATAATGCATTTGTATTATTCTCTCCATGTATTAGGATTTAGTATACATTGAAACAAGTATATGTCTTCTAATACATGTTTAATTTAGTTTTTTGTTTTATTACTTTTAACCCCCACTTTGTGCCACAAGCTTTGGTGTGTACCAGAATAGATTTTATTTTCTTGCTATTAGAATAAAGTGAACATTTTAAACCTTAGGAATCCATTAGGGTTTTTATGTGATTGTGTTATATTGTAGGCTTTGAAACCCTTCATAGAATGATATGTTGTGACAAGTGATACAAGTGATCCCATGATCAGGTCTATCAAATCCCTATATTGGTTATGCTTCTACTTAATAAGTGTATCCCAATTTGAAGTGTATGTATGATTTAACTTATATAATTTAGGATTAATCCATATACATGATACATTATCAATTTCATTCATTATAGTAAAATTGATATGAACTAACCCTTATAGGATGTCTTCACTTTTAACTTCATTTAATTCATTTATTTTGATCATCATTTTGATCATATATTTTGACATATTAGATTGATTCTATCAACCAAGATTTTTATCTATGTGCACAAGTTATAGGAACCGACAACTGGATTGACCCAATTGGCCTAGTAAAATTTTCTAGCTTTTTAAACACCTAGTTCAACTTACTAATCAACCTAGTTGAACCCTTATAGTTTTAATACTTTTTCAATATGTTCCTATATAGCTTGATCGATTTTGTCGACCTAATTTTTAGTTTTCTCAAGCATACTTCAAAGTTCTTCATTAGTAATCTTCCTTCTTTACATCTCTAATCCACCAAGGTTCCTTTCTACTTCTCTATTTCATTTCTTTTTTGTCTCTCCTTTCACATTTTGAAGTCTTCAAAACTACCCTTTCACAGTCAACTAGATTAACACTACTTACCTAGTTCTATGTTCTATATTCTATCTAATATAACTGAATCGACACTACCAACTTAGTTCACTTTCAGACTTTACTTTTGTAATATAGGTTTGACCCTATCAACCCTATTCTATATTTTTTGCATATAATGCCAACACTAGACCTTGTTTTAAAGTTGGAATTAACATCATATATATTAGTAATTAGTTCACAACTTTCTTTTCTTGTTACTTGCATGCTTAGAATAGTTCACATAGTCTAATTAGGGGATATTTAATTAATCACTTAGTTTCACTATTTCAATTTTATGCACACACAACCAAATAACAAAAACATAAACAAACACTTTAACATTTTTTCTACCCTAATCCAACCTACTTGGATTTCATCACCAACGGGGAAGCTAACTTGATGCTCCGATCAAGTATAAAGTGTTTTTAATGTTATATTATAAATAAGCATCTGAAACCTTCATCACTATAGTGTGTGAAGTGATGGGGTAGGCCCCAATACCAAGCTTTTACCATTGCTACTATAGTCCCTTTCATTCCAAACTACCTAAAACTATCCTTAGATTTTTGTCTAGTACCTTGCTTATAGCCAATTTTCCATCACATTTAAAATAATTTCTTATTAATCTAATCAATATTATAGGTTTACCAATTAGTTAGCTCTTTACTTTCCAAGTTGATTTCTTGCTCTTTTTTCAATTGTGTGTAAAAACTTTCATTATCTATCATTAGTGTAAGGTTTTACTTTGTGTGCCTTAATTAGATTGGCTAATGTTGATCTAATTAACTATTTATTTCCTTTCAATACTTACTTCTTTACATTACTTGCAAAATTTTATTATTCACAACTTTCTATCAACTTTATCATCTTCCTTTAGTTCATTCTCTACATCATCAAGAGTCCAATGCATTTTATGGTTTGCAAGATATATGATTAGAAACAAATAAATAATCAAAATAAGGAATTTGCCTAACTTTAGCCTCTTTTCACTATACAGGATTGACCTAGTCAACCTTGTACTATTTAAAGACCTTTTTAGCCTCTGTCCACTATACAAGATCAACCTAGTTAACCATTTATTGTTTATAGACATTTTTTAGTCTTTGTTTGTTGAACAAGATTGACTCGATCTACCTTGTACTATTTATGGACCCTTTTTACCCCCTATTTTTTGTGTAAGATTGACTCAGTTGACCTTGTACTATTTTATATCACTCTTTATTCCCCTTTTGTGGTTATATAGTCTTGTTTCATCATGATAACATATTTTTAGCCTTATCTTACTCTAGAACATTGCATAATTAAGGAATTGGATAATAACCTCACGTATTTCATTACTTCTGATGAAACTATCCAATTTCTTCCTTCACCTTCTCCTAAACCAAAACCACTCACTACACAATGTAATGTAGTTGAGGTCATGCATCCTAATCTTCCTCCCAACACCAATTATGGTAATCCTCCACCTAAAAATAATCCTCCTCCTACAAACACTAATTCCCCTCATACAAACACCAATCCACCTATTGATACAACTCAACTTTTTACCCAAATCATACAAAAAATGAACATCATGCAAATTTCCAATCAGTCACAAATAATGAACATGAAACAACATTTATGAAACATGATTGGTTAATCACCTCAAGTCATCATGTCTCAAACAAATCAAAAAAAATTCCCTCTTCCTCTTAGAGATGCCAATAGAAATAGCATCCCTCAACCTCAAATAAATAACAAAATGCTTCAACATCTTCAAAATGAACCTTTAGCCCCATTCATTACATTCATAGATATTGAGAACATTTCTCCAACTATTACATATAATAGAACTAAGGACCCTACTATCTTTCTTAAGTCTTTTGGCAATCTCTATAAGGAATAGGTCCAAAATAACACCTTTGCTACCACCAAGATCTTATCTAAAACCTTTGTTGGTGATGCACTTGAATGGTGTAACCAACTTCCTAGACATTCCATCTCATAACTAGAATATTTATTCAATGATATAGTGAAGGAATTCCAACATGATGACCTTCCTAAAAATTACCTTAGCCATTTCATCAATTCCAAGCAACTTTCTAATGAATCTACTCATACTTTTATCAAACAATGGAAGTATCTTTCTCATAAATTGGACCATAACATGAATAATGATATTATTTTTAAACTATTTGTCATTACTCTTAGACCTCCCCTTCAATATAAATTTGAATCTTTTCTCCTAAAACTTTAGAAAAAGCCTTAGACCAAGAAAAAAGGTAAGACTTTCTTATGACTCAATTTGAACCACCTCAAACAAATACTAAAGTACCTTTCCAATCATCTTATCATAACATTGATTCATGCAAGCCTCCCCAACCTCAAAATGGAGCATCCAATTCAACTAATTTTAACCCAACCCACCCTCGCTTGACTCTAGAACAACATTAAGAATAAATTACCACCCTCTAAACCCATGAGCTTTGATCCTTCCAAACCTCCTCCAAAATGATCATTCTCATGAGTCTTGTCATGGTCTTCATCAATTTATTCTTTCTTACTTACTTGGTCCACATTTAAATCTTCATAATCTCACAAAACAATGTTATCAAGACTATCCTAAAGCTTCTCAAATTCAATCTCAAGAACCACAATCACTTCAAAATCAACTACTTAATGATCAACAAAAATTATCCCACACCTCATATGCTAATTTTTTCCAAACCATAGTTGATCCTTCTTCCTACACCAATAAGGAAAGGATAGATAACATGAAAAAATTTAAACATATTTGTGCATCCATTGAACCTTAACCTCTTAGGTCACATGAACCAAAAGAGGACCTAGTTCAAATGCATACTTATAATATTATCATACATGGTCCTCTTTTACCTCCTCATACCTCTCCTAAAAATCATATATCACATTAAACATCCTTAAAATATACCAAACCAACACATTTACCTATTTCTAAATGCACTTTCCAACCCAATGCAAATCATTTTAATGGTTCAATGTTACCTCACTCCAATTCATATGTTGGAGCATCTTGTGATGCTCATCCACATGTCCCTTCAAAATTTGGAGCATATTTAAATTCCCATACCTACATCCACTTAACCATTATGGAATCTTTATATGCCCACTCTTATTCTAAAATACATAACAACAAACAAACCTAGCTTCAAGAAACCTTCTGAGACTTATAGACTTGTATTTCAAATGATTGTCTTTAATAAAAAAGTTAGCATAGGTCTTACTTTTTCTCTTGTCTAATGTTTATTTGTTTTTGTGAATTTTTATTTCCTTCCTTTACTTTCATTTTACTATAATAATTGTTTTCCTTTACATTCTTTAGTTTTCTTCCATATTACATTTGGCATTTGTTTTCATTTTTGTCTTTATATCCCTCTTTCATTTGTGTTTTTATGTCACTCTTTGCCTTAGTAGATTTATGATCATTTTTTCCCCTTTATTTATCATTTACCTCTTCATGTACCATAGTCTTCTTTTTATTTTGACATTTTTCTTTTATCACCCTTGTGGTTTTCTCTTTTGAGTTGCTTCATAAGACCATGGATAAGACCTCATACCACTCACAAAACTACCATCTTTTACTTACGTTTTCTCATTTTGATTCTTTTCAATTTTGTTTTATCACCCTTGTGGGTTTTTATTTTATGAAGTTGGAATGTATGACCATGGATAGGACCTAGCAGTTTTCATAAAATTACCACCTTTCATGTTCTTGATCCTTCCTCTCAAATTTTAGCTTTTGCTTCTTTTTCTAGATGAAATCTACACAACAATTTATGTTAGCATGTTTTCCTCCATTTCACTCATTCTCATGATAAAGAATCACCATTTGCTATCATTATATCCCTTCTTTCCCCTTTGTCACATTTTTTGCAATTTGAATCAATTTAAATTGTTCTATGTGTCATTACTTTTGATTTTCCCTTTCCTTTCGCCTCCATATTGGATAAAACAAGGTCAGAGTAAAGATAGCACCTTTTTTACCTTGATTTATGAGACTCTTAGACCACATTATATTTTAGGTTCTCTCTCTTAGAAACCTTGTCCCAAGTATTCAAATGAAAGTCATCTTTATCACCCATGTTTAGTCTTTCGAATCTATATGAAGGAGGAATAGAAAGATCTATCAATAAATTTAAAAGCTAAATCATTTGAAACAAAAGGTAATGATATCGAAAAGGCAACATAAAAATATCAAAATTCAAATTCACACCAAAATACATGATTACAAACACATATCCTATCTCTAATTGAAGCTCAAACTCTATAGTTAGCCTCACATAGAGTTGAGGTCCTTTGGGGTGTGGTAGGCTAGTAGATTGGAATATGAGATTTCAAAAAAACTCTATGATGCTACCTATTTTATCACACAAGTACCCAATCTTCAAAGTAGACTGATGGCTTTGTAAGGGGTCCTGAAGAACAAGAAACACATCATGGGAAGGTAGGTCTACTTTAATTTTCAGGCATATAGCCTTCATGGGATGATCTATACTACATTTGTTAACGTAAGCCTTATGTCACTAATAGAAGTTCTTCAAATTCCTTAAGGTTGATAGTCCTCTTATTTTGACAAACCTGATTTGAGTTTCTTGACTTTGATAAAGATTTCCTCTACCTTAGTTTTTCCTTCATTATCTCCTCCACCCATCTCATTTCCCCCCTTGATAGGCAAATTGTGATTCCAAATATTTCTTCCTTCTTCTAATTATTCCTTCTTATTCATCTATTTAAAACATGATAGCATTACTTTGTTTTAGTTTTATCTATCCTTAGATCAAAATAACATGTTTGAGTAACTATGGATCACTCTTTTATTTCATGTGTCATTATTATACTACCCTTCTGTTGTGGGCAGCTGAGTCTGTACCCTTTTACCATTATTACATATATGCCTTCTTCATGTTTATCTTCCATCTTCAATTAAATTTCATTTTTTTTCTTTCATGTTTTCCTTTTTGCCTATCTTACATGATCTTAATTTTCACATTATTACATATATTTTTTAGAGTTTTCTTTCATTTTCATTCCTTTTTGTCATTTCTATTTTACATGTTTTCCAACATGATTTATTGTGTTTTTCAATATCATTTATCATTTATTTCTTATCATTTATCATTCATTTGCCAATAATGTGTCATTAATTTTCCATTATTTTGTCATTTATTTGCCTTCAATATTCTAAAACCCTTGATTTACCAATCCTAAATTGTCAATTATCTTATTTATCATTCCTAACCAAATATGCCTATTTTCTAAAAATTTCAATTTTTAGCTATTTTTTACTCTAACTTCTACAGGTTCACCTCATGTTATTAACATTATACAACGTCACATTTCTTATAGCCTACTTATTTAGCCATAACATTAAGGTAAGTAAAGGTATGTGTTTTTTAATTATGTCCTTTCCTTTATATTATTTGTTTCTTACTGCACTTTACTTAGCATCAGTGTTGTGTGTTATCATGTTCTATCTTGAAGCACCATCCCATGTTGAAATTATTTGAAATGTGATGAGATTAGAGTGGGGAATATGTATACACATAGTATTTTAAAAATTTTGTTGATTATTGACACTTTGTATCTTGGAAGAACCTATCAAGTCTCAATCTCTCTAAGTACCTGCCTTAAGGGTTGTACCAAGAAAGAGGTGGGTAGACCATTGGTGCTTCATAATATTATTTTCTCTTTTACCACTTTCCATATACACACTTGTATCATAAAATCATTTACCATAATATTATTATTATCAATCTTACCTCCTCCAATATTTTTCCTCTTCCTGTCTTCCTTTTTTGCCTTAACATCCTTTTGGATTATCAGCTGTATTAGGTTGACTAGGTCGACCCAATATAGTTTAGGGGTATTTATCACTTTATTATCTTGTTATCATTTCAACCGACCCAACTTAGACTTAATGATTTATCCTTGAGAACACACTGGTTCAACTAGGTCAAACCTATACAACCAACATTCCTAGGAGGATTTAGGGAAAGATCTGCCTATATATACAAATTTATTTCCCACCATTTCATAAGAGAAGAATTATTAGTGAATAATTATGAGTGAACATTTGATTATTGACCATTTCGTTTGAGGAATAAAGCTTAGGGTTCCATATTTTCTTTGAAGATATGGATATTGTCTTGTGGAGAAGTCTTTTAGATTCTTAGATAGGTTGTGTAGCCTAGAGTTGATTTATCTTCATTATCCTTACACACCACAATAATTTATTGCAAAGCACCTTGGCCAAGGGAGATATTGAGTCTTGATAGGTTTTTTTTCAAAAGTTAAATATTACTAACTTTATTTCTCCTTTGTAAGAGTAGATATATAATGCATTTATATTATTCTCTCCATGTATTAGGATATATATATATATATATATATATATATATATATGTGAGTATATGTATTCTAATACATGTATAGTTTAGTTTTTTATTTTATTAATTTTAACCCCAACTTTGTGCCACAAGCTTTGGTGTGTACTTGATTAGATTTTTCTTTCTTGCTATTAGAATAAAGTGAACATTTTAAACATTAGGAATCCATTAGGGTTATTGTACAATTATGTTAGACTATAGGATTTGGAAACCTTCTTAGCAGGATATGTTGTGATAAGTGATACAAGTGATCTCCTAATCAGGTCTAACAGATCTCCATATTGGTCATGCTCTCGCTTAACAAGTTTATCTCAATCAGAAGTGTAGGTATGATATATTTTATTTGATCTAGGATTAATTCATATACATGATAAATTTATAATTACATACACTAATATTATGTCAAGATAGACAAACTTGTTAATGGATGAGTAGATAGACAAGGTTCTAAATTAAAGTAGTCGAGGATCTCAATTTTCTCACAAGGATTTTAAGACACTTTGGGTTCACTTAAAGTGTAAATTACCATTTTCTAAGGACATGATCAGATTTGAATAGCCCCTATGGGATACCAAGAATGATTGTAATGGATTAGAAGTGCATGGGATTCATTTGGTTCTTCATTGTATTCATTGAGACACTTAAGCATAGTAACGAAAATTTTGAGTAGACACTTTGTTGATGTCACCATTGATATGTGTGGATGATTCAAATAGAATTGGTCATATGGGTTTGTTCACATTTTTTCCAATCTTTTATGCACCAAGTTTTATGTCCTTTTCTAAAGTGCATCAAAAGTTACAAAGGTCTAAAGTTGGATCTTCAATTACTTTCTGCATGTTTTCCCATACTTATCCATTTTCAAGAGGACCCAATAGAGTTGAGTGAGCATCTTCAAAAAGCTATATCTCGCACATATAATAGTTGTAGGGAAAAATGTTCATATGGGTTTGTTTACATTTATGCCAAGAATGTATGAGCTAAGTCCTAGGTCCACCAAATTGAAAATGGAGTTATGCATGTGCAAAGTTGGCCCCTTAGTCCTATTTTTCTAAGTTTTCTATACTTAGCCAAATGAGCTCGATTGTCACCAAGATGTCATGCAAGAGAAAATATAGACCAACCATCTTGAGTATTTAATATCTTCACCAAAACAAACTCTCAAGACCAATGAATCAAATGGGTTTATTATTTTTGGCCTCAAGAACATCTCCTAAAAGTTTGGTGCCTCTATTTTCATGTGCTTAAAGATATAAGTCTATAAAGTTGGTTAAAAAGTATAATAAATTCATGTTAACATTGAATTAAATCCACCACAAAAATCCATATGAGCTTAAATTTTATGGTCTTTAGGACATCAAATAAATGTGTGGGTATGTCAAATGATTTTCATGCTAACATCAAGTTTAATCTCAAAGTCAAACAAATACATTTGAGATTAAATTTGACAATCACATGACCATCAATGAAGGTCATGTGAACATCATTTAATGGCAGTGAGGACCTCAATTTTAAGATTATTAACTATCTATTAGATTTCAAATAGTGGGTTTCAATTGATCTAATGATCTACATTCAATCATACACTCAGATCTAATGGCAAGCAAAGGTCAAAGGGTTAGCAAATCTCAAAAGTGAACATGGGCATGATAGGTGTTAAGGATCCATTAAACTAGTAGAGGATCAATGGTTCTTAGGCATTCATACTAATCAAAATTAATGGATTAAAATGAGTCAATGTGTCAATGATCTGAGTTAGACTTTGATAACCAATTAGAGCAAAGGTGAGCTCAGTATTCTTGATAGAGGTTGAGAGGCTATTTTTGACCATGGATAATAGGGTTTTGTAGGGTCATCTTGATGCCATAGAAGCCTAGTTTAAATGCCATAGAATAGTCAATATGGTGTATTCAATCATGGAGAACATAAAAGGACCACTCATGTGGTTAAATATGGACCTTTGGCTCATGGGTTTACATCATAAAGGGATCTTACTCTGATTGTGTTTGCCATTTATAGATAGAAGGAGCTAGATTTTAAAAGGGTACTATGAAGGTAAGCAAGCAGACCCCAATATATCATCCCTAGGATCAACTACATGAAAGTCACCTCTCTCCCACTATACACACCATGATAACCAATTATAAGTATTTTGCAACAATACATAATTTTAAATGATGGATCTGAGTGTTGTAATTGTATTAATACCTATGTAGACACTAGAAAACCACACATAATGGTTCTAGATGTTGAACTAACCTCTAAACAACCTCAAGACCCCCTATGGATTATCTCATAACCTATTAATCCTAAACCTAACTCACCTCAACTAGATTTTACCAACTTAAACCTTTGACCCTTGACCATTTATGGTCACCTTAACCACCAATGATTATGTTTGATTATCAATGATTAGGTTCTCACCATTTAAATAATCAACTCTAGTCAACTCCAACTTGTTTTTTTGTATTTATCTTGTCTAATTCATGTACAAGACAAAACATGTGAAAGATAAATTTAAACTACTTATTAAACCTCTTGATAACCTATTGTTTCACATTTATTTCCTTCCTATAAAGAAATAGGAGGAGGCGAAAGGGATCTAGAATCAATCAATCATCACCCTCATCTAGAATCATAGTGAACCAATAAAATAGTAAGTGCAATAGAGGTCCAAAGAGATACCATCCATCAACCAACAAACAAGTATCATTCCTCTACCAAAATTACTTCAATATTCACCAATAGATCCCTTGACCCTTATTCAAATCAACAAATGACAAGATAAGTAACCTAGCTAATTAGCTACTTTGTTTCTATTTCAAAACTAACCTAGCCCAAACCCAATTTCAAATTCTCATTCTATAACCTTATCAAACAAATTTATTGAACCAAATTAGAACTCACAATAAAAACCTATGGTCATCCTAACCACTGATGGTCTATCTATAACCATTGATGGTCACGCCAATCATCGATGGTCACTGTGTTAAAAATAAATAACAAGATATTTTCACCCACCAGATCTTAACCAAATCCAACTTTTAGACCCTCTACATGATCACAAAGCCTCACCCTATTTTTTGAACCTTACCTAAATCTTTTGGCATTAATATCAATCTATTTATTGATATAATTAGTCAAATTCACCTATTAAATTATCAATCACTTTTTGTATTTAATTTTAGTATCTTCTATGATATGTGTAAATACTTTATCTTTTAGAACTTGATTGTCTAAAAGTGTGGATTAACAGCCTCCAATGAAGCTCATGACTCTTAGATGTATCATGCTAGGCTATCCACCCTACTATCTAACTAATCAACTATCTCTTTAGTGCTTTCTTATCTATAGGTCATTCCTCTCGAGCTAAAGAGGAGTATATACAACTATCTGAATAAATGTGCACACAACATACTAGGTTATACTAACCATACCCTTCTTGAGTTTCTTTTCTCCTTCTAAATAATATAATTGAAATTTATTTGAAACATTCATGCATGCCTGGTGGGACCCTTGAGTCTTTTTTTGGGTTTAAAGTTGCATCTAGGTGCTTCTTCTTCTTGTCTTTTTGCTCATACAATGAAATCAAAATTTTATTCTGGGTTTAAAATTAATTGCATACATTATTTGTTTGCTTACTTTAGCTCACATAGCTTAATTAATCAAGTGAATTAATTGTATCTTCACTCTTCTCACACACATAATACCAAACCACTTACATACAATTAGGCATACAAACATTGACATAAGGCCATGTTGGGATTTAATCACCTAGCAGTCACCTTTCCCAACCATCCTACTTAGATTTCATCACCAAGGGGAGAAAAAACTCATCTCTCTAGTTGAGTATAATTTTTTGCAATCACTATATCTCAGATAAGCACCCAACACCCTTGTCATTGTGGTGTGAAAAGTGAGGGGGTAGGCCCTAATATCAAGCTACATACCAATTCTAACATAGATCCCTTTAAGAGCCTAAACATAACTTAAAACAAACCATAGACTTCTCTTTTAGTACCCATTCTATAAGCCAAATTGAGTCACACAATTCTTAAATATTAAGGCATAAGCCATAAGATAGACTAAAAGGAACCCTAAGATTTAACATGATTTAGTGTGTGTTTCATTTCCTTGACTTTTTCTTTCCTTCTCTTTATTTAAGTTGTAAGACTTCTTTTATCTTCTACCTTTTCTTATCTACATTGTTTTAACTAGGCAACAACTAAGAAACCAAGCATACCAAGACCCACCTCCTAATCATCCATCTTCCTCTCCTCCCTCATCCATGGATTACATCTTAGATGTAGATAGTTTTCCTCATCCTTTTAGAAGGCCTACCATCCCTCAGATAGTTTCCCAAGGTGATGCAAATTTTGCCACCTTTCTAGACAACAACCCCATATCCATCAAACATTACATTAACACCATATCCCATCGTAACCCTACTTCAATTCCACCTATTAACCTACCCTATGTTATACCATCCCACATTATGGGTGATACTTCTATAACCACCATCTCCACCAAACCTTTAGTCACCTAAACATCATCATCTACAAATAAACCTACCAATACCACCATATAAAATCAACCCACTCAACTAAAAAATAACCAAACACCTTCTTCCCCAACTAAAAACCCTCCTAATATAGGAGCAACCTAACCTTTAGTCTCCAACAATTCCATTACCATAGGATTGTCCTCTATTGGTGTCACCACCATTCCTCTCATTTCCAACCTACCTACCTCCAATCCATTCTAGAGCTTGGTGGTTCCCATACCTTCTACCCTTCCACCCATTAGTACCAAAGTTACCACCTACCCTCTATCTACTAACCCAACCATACCTTCTACCCAACCTATGTCAATATCTCAATAGGTACCCATTACACAAAACTTGAGCTACATCCCTAACCCGCAAGCATATATACCTCTACCATTCACCCAACCACCTATATCTATGGAATCATATGTGGCATCATCCCAGCCACCCATAGCCATATACCAATATGTGATATCTTATCAACTCCTCACCATCTATCCATATTTTACACCTACGTAAACCCAACATAATCTACCTTATAACTACAGAGGCACACAACCCCAAACCAACCTTGTCAAAATGTTAATAGACAAAATGACTACTTTGGAGTCATCCATTTCTAGAGATCATAATATTTTATCATATGACCAAACTTTAATGAACCAATTCACCCATCCATCCCTTTTCAATTGTATCCTCTTCAATGAGAACTTTTCAATTTTTTGAAGTTATAGAGTAAGGACCCTCAAAAATATCTAAGAGCATTTAGGCATTCATGTTATATGATTACCTATGATGATGCTCTCCTTCTCCATACCTTACCTATGTCTTTATAAGGTTCAACATTAGATTGTTATAGTACTATTACAAAGCATTCTCTCTTTTATTTCACCCAACTAACTCAAACTTTCTTGGATCACTTCTCTATAAACATCTCCAAGAACTTTCCATCACTAATATCTACTCCATTCGACAATTTGATGATGAGTCCATAGCCAACTTTGTAACCCATTAGAGAATCTTGATAAATGAACTCTCATTATCTATATGCAAACTCTAGATAATTAAACTCTTTGCCTAGGTTTGTGATAAACACATTTCCTCTAATTTGTAGGTTCAGAGCTTTAGAACTTTTGACGAGGATTTTACCATGGCATGAAAACTAGAAAATAGAGCCATTGATGAGGGGAAGTTTAAATTGAGAAAAACGAATTCCACCTTCAAATAAAATGAATATTCATCCTCTAAACTCAAAAATTAAACCAACACTAACTCCAAAAATAAGGTAACCATGAATGTGGTTATCCTTAAGACAACCCCTCTACCCATTGTTAACCAATCTAACCTTCCAATTCCTCCTATCAAAACACTAGGAACCCAAACTATAACACCCATACATAATTTACTCCACTTAAGGGTGTCATATGCTTTGGTCTAGGAAAAATTGTTAAAACCAATCTCATAAAACTCCCTCTGATTAAACCTCTTCATCAATTCTATTCTTCTCATCCTATACCTAGTTAGTACAAGGAGAAATAATTATGCACCTTCCACTGAGTAATTTAACATGATATTAGTAGGTGTAATAGCTTCAAAAATGTTATCCAAAATCTAATTAATAAGGGGGAACTTGTGTTGGATAACCCCAATTCACCCCTGAACCAATCACTTGACATATTTAGACAACCATTTCCCAACCAAACTCCTTCCACCAATAATGAAAAAAAAAGTAGAATCTTCTCATGCTCATGAGGCTTATACTATCAATATGGTTCTTGGTGAACTTATTGTTAATAAGACCATTGACCAAATCACCTCTTCCCCTAATCCACTTATTGAAGTAGTGGATTCACCAACCTCTCCTTTGATATACATATTAGATGAGGAAACCATTCCCACTTTATCATTTTCCTCAATCAACAATAATCCACTCTTGTTTTAGTGATCACTCCTAAGGAAGAAACCACTTTGCCTAAACCTCCCACTAAGGAGTTTCCCTCCTAGATATTGGAATATTTTAATCAAGAAAAGGATGAGGTAATAATTCATTTCCATAAAACCCTTGGTCTATCATTTTAATCTACTATCAGGGGATTTAGACCTATCTATAAACCTTTCTCCAAACTGGTTAAAAATTTATAATTCATATCTAATCCTAACCTAGATCTAGCCACATTTTGGAAACATCTTGGGATCCCTTATATAACAAAGTAGGATCCTTATTTAACATCACAACATACCCTTTCCACTATCAAATCCAATATCACAATAACCCAACCATCATACACCTCTACCCATCAGACTATAGTAGCACCATCAGGACCAAACTCACCCAAAGTCACTAAATCACCTTCTACCATTCTAAACAAACACACCAAGAATATTCACATATTTCCTACTCATAACATCACTCACCCATTGGTAAATTTGTATTTAATCCCACTAAACATATCAAACAAACCCTAAAGTAATCCAACAAAGAAGGTAAAACCACCTAGAAACCCAAAAACCAAAACTCTACCTCCCCTCTCCACTTTGCCCTCTATTTTGGTACCCCATTTCTTTACCTTAATTGGGAAACCAACCATCCCAATCAAATCCCAACCACCAATTTTGGTTATGGCATCACTCCTACTTTCATCCACACCTATTTTTACCAAACCCCCCGTGAACATACCTCCTATTCCCAAACATCTACCCCTAAACCTTCTAACCCCAAACTATCAACCTCTCTACCAAAGCCAAAACCATCCACCAAGAATGCTCATTTACCCAAACCCTCTACAACCAACCCCACTCCTAAAAAGGCATTAAATCCCAAAACCAAGACCCCTATACATTTGTCATCATTTCTTTGAGTCTTACTCAACTATCTTATAGAGTCTATTACAATCATCTTGCTCAACCTTACCACCTATTAGACCATTTGACCCACATAGTCCTAAATAATTTTTATATAATGACAAACTAGTATGTTCATACTATAAGACACTTGGGTATAACATAGAGAACTACAAATCTCTCCAATTAATATCCCATCAGATGTATCATGAGGATGAATTATTATCAGATGAACCTCTTATGAGCCTAACATGAATATAATAACCAATAACCATTGACCAACACCTACCTACTCCTCCACTCTAGCCATATAGTGAATAGGAATTGTAGCAATCTATCCTAACTCCTCCCCCAATCCATACCATCCATCTGGTCACATAATCATAGGCTTAACCAAAGGACAAGGGAAAGATAAAGGTATCCATTTTATGGACATATCCCTCTTCTACCACACAACCAACACTAAGCACCTTTACCTTCAACCAAACCCAAAGTGTCCATCTTGGGACCCTCTCACTCCAATCCATCTAAATCAATCCAATGAGTAGTTCTAAAATAGATTCACTAAACACTGTTAAAGATGAGTTTTTATAAACTAATCAATACCTCACCCCATCATCACCAAGTAAATGATAGAGGATTTGTAATCCATAGAGGTCCAACTAAAAGACCCATAACCTCTAGCAGCCTTTGTCAGAGCTCTCTGAATTTCCAACCTTATTACCTTCAAATATTTATAAATACCCTCCATGTATCTAGATGACCTATATCCTCCCCTCTTCATTACCATATACATCAACCAAATCCACATCAAGAGGGTTATGATTGATGGAGGTGCTAGTATCAACATTATCTCATCCCATGCATACAAACAACTCAAATTACCTGAGAACATTATGTTAGAAACCTAAATGATGCTTTGATCATTCAATGATACCATGGCCAAAACTTTAGGAACTATTATCCTTCACATCCTCATAGGACCTTGCACGCTTCCTAAACTCTTCTATGTAGTAGAAGGAGAGTTTTAGTACAACATTTTACTAGGATGCCTATGGATTCAATCCATGGGTTGTGTGACATCTACCCTACATGAGTGAATCAAATTTGATCACAAAGGTCAAGTTGTTACAATACAAGTTGACTCAAGTCCTTTCACATCATACAACATGACATATTGACCTAATAAAGATCTCATTCCTCTATACAAAGAGCCTTTACTAATAAAAGATGAAGATGCATCTCCATTTACCACTAAAGCTTCCACCAATTCACCCATTTATTTCACCCAAATCCCCACAACATACTCTTTGGAATTAACCTTCTAACATCTTTAATTTGGGGAGTATTTCCTTTTGACTCTTGATGCTTTCCTTACTCCCCAAGAGTTTGGGAAACTTGACCACTAAGCCGATTATGACCCCAATGTTAAAACAATTATTCTTTTTGAATCCTAAACTTGTCAAACCAATTTCATCTATGAGGGACTTGATAAACCCATTACCACCTTCACCACCTCATTTCACCTTGACCATTCACCTCTAGCTTCTCCTATCTAGACAAACCAAACTTTGCCTAGACATACCTTTATAGGTGTGCTTGGAAAGGATTTGGTCTAGGTTGGTACAAACATGGGTCACATGAGTTACTTCCAATAAAAACCAAAAAAAAATCATAAAAATCATGGCCTCAATTTCACACCACCTAAATAACAAACCAACTAACCTCCCATTATCTTCATTAATGAGGCAATCCCATCCTCACCATCCACTCCACCATCGATAATTGAGGATTTTGACATCATCCCCCTAGCTTTTTTTTCATCAACATGATCATCCTTAGGCCCCTAACTTATCAAAATAATGAGGTGACCAGAACCATTCCTCTGACCCACCCTAAGATGATAGGAGATGACTCTCCTACCATTAATACCATTTAGTGTCAAGATGAGGATTCCATTCTCACCTATTTTGGTGTGGAAGATTCCTCAATCTACAAATCTCTTCCTCTTGATAGTTCAACCATGTTGAAATAATCCACCATGGATATCAACTTGAGCACTCCTGACAACCCATGTATTGTTAAAATTGGCCAATAACTAAAATTTGAAGATCTTTAGGACTTTCCCTTCTTTATGCAAGACCACATCATAACATTTTATTGGTATTATAGTGATATGCTAGGAATTGACCCCTCCATCACTACCCACAACATAGTCACCAATCACAATGCCAAGCCTGTTAGGTAAAAAATTTGATGAATGTACCCTTGTGTAGCCCTTCTCATTAAAGAAGAACTTCAACATATTTTGTCCATCAATTTCATTTAACCCATTGACTATCTCCAATGGGTCATAAATTTTTTACCAATCACCAAAGCCATAAGGGGACTACGTATTTGTGTGGACTTTGATGACCTTAACCTTGCTTGCCCAAAAAATGACTTTCTTTTTCCAAGCATTGACCAACTAGTTGATATTAAAGTTGACCATAAGATATTATCTATTATGGATGGATTTTTGGGTTAAAATTAGATCCTAATTTCCCCTAAATTTCAACACAAAACTACCTTCATCACCCCATGGGGAACATTTTGCTATAGGGTCATGCATTTTGGACTAAAGAATGTTGGTATAACCTACTAATGTTTTATGACCTACATCTTCGATGACCTTATCCACAAAATAATTGAAGGCTATGTTGATGAGCTTCTTGGAAAATCTAAATGCCATAAATACCATTTCACCATTCTTAATATTATCTTTGAGTGACTCATCCATTACCATGTCCACCTTAACCCCAAGAAGTGTATTTTTGGGGTTTTTTTAGGAAAGATCCTTAGCTTTATCATCTCCCTTTAGGGAATTGAAGTCAATATGGCCAAAATAAAATAAATCCTTGACATTCCTCCTCTTACCCACCTCAATTAACTCTATAGTTTGCAAGGGAATCTCTAATCCATTTGTCACTTTATCTCTCAGCTCTCTGACTAATGCCAACCTTTCCACCACCTCCTAAATAAGGGTGTATGTTTTAAATAGAATAATAACTATCAAAAGGCCTTTGATTTACTTAAAGAGTACCTTTTGTCTCCACCTATCCTCATTCCTCCCAAGGAAAATCAACCTTTTTACCTTTATATCTCTACCACTGACCACTCATTATGGGAAATATTGGCTCATTAGGCTGAACAACATAAAGAGAAAGTCATCTACTACATTAGTCGTATGATTCTAGAGTATGAGACTTGGTATACCCATATCAAGAAACTTTTCCTAGACTTAGTCTTTGCATCTACCAAACTTTTCCACTACCTTCTTATCCACAAGACCTATGTCATAACCAATACTAACCCACTCAAGTATATGCACTCCAAGACATACCAAAACTAACATATGGCCAAGTGGCTCATGATTTTGGATTAGTTTGACCTTGAGTTCTTCAGTTGAAGATAATTAAATGATAAGTCATTACTGAATAATTGGTTGATGCACCATTAGTAGACAATCAACCTCTTCTTCTTGAATTTTTGGATGAGTCCATCATGACTCTCTCTCAGGCAAACATCACCTATCAAGTGACCATGTTTTTTTATTGATCAAAGTGTCACCATGATGGGGGAGTTAGGATCATCTATATTTCCCTTCATGGTGAACCTCTTCCTTTATCCTTTAAGTAAGATTTTGAGTGTACCAATAATATGGATGAGTATGAAGCTTTAGTGATAGGTCTCCAAATCACATTAGCCTTGGGAGTCAAAATAATCAACATTTTTGGTGACTCTCAACTTGTGGTCAAACATATTGATGGCTCATATCAATTCAAGAATGATTTTTTGAAATAATACAAACAATTATCTAACATGCTCTTAGCATCATTTGAAAACTATCGTATCCAAACTACTCCATAATCTATGAACAAGTATACCAATATAATGACTTCCATCACTTCTCAAATCCCTTCTACCCCTTCTAATTCTAAGTTATCTGTCATTATCCATTGACTTACCCAGCCCTCTTATATCAAATTAGACTCTCCCACCATATTCAATGTGGAAGAAACCCAACATCACCTTTGGTATTAGTATATCTTTGACTATCTCAACCTTGCCATCATTCCTTTTGATCTTTTTAGGAATACTCAAAGAACATTTATATAGAGTACCTCAAATTATACCATACTAGGGGTAATTATTTATAAACATGGATTTGATGGGATCCTCTTTTTTTGCCTATGTATTCATGAAGCGCCTCTCTTGTTATTAGGGAAATAGATGATGGGATATGTGGGGGACACTTTAGTGGCCTAGCTGTCACTAAAGGAATCCTTCACCTTGGCTATTATTGGCTTATGATTAACCAAGATTGTTGTGATTGTGTGAAAAAGTGTGTCAAATGTCAACAAACTTTTAATTTACATCATGCACCTAGACATAGTCTTGTCAAATCCATAGATTTTTGGCCCTTCTCAGAATGGGATTTTGACTTTTTTGGTGAAATTAACCCCCAATATTCATAATGACATCATTCTATCATAATTATGACTGAATATTTTACCAAATGGGTAGAGGCTATTCCCATTGTCTCAACCAAAGCCAAAAATATTGTTAACTTTATCAAACATCACATCATATATTATTTTGATGTTTCTCACAAAATTATCATTGATAATGGAAAATACAAAAAGAAAACAATTCCAAGGTCTTTTTGATGCATTCAATATCAAGCTAGGTTTATCTTCACCCTATCATCCACAAGCTAATGGATAGGCAAAATCCTCCAACAAAAATCTTAATAACATGCTTAGTAAAATGGTTAATGCATCTGGCCGAGATTGGCATTTACATATCCCTTTTCCTTATGGGCCTATTGTACTAGCATTCAAACCCCTATGGGTGTTACTCTTTTCTCTCTAGTTTTTGAATTAGAGGCTATCTTTCCTCTCAAAGTCCAAATTACTTTTTTTCATATATCCTTGTGAGATCTCATCTCTAAGTTTGATTACCATCAAGAACATTTAGCCCAACTTGAGCTACTTGATGAATGTCATCTATCATCACTCATTAATCTTCATGTCTATCAAGAGTGAGTCAAGTGTGATTATAATAAACACCTTAAAGTGTAAGAACTTAATATTATAAAAAAATAAGTAAGGTAAAAAAAATAATTAGCTTGGACCTTATATCATAATTCATAAGTATGGATTAGGAGCTTACTAGTTATCCTCTCTTGAAGGGAACCCAAAACCTAAGCCCCTTAATGCTTCAAATCTATTTCCTTTATTTTGTTAAAATAGGATCAAACTCACCTTTTGTCCAACTTAACCTCATCCCTTGTTTTCAAAATTGCATTCATCTCCTTATTTTAGGAATAACTAATTAAAGTTGAATCATGTGATTATCTATCACAATCATAGCCTAATATTTAAAAATAGGTACCATAGCTCTACCCATGTTACTTATCACCTAAACCTATTTTACACCTAATCAACCTTCTTGTGATTTTAGTTTTGCCTTCATAAAAAGATAACCTTCAATCCTATATATGTAAATCTATGTCAAGAAAAAATGAAAAGAATAAATCAAAATCATAACAAAAAACTATCATGGGTCATTCCTAGCATCTACAGACTACTACCTTGAAGGGAAAATATCAAAAACATATCAAAATTACCTAATATAAGGTATAATTCTCCCTTTAAGGACAACTATAAAAAATTATTAAACAAAAAACACAAAACTTAGACCAATCCCTTGAAGGATAGCTAAGTCAAGCATTTGTCAAAAGCATATAAATTTCTTGGAAGCTTCCTACATCAACCAACTTCTCCAACCTTCCAAAGCAACAAAATAATAGCAAAAGACCCATTATTAAACATCAGTGAAAAAGTAACCTTAGTTTGGAATCCATAATCGACTTTCATAAGTATACTTCCCACATTAATCAATCTACACATTATATGACATAGACTTGTTTATATTGACTCCTTGGTGACCTAAAAAAGAGGTAAGCTAGTCTCCCAAGAAGGCTCCATTTTCATCTCCCTCCCCTTTATACACTATAAGCAAGGGATTTTGAGCTTACTTGACATTATGTGATCAAGACACATTTTTAACCAACTAATGCATGCTAATGTATAACATTCGAAAGGTTTATGTTCCTTAAGCCATCCCAACTAAAATTTTTTTAGTCTTAGACAAAGAAGAAGCGTCATGCCATCTTCTTATTCTCTCATACTAGTTGATATATTTATTTAAACATTTGTCTCTAGTTTGTCTTCTCTTTCTCACATCTAGTTTTGTTATTTAACCTACCTTATGTACTTCACCTTAATCTAAAAAAATGACCATAATCATAATCACATCACATAATATCATCATAAAATCATAAACAACAACAAACATCATTAGCATAATCACCACCTACATAAACAAGTCAACTATCACCATCACAAAGTCATACTCACATATACCATATCCACCACATGTCTAAATCTAAATGAGGAAGCATATACTCATTAACATTAAGCATGAACATAATCATCATTATCATCCTATTCATCCATAAATCATAATAATAATCACATCATAACCTTATCTACCTAAGCATAACCAATTGCCATAACCATCATCATATCAATATCATAATCATAATCATCTTAATACATGAAATTAAATGAGCAACATCCATAAAGTACCATAATCATAATGTCATAACCATCATCTTAATCATCCACAACATCATATTATCATCACATAATCATATCAAGATCATCATAGTCATCCATATCCATCACATCAATAACATCAATCCATATCAAAATCATCATGAACATAACTTAAAGAGACATATTATCAATTTCCTATCTAGGTGAGTCAACATCAACATCATCATGAGCATAACCATAATCTACATGAACATCATAGCGATGAGCCACAAATAATAAACAATAGATGACATCTATATCTCATAAATAACCATCATAATGTCTGCAAAATATACATGTCTCTCAAAATAAATATACATCTTGTTGCATCAGCTCATAGTTCAATATCAAAATCATATGGAACATCAAAAATATGTCTCATAATCAAATCTATGATCCTAGGACACCATCACCTCTTGAAGCCTACCCTCTTGTATCTACTTATCTTCCTGTAAATGCAACCCACTAACTTGATGTAACTATGTTAGCACCACATACAATCCTAACCCTATATTCACCCCATTGGGGTTCATCCAGTAGGCACATAAAGACCAAGGCCTCATAGTATCACATATCCTCCATAGTCTCTACATAAATCTGTATCAAGATAGTACCTAATGGTCCTATAACTATTAATACTCCACCTCTTACCTATTAGAGAAAATCTCTCTTACATCACCAAGAATAACTAAAACCTAGACTAATCTCTCTCCCCTATCAAAGTGGCCACCTAACCCTAACCTATTGACAATGTTATTTATGTTGTTTCCAAATATGCCTAAGCTATGTAAAATAATACTCATGCCTAGTCCCTCTCTATGGTCACTACTTGTACATCTAGGGCAACTGTCAACATTTGAACCTATTGACCATCTCCTCCTACATCAACATCCATATCCTATTTACCCCCATTCTCAAGACCAATATTGGTTATGACATAATGTGTCTGATACCATGCAAGGTATCTATATATAACACCTACATAATTTATCTCTATCCTCACAAGTAACTCCTCATGGTCAATGAACTCATCCACTAGATATGGAGTAGGCAGTGGAAACTCTACATCCTCCCTCTTATATCTCAAAAATGCCCTAGGTATATCCTACATGAGGTAGAATTGAATCCATACCCTATCAAATAAGATCATCTCTATCTCCTAATCTCACTAGCCATATATCCATCTATATCTTTGAAGAGATAGAGTATGCCTCTTATAGTGTGCCTAGCCTAGAAACCTAACATATGGTCTCCAAATCATGTCTCCTCCAACTAAGGCATCTAGTTGACCCCTGTACCAGTTAATGTCATGTGATCCTTCTCCTAGTCTTGAAAGGGCATAGTCACCTCTTCACCTCATATATTTGACCCTCTAATCCATCCACATAAAGCCCTCTTAGAGTATCCCCATAGGTATAAGCACCTTGACATGCTCATAAGTCCAATAATGAAGAACAAACTTGACATTGATGGGCTCAGAATCCCCATAGCTTTTAGTAAATCTAAACAACTAGCATAGGTTCCCATGTGCAAACTATGTGACCCAAGACATCTCCTCAAGTATCCCCATAAAAAAAATAAGGGAACCTCCCATTGTTAGAATTTGGTGGCACATAACACATCACCTCTATCATCATCATCATAAACAACCACCTCACATCCCTATCCCTCTAGTAGAGTGGTGTCTAATGGAACTTACCTAAATGCCAAATTTTAAAATCAAGGTCTTCTTCATACAATATCTCTATTTACTTATCCCTTTCATCACTCTCAATATGTTAAATTAGCTTACCCTATATGCATAGTTGTACTATCTTATGGATGTCTTTAGGCAAGATCATCAGCTTACTTGTAGGAAGCAATAAGGTGTCAGTGGTAGGATCCCATCTCGCAATGAGTGTCACTAACATCACAACATCTTGAAGTACATGTTATTAGTACCTCATAATTTTAAGTCCCACATCCTCCATATCTTTTTAGTCCACATCAGTCATCCTGCACTGAATCTCATATAGAATCCAAGGAACATTTTCCCTCATCTATATCCTCTCTTATTCCTCCAAGTTTTGATAATAGATAAAAACCTTATTCCACTAATATAATTTTCCTATGAACACTATCTATCACACTAACTTCCTATTCTATTCAACTTAGATAATTTGCCTACTATAATGTATACCCATGGCTTATCTACAAAGTAAACCCTTAACTTATCTTATCTACACTTTCAAATAAATAACCTAAAACCTTCACCCATTACTTTCACATTTAACCCTTGAACTTAACTCTTCACTATGTTACCATTAATCTTACCCTTGACCTTAAACCCTCACAACTAACCTTCAAACTCTAAACCTTAGCCACCTTTCATTGACTATCGATGATCGATTGTTCCTATAGTTGATCACCAAAGGTTAGGTGACTGACCACTGATGGTCATCATAATTTGTCCTATTGATGGTTGAGTATCAACCATTGATGGTTAATAATTGACCACCAATGGTTAGTAATGATTAGTAATGGCCAAAAATGACCATTGATGGTCATTATAAAGTATCTCAAAAACTATCTCTACCTAAACCTACAAAAACTATCCAAACTATCTCTACCCTCCTTTATCTACCCAATCATCATGAATATTATATCTATCTCTACCCAAACCCACAAAAACTATCCAAATCTAAACCTAGGTCAAAACTTTATCCCTAAGTTAAATAATCAACAAACAACCATATTAAAATACACATTTATTTGCTAAATTTGAAAATAATCTACCAATTCAAAACAAGCCCTACCTCATTCCTCAACCATCATCAAGGAGGAAATTTGAGAACCACCACCTAACCTCATGCTCTCCCTTATCCCCTTTACATCTTGATTAGGTTAACTCAATCAACCTCACTCATAATCTCACATACTCAGCCAATCATCAAACTATCATCAATTAGTCACAACATGCCAAGAGATAGTCATTGAGGGTCAATATGCTCAAATGAGCAAATATAACCCCTGACAATCTTTTTTCTTTATCCTTTTAGGGCTAACATGTGATCACTAATAGTTAGGGTGATTGCCAATTGTTGATCCCAAGTATCAACCATGACCATCAATGGTTAGCCTTCTAGAGATTTTTTCACTCCTAACCATAAATTTTCACGCAAAATTTGTTACCCACTCACTCAATCCAACTACCCATCAATGGAAAAATCCCTTCTTTGTTAACCTTTCCCACCAACCATGAAACCTCATCATGGTCATTTTGGCCTAACTTCCACATAATTTTCTGATGACCTTACCCTGGTCCTTTTGTCCACACCAGCTAAATTTCCATGTTAAATAATTTTGAACTTGTGCTACCTCATGCACACCTAACCAATTTATGTCTTCATAAGAGCACTTTTTACCTTAGATACCCAACAAAAACACTAACCTTATTTAAGAGACTTGAGCTTCCAAGTGTATCCCAAACATCACATATGGTCACATGGTCCACTTATCACTTGTCTTTCTAGTACCAACCTATTTTTTACCAACCATGATAACTTAATCCTTGTATGATCTTGGTGATCACACTATATTGTACTTTGTACATGTTTGCATTTTAGTACCCAACCTACCACCCACTTCATCAACAACTTACCCACTTATCAAACTCACACTTAATTCTATTTCACCTCATCAATACCTAATTTGAGGTGGAACACCTTCTCTCATTTTTGGGGCAACCAAGCCTTCAACCCATAATCTATTTTTGTTTTGCAACTTGTTGATACAAACTACATAACAAAAAAGGGAAAAATGTAAACACTAAAAAACCACACACAATGGTTTTAAATGTTGAAATAAACCCTAAACTACCTTAGGACCCCCTAAGGACTATAGTATAACCTATCAACCCTAAACCTAACTCACCTCAACTATATTTGACCAACTTAAACCTTTGACCCTTGATCATCTATGGTTAGGCTTGACCATTAATGGTTAGGTTCCCATCACCTAAATAGTAAACTCCAGTCAACTCTAGCTTATTTTTTATTTAGCTTCTCTAAAACATGTGTGAGTTAGTGCATGTGAAAGATAAATTTAATCTACTTATTGAACCTCTTTAAAACCTATTATTTCACCTCTCCTTCCTTCTTATAAAAAGAGAGGAAGAAGAGGTGAAAGGGATCCAAAATCAATCAATCATCACCCTCATCTAGAATTAGAGTGAACTAGTGAACTAGTAAGTGAGATAAAGATCCAAAGTGCTACCATCCATTGACTAATATCCAAGTATCTTTCCTCTACCAAAATTACTTCAAGATTCACCAATAGATCCCTCAACTTTTTTCTAGATCAATAACCAACAATCTAAGTATATGTTTTCACTAATTAGTTACTTTGTTTCTATTTCAAAACCAACCTTTCCCAAACCCACTTTCCATATTCTCATTTTTTAACCTTATTAAACCAAATCATAACCCACAATAACCATCAATGGTCATCCTAATTGTTTATAGTCTATCCATAATCACTAATAGTCACCCCAACTATTGAAAATCACCCTAACTGTGGATGGTCACCCCAACTGCTGATGGTCACTATGTGACACATAAACAATAAGATATTTTCACCCACTAGATTTCAACTAAATCCAACTTTTAGACCCTCTACTTGATCATAGATCCTCACCCTATTTTTTAAACCATACCTAAATCATTTGGCATTAATATCAACATATTTGTTTCTATAATTAGTCAAATTCACATATTTATTTATCAAGCACTTCTTGTATTTAATTTAAATATCTTTTGTGATATGTGTAAGTACTTTATCTTTCAAAACTTGATTGTCTAAAATTGTGGAATGGTAGCCTCCAAAGAATCTCATGATTCTTAGATCTAGCTTGTTAGGCAATCCACCCTACTATCTAACAAATAAACCATCTCTTTAGTGCTTTCTTATCTATAATTCATTCCTCTTGAGCCAAAGAGGATTATCTACAAACATTTGAATCAATGTACACAAAACACACTAGGTTTTACCAATCATACCCTTCTTGAGTTTCTTTTCTCATTCATCCAAAGAATATAAGCAAAATTTATCTGAAATAAACCCAACTAGAAACAACTTGATCCTACTATTGTAGCCACCATGGAGTATCACCAAAAGGATATTATAATGATGCAATGGACTAGAGTGACTTGGATCAATCAAGAAGGGTTTGAGTGAACTTAATTTATAGAGGTTATTTTAATAACTTTCAAAAGTATTTGAGATCATTTGATTCTCTTTTAGAGTGCTAAATTCCCTCTCTCTTACTTGCCTTCTTTAAATATAGCCTTCAAGCTATTATTTTAGATCCCTCTCTTGGGCATGACTAGACTCTACCAAGATTGAGGCTTGTAAACTCTTGAGATAAATAATATGACTATTTTTAGGTTTCATGATATTAGCCTAGTGTGTTCATGTTAGTTTTATTTGTATAAGTGGTAGAGCCTTCTCCCTTGAAAATTCTTGATCTCACCTAGCTAGTAGATTGTCCAGTTATGTAGGTCATATTGAGTTTTCAATGTCATTTGACTAAAGACAATAGTGGAAATATTGACTAGATTAGTGCCCTAAACTAGGTGTCTCCATTATCTCCCTTAGGTTTTTCTCATTTGATGAACCTTTGCATGAAGTATTAATGCATGACAAGTATTTGAAGTCATATATATTATTAGTTATTTTTATTTCACTAGTGTTTTAGAGGCTCAAATATGAGTGGGTAAACAATCTTCATGGTGCATCAACATAGGTTAGAATAGGTTTTACTTTATGCAAATCTATTTCCCCTTTTCATCCAAACTAGTTTTAGATTTTAGAAGTAATGGTCTAAATTATAAAATTTGAGATAGCCTCATAAAAAATCCTAGAGGTTTGGTTTAGTTATAGGCATCCCACAACCTTAGACCATTCCCATGATAATTTAGGTACAGGTTAAACTTGAATAAATCTAAACCCTATTAGGGTGTTATTTGGATACCTAATAATTTTGGCATGCCTGATGGGTCCTAAATTCAGCCATAAGAATACAAGTTTGTAGCATATTCATCATCAAAAATAGTTTCAAATACTCCTTCAGCCCCTATCTCAAGGTCAAAAGTAAATTATAGTTCATATCTAGAGTTATCTTCATGATTTTATATAGGCTATGGAAATTTATAAAGAAGAGTTTTGTTATGCATCTCCTTACCAATAGTTTTAGTATGATCCTCATGACCCATATCAATCTTATCATGATTCATACTAGCCATATATTGAGAATTCAAAGCCTCATCAATAGTATGAAATCTCATACCAGTCCTATAACCACTCTAATGAATCTCATTATTCTCTTGATCTGCCCATTCAAGTCCTTAAATAGTCCATCTCAAGCTTCAAAAAAACTTTGATTGGCTATGAGAAATAGATGATAAGCATAGAGACTAGGAAAATCTATAATGAGTTGTTTTCCAAGTACAAAATTCAAAGTATGAGAGTAAACATGTATTAGGCTAAAAATGTATGTTCAACTTTCACAAGGCAAGGACATTCAAAGTTTAGTTTTGATATTCTAGACATTGGAGGTCTAATAGTAAATATTGAAGAGAAGTTAGTGGTGTATGAGAAACCCTAGGTTCCTCTTAATCAATAGTATGTTCCCATAGATCTTCCATTTTCCTTGTATGATCAACAAGATAATGTTTATCATATCCCTCAAGAGCCAATCTAAACCTTACCTAATTTTCCTACCTAGAAATATATCTAGGATATATCTTAGGAGGTTGAAGAAGCTTGTTATGAGGAGAATAATTTTGAGATCATACATGAGCCTACATCTTCAAGTTTTCAATAAGATATACCCAACGATATATTTCATGATTTTGAGGCTAATATAGCTAAGAAGGTTAAACCTACAAATCAACATCTCTAGTATTCAATGGTAGTTGCTAAGTGAAGATGGCAGCCATTTCCTTCTTTCACACCCATGGCTACAAAAAGTACAAAATCAAAGGTTCCTAAACCCAAGATCATGACTTCGAATTAGGTTTAATATTCCATAGAGAAGGAAGAACATCCAAGCATGATTCAAGATGTTGAGTTCAAGAGCAATTTAGAGATCATTCATCCTCCACTCATTTCTCCTTGAAATATAAAGACCTTTCCTTCATAGAAATCCATTCAAGAAAAAGTGCAATAGAAAGAGGAGGTTAAAGTGATCTAAGAATAACAACGTAAATAATAAACATAGGTACCTATGGTAACATCTCTAGACCTTTCTTATCTTATTGAATACTTTTAGAGATCTACTATGCCAATCCTAGAAAAAGAGCCTATCTTTTTCAAAGCAATTGAGTAAGCTGTAGCTGAAGTGAATGGAGATGAAATAGTAGTGCATGATCAAAAGGAAGACATCATCATATACACACTCAATGTCAATGAAAGGATTGATCCAATCTCACAATCTATTCAAGAAAGTGAGGTCAAGGAGGTTATTACTGTGATAAAAGATTATCTGAGAATAGTTGATGAAATTCAAGAGGAAGACACTTAGATTATTGAAGTTGACTAGGTTTCCCATGAGTTTATTGACCACATAATAGCTACCATCCATCATGAAGAGGACATTCTACATGAAGAGGATGAGATACCATTCTCTATAGAGGATGAATATGGAACAAGTGCAATTGATCAAGAACCTTCATATGACTCCATCTAAAAAGTAAAAATATGTGATCAACATGATTAAAATGGTAAGAGCACCAATGATCATCATTTCCTTATAGTTGATCATGATGAAGAAGCCTTTTAGTATGACCTAGAGAGATTTTGTGCAAAGTTTGATAATCCATCTCCATCTCATATGGAGATTGAGGAATGATCTCTAATAATAATTATTGTAGATGTTTATCAAAAAGAAATTAATGATGTATTGCACCCAAATTTGGATATCAATCAAGAAGATAAAAATATGACAAATCAATACTTCAAATAGGATATAATGAAGACATCAATCTAGGTATGCCAACTGGATTTCCAATTTAACCTATGAATGAGGTAGAGACAATATTCATGATGCAATAAAAAAGAGTTTGGGAAGAAGATGATTGGGTCATAGATCCATATCTTCAATCGATATACCTTAGAATGGAGATAGGAGGCCCAATTACATCATCAAGAAGACATTATCATCCATTTTCTCCCATCTACAAGAAGATACCATCAAGGAGAAGTAATTATATTTTAAAGATCCATGCTGCATCAAATAAATTCCCATTTGAACCTAAAGGAAAGATTGTTACTTTAGGTTAGTTTTTCTAGGTTTATCTTGTTTCAATAAGTGAGTGGTATATAGTAGTATCTTCTCCCCTTTTCATTTTTGTTCTATAGGTTAGTGATCCTTGTGTTGGTAGTTTAAGTTCCCCTTCTATTTTTTTTTGCTCCTTTTGGTATCTATTTTTTTAAGATGTTAGAATAAGATTGGCACATGGTCTGGGTTCTCCAAGCTTAGTAGGCATGCTTCTCTATGAGTCACCAAAAACTTTTACATTTTGGCCCCCATACCAAGCTTATGTCTAGATAGACTAGGTTGTTAATGGATTAGTAGATAGACAAGTTTCTAAATGGAAGAAGTAGTTCAGGATCTCAATTTTCTCACAAGGCTTTTAAGACACTTTAGGTTCACTTAAAGTGTAAATTATCATTTAATAAGGACATAAATAGATTTACATAGCCCCCATGGGATGCCAAAAATGCTTGAAATGGTTTAGAAGTGCATGGGATCCATTTGGCTCTTCATTATCTTCATTAAGACACTTGAGCCTACTAACAAAAATTTTGAGTAGGCACTTTATTGACATCACCATTGCAACATGTGGATGAGTTAGATATAATTGGACATATGAGTTTGTTCACATTTATGACAAGTTTATATATGTTAAGTTATAGGTCCTCTACAAAAGAGCGTCAAAAGTTACAAAGGTCCAAATTTGGATCCTCGATCATTTTCTACATTTTTCCCATACTTAGACATTTTCAAGAGGTTCCAATAGAGTTGAGTGATCATATTCATAAATCTATATCTTACGTGTGTGATAGTTTTAAGGGAAAATGGTCATATAGGTTTTTTCACATTTATGTCAAGAATGTATGCACTCAGTCTCGGGTCTCTTGCCAAAGCACAAATGAAGTTATGTATGTGCAAAGTTGATTCCTTAGTTAGATTTCACTAATTTTTCCATACTTATCCAAATGAGCTCGATCATCACCAAGATGTCACGTTGGAATAGATATAGGCTAGCCAGCATAAGCATTTAATATCTTCACTTAAAAAGCTCCCAATACTAGCCGATCAAATGGGTTTATTTTTTTGGCCTTAACAATATCTCCTAAAAGTTTGGTACCTCTATGATTCTTGTAATCCAAGATATAAATCTATAAACATGGTCAAAAATCATTAGATGTTCATACTAACATCAAATAAAATCAACTACAAAAATCTATACGAGCCTAAATTTGATGGTCTACAAGATGTCAAATACATCTATGAGGACATCAAATGATGTTTACCCTAACATCAAGTTTAAACTCAAAGAAAAATAAATAATTTTGAGCTTAAATTTGATGGTCATGCAATCATCAATGATGATCATGAGAGCATCATTTGATGAAATTAAGGACATCAATTTTAAGATCATGAACTAGTCATTAGCTTTCAAATAGCGGGTCCAAGTTGATATAATGGTCCACATTCAATTATATAATCAAATATAATGGTGAGCATAGGTTAAATTGTCAAAAAATATCAAGAGAAAATATAGGCATGATATGTGTTAAATACATGTTCAAATAGTAGAGGATCAATGGTTCTTAGGCATTCGTACTGATTAAAATCAATGGATGGACATGATTTAATTTATCAATGAGCTACGTCAAATTTTGGCAATTGATGGAGGTTGAAAGGTTATTTTTGACCATGGATGATAGGGTTTTGTAAGGTCATCTTGATTTCATTTATGTTAGTTAAAACACCATAGAGAAATAAATATGATGTATTCAAGCATAGAGAACATAGAGGGTCCATCCATATGGATAAATATGGACCTTTGGCTCATGGGTTTAAATCATAAAGGGATATTATTCTAACTATGTTTGCCATTTATAGATAGAAGAGGGTAGATTTTCAAAGGGTGCCATGAAGGTAAGCAATAAGACCCAATAGATCATCTTCAAGATCAGTTGCATGAAATTGACCTTTCCCCCCACTATACATGCCATGATAACTAGTTAGAATCAATTTACAACAAGATATGATTATAAATAATGGATCTAAGTATTGTAACTACACTGATACCTAGACCCAACTAAAAACAAATTGATCCCACTATTATAGCCACCATGGAACGTCATCGAGAGGATATTATAATGATGTAATGGATTAGAGTGACTTGGACCAATCATGAAGGGTTTGAGTGAGATTGATTTATGAAGGCTATTGTAATATCTTTCAAAAGGATTTGAGTTCATTTGATTTTATTTTAGAGTACCAAATTCCATCTCTCTTTATTCCTACCTTATATAAATATAGCCTTCAAGCTATTGTTTTTGATCCCTCTCTTGAGCATGACTATACTCTACCAAGATTGAGCCTTGTAACCTCTTGAGATAAATAAGATGACTATTTTCAGATTTCATGACATTAGCCTAGTGTGTTCATGTCAGTTTGATTCATATAAGTGGGAGAGACTTCTCCCTTAACAAGTCCTAATCTCACCTAGCTAGTAGATCATTTGGTTATAAAGGTCATGTTGAGTGTTCAATGTCATTTGATTGAAACCAATAGTGGACATATAGACTAGATTAGTGCCTTAAACTAGGCCTCCATCATCTCATTTAGGTTTTTCTCACTTGATGAACCTTTGAATGAAGTATTGATGCATGAAAGGCATTTAGAATCATATATCCTATCAGTTGTTTTTATTTCACTAGTGTTTTAGAGACTCAAATACAATTGGATATATAATCTTCATGGTGAATAACACATGTTAGAATAGGTTATACTTTATGCAAATCTATTTCCATTTTTCATCCCAAGCAGTTTTAGAATTTAGAAGGGTCCAAATTATAAAATCTAAGGAGGTAGCCTCATAAAAAATCCTAGAGATCTGGTCTAGTTATAGGTATCCCACAACATTAGACCATTCCCATGTTAGTCCAAGTATGAGTTAGACTTGAATAAATATGACCCCTATTAAGGTGATATCTGGATAGTTAATAGGTATTTTGATGTTTTTCATGTGTGTTTGTCTAATTTTTATGTATTGACCATTCTAGATAGCTAGAAGGAAATTATTGGCCTTGTGACAACTCATGTGATATTTCACAAATTGCATGGTAAGGTGCCACTATATGTAGTCACATTGTGTCAATATATTTTAGATTAGGGTACTCTATATGACCTAGGGTTAGTTATTTGAGTGTAGCTAGTGCATGATTTATATAATATTCTTACTCATGGGTAGATGACTATGGGACCAATTATTTTAATTAATAATTAGATATTTGAGATATTGCTTATGTATCATATAGTTGGGTTATTCCATGTTTTTGATGATATTTTACCCTAGGTTCTTAGGTGGAGGAAAGATCATGTCTTATGTGTTGTATCACATACCACAACACTATATATTGTGACTTGTGGTGACATTCTATGGCATCCATATGTAAGTATTATGGTTAGCTGGCCTACTTGGCCTATTGTTTCTCTTAGACTAGCCTAGATTTTGATTACTAAACACTATACATGGTGAGTAGATCCACAATTTTTTTTCATACTTGGTTATCTAGGGTTGCAACCTCTAGTACCACTACTAATAGTTCTTACATATTGGGCATGACATGCAAGAGAGAGGAGGGACAATGAATGTGCATGGGTACCTATATATGTACTTATTATTTTACCATATTGAGATAGTTATTGTATAGGATAAAAAATGATGATAGTTGAGAGAGGATATAGTGGATAAGGAGGAAGATGTTGAGGTGGCCATTATTATGCCACATTAAGTGTTATAGTTACCACCATGGGTACCACGATGATGGAGACATTAGAGGGTGTAGATGTAGGTATATGTACAAGAGGAGGTAGAACTATAAGTAGAGGATGTTTATCAGGGAGAGCATATTTTACAACCTTCCCAATGTTTTTTTATAAAGAGATAGATTTAGAGTGGACCACAGTGATCTCATATTCTCTACCCTAGACTTACAACACCTTAAAGTCATACTCTAGTGGAGGTACTCGGTGGACAAATTGATGGTAAAAATATTATTAGTAAGTGTTTTTTATTCTGTTATGTAGTTGATATTTAAGTTTAATAGTTTGAGATGTGTATTTATTTTGTTAGATGTTTTTTAGAGAGATATATGTGGGACCAATATACATTTAGGTTTTTGTTTTTCATATAATTCATTAGAGAATTTTAGATGGTCTGTGGTAGTGTAGAGATTTCATCATGATATTTTAGATGATGTGTTGCTACATCATGATACTAATGATATGGTTGATCATATTATTTCATCTTCCCTAATGTATGCTAGTTGGTTTTGATTAGTCAGTGAGGTATCTCAAGAGTTGTGGAGATTAGGAGATGTTGCACAACTACAACTTGGAGTGTATAATGTGGAGTTATGATCCTAGTAGATAGTGGCTGAAGAGTGGGATACCTATATATTGGAATGTAGAGAGTTGGGACATGTTCAGGCTTAGGTGGCCAATTTATAGGGACAAATAAAGGGCCCTAATTTCTAGATAGAGTCACTACGGTGTACTATTTAAAGGGGATTGTCCTAGGCTTCAATGGGTAGTGTGGCCCATCCACTAGATAAATAAGGTGGACCACATCCATAATGCTATTATTGTATTATGCTCATTACATATTGTGATATTATATGAAACATTTGATCTACACACACACACACACACACACACACACACACACACACACACACACACACACACACACACACACACACACACACACACACACACACACACACACACACACACACACACACACACACACACAAACACACATATTGTTATTACTAATGGATGTCATGGATGCATGTATTTTATTTCTAGCACATGTGCTTAATTTTGTTTATATGCTAGGAGAAAATATATGACATATTTTGGATTCTTGTCTAGTGATTGTGAATAAATGCATGGTTAAAAATAATGATAAAGTGTAAAAGTATAATGTAAAATATAGTAGATTTCATGGAAAAAGAAAATATAAAACACACTAAATCATGTTAGGAAGCATGTAAAACATAAAATAAAGTAATTTTTAAAACAAACTAAAATCAAGTTTTAAAAATATGTAAGACAAATGGAAATGGTAAAATATAAAACATATTAAATCAAGTTGATAAACGTGAAAAACAAAATGTCAAGTAAGATATGTCAATGTCACGATTTATAGTTATTTTTGTGAGTAATCATGGTATGAAAATTTGGGGATATCTTATGAGGAAATCCTATTCCTATCCAAGGTATTACACTTCAACTCATAAAGGGAAAACCAATGATCAAAATTTAAATAATGGGAAATAGTTGTGAATAATAAGGAAATGTTTGTGAGGAATGTCTAGTCCTATCCAAGGTCTTACAATGCAACTCACAAAAGGAAAACCCAAGGGGTATGATCAATTAACAAAACATATTCATCAAGGAGGAATATTGAGAATGTTTTAATGAAGTAGGGAATGAAAAAAAACATGACATATGTGTTTGAAGTAAACCTTAATAGGTATGAGGCATACTAATTAAATAGGTAAACTCTAAGAATTTATTGGATGCCAAATTAAATAGATATTTGTTCACAATAATAAAAAAAAATTATGAGAAAATAAGTGTAGTAATAAGATCATCTCATGAAGGTTATATATTTAGTAAAAGTAAAATGGACCTATCTTCCAACAACATGTTCCCCATTTCTCAAGACCCCTTACAAAGCCATCAATCTATTGTGAAAATTGGGAGCTTACATGAAAAGTAGGTAGCACTATAAAAATAATTGAAATATCTTATCCCATTATAATGGCCTTCTTCACCCTAATGGATCTAGGCTCTATCATGAGGCCAACTATAGAGTTTGAGCTTTGACTAGAATAGAAGATGTGGTTCATAATCATGTCTTTTGGTATGAATTTAACTTTTTAATGTTCATTTTTTCTTTTTATTTTGGATTTTACTTTTTTATGGATTTTTTTGTTCTTCCTCCATATGGATTTGGAATAATTAGACATGAGAGATAAAATTGACAAACATAAATAAATTGTAGGCTTTGGTTATAGGATACACAATACCTATATATTTTGTCATGTTACTAAACTTTTACGTTTGTGTATAAACTTATATGTGATCTCAATACTAATTTTATGTGTGCTTAGTGTGAAGGGAAAAATTAATCCATGAAACATGAGATTAAAATATAAATTAATCCATAAGACATTATTAAAAAATTATGAAAATGAAATTAACCCATGAAGATAAAATTAATCCATAAGACATTTTTAAATGGTAAGTAAAATGTAAGATCCATATATGCTCCTAAATCAAATACAAATCATGTATTAATTTAATAAATAATGTGATAAAACACCCTAAAGTGTTTATAAATTTTGATAAATCTCATGGAAAATATCATCCATAGCATCTGAGACATCTTTGTGTAGCTAAATTTTGATGTTAATCAGAGTCTCATCAATCTTTACAAAAAGTCATGAAAAGTCTTCCTAATGTATAATCTCTATAGAGAATTTAGGTATGCTAGAAGAATAATTATGCTCATGATTCATCTCCTATATGGGATACTCAATGAAATGAATTAACATCAAATTATGAATAATATCTTCAGATTTGTGAAGACTAATATCCTTAGATCTATGAAGAGATATAGGCTATAGAGAAGGTGGAGCCTTTGTACATGAATGTCATAAAGGATGAGGTTGAGATGGTGAAGGTGTAGGTCATGTAAATTCATGAAAGTGATACTAAAGAACTCTACATCTGTCTATATGGTGTGTATTACACTGATGCTTAAGATAATATACTTCCCCATATTTAGGGATGTATTCTAGTAGTATCTTATGAGGTGGTAAGATATTATTTATAGACTATGATTTCTATGGAGGAAGTGTATAAATGTACTAATAAATATATTGGTAATGAGTATAAGAATGATTACATGTACCATAAAAGAAACAAGTATGTATAGTAGTAGACAATTAAGGTCAACTATCTATAGTATAAGTAAAACTTGAAACTTATTATTGTTAATGTTCACAACAATCCTTGACCTAATGATCAGTAATTCTATGGATCTCATAATAAATATCATATGCCCATCATGATAGTTGATGATAAAACTTATGCAAAGGTAGTATTCCATAACCACTAAGAGGTGTAGACACCTAAAACTAGCTACCGAGAACCTCCAATCAGGGTTTTGACCAATTTTCACTAAAATGCACAATTTAGCCTAAAACCACTAAAACACATTAAAAGCTTTGAAATTGATATATCAAAGTGATGATTTTGGCCAGGGTATCCCTAAATGGGGAAATGTATTTTATGGGCTAGCTAACTTTGATTAGATCATTTTGAGTCAAAATGTTAGTTTTGCACCTGGGTGCACTAGATTACTCTTTTCTATCAAATCTATTGCATAAGACATGTGCCTTTTTTATTTGGTTTTGACATCATCCTAAATGGGATAACAGATCTAACGCATCTAACATCACATCCTAATTCTAATCTAGTCAAAATTTAGGCTAATAATAAGGCATTCTGTTCATTTTGAGTAATTTGTGCACAAAGTGCTTAATCATGCTTAAGAGCTAATTAAACCAAATTATAGCATAATTAAGAATTACATGGAACTTGTTGAATAATTTCTTTTTGGAAATTAATATTGCATATCTACATCATTAGGTGACCTCCCTAGGCCATAAATGCCACAAATATCAGGATTCATGCCTCTCATGCCTCATCAAATCCATCCCATGCCTATTAAATGCCCCTCTATGCCAAATATTAATGGGTATATTTGTAGAATGAATTTAATATTTGGATTTATCCATGGCCACACATATCAATATTAAGATGGAAGGTCATGGTTGATGCTCAAACCATTCCAAAAGTCTATAAATAGAAAACCTCAAAGCCATAACTTTAAACTCTCATATGCTAATATTATAATGCTAAATTTATTCCAAAGCTTCATGAAAATTAGTGTTATAATGCTAAAATATTGAGCCAAAGCCAATACAAATCCATACAAGGTGGCAAAGAGAGATGGAGGTATCCAATCTTCCATTGATATATAATTCATGAGCACAAACTGAGCAAACCACTTCAACAAGCACTTTGGAGCATCCAAGGAGGGTAAAAGAAGGGTTTTTTTCCATTTAGTTGTGTTTTTCGTTCATGTTTTTTTAACTAAGCTTCCCTTTTGAGATAAGCTTAGGGTGTTAGTTTAGTGTGTTTTTGAATTGATTTGGTTTATTCACTAACATGATACTAATCTCCCCTTATTATAATCTTATGTTCAATTGAGGATAACTCTGAATAGGATCATGTCTAGCCTAGGATGAATCACAAGATGAGGTACCAACAAGTCAGTGTAATGTAGCTAACATGTCTAGTGGAAGTAAATTTTAATGGTCCTAATATCTAGATAACCTATAAGGTCTTGTCATAGATAATCCATAAGCATATTATAAGGAGGCTCAATAATAAATAGAGGAGTAGTGTGTGTTCTCCATCTCAAACTTATTAACATTAGAAGAAGAACTAATATTTGGAACTATAGAAGGAGAAATAACTACATGAGAATAACTAAGACAATGTTTTAAATAACTATGGTATCTAAGTATCTCTGCATGTTTATCTTGAGAAAATCCAACTAAAAATGGATTATATAAGGAATAACCATCATCATAATCAAGAGTATGAAGATATATAGTATATATGTTGATGATTTTATCAATTTAAGAGGTATGATGGATGGAATTTTTAGTTTTTATTAGAGTAACTAGATTTTTTTCTAATGGTTTTTTATGAGATCAAGGTCATAGAGAAATAGGTAATTGAGTGATTATGTTAGGAGATATATTATAAGTTTTTATTTTTATATTGACCTCATCTGGTTCATCATCATCTGAATCTAAAAGATTAGGTGGCATGTTTCCTATCAATTCAATAGGAACATTGTATCCTCTGGTAGAATTGATGGGGTAATTAAAATGTTGGGATTCATGAAATGGGATGCTAGGTAAAGGTTCAAAGGTATGTATTTTAAAAAAACCTCTTTCTTAGAATTTTTCAAAATTCAAAGGATTTGTATCTCCTTTAATATTGTAAATATCACCAATAAAAGGAAATTTAACACATTGGCATGCTGATGAGGCTACTTCTTTCATGCAATGTGTCCAAGTTTGACCAATTAAAATGTTATTTGAAAGTGGAAATTTAAATATCATGACTTTGACACACACTATGGTAGGGGGAATCATGATAGGGAGATAAACACAACCTAAAGGGGTAATTTATATCATATCATATCCTCGAAATTTACTTTGAGTAGTTTTAAGGTTACATTCAAATTATCTAAGTGTTTTAATAAAATCAAGGGAAAGGGATTTGATAAAACATGAAAGTGTATGAAATGGATTTGATATAAGACGTGTGAAATTTAAACTATGGGATCCCATTCATCATATCCCATTAGAATTTTATCGGATAAAGGTGCATAGTGTTATAGTAGATCCTTTAAAGGTGTAGCAGAAGTGCATTGAAATTAATGTTTATAAGGTATGTTTATTATATATTTGATTAATGTGGGTTAAATGATTGTATTTGTTTGTGTTTTTGAATCATTGGTTGTTTCTTGTGTTTGAGAGGAAGAAGTAACAATAGTCAAAGGTTTTATAATTTCCACTTTAGGTGTCCTAGTTGAAGGAGTGGTAGAACTTAAATCAATATTATATGAGGTATTTTATATTTACATTTTTGAAATTGACACTTTTAGGTTTTTTGAAATTGTCTCCTCATGCCCCAATTTTATGAGATGAGATGGGTAAGAATCATGAAACAATCCATAATTTTGGGGAATTATTATTGTTGGAAGATGGATAATGATCAGTATAGGAAAATACTCTCCTCATATTATTGATGATGATAACAATCTAATTTTTTATGTTAGGATCCACCAAACTTTCATCATTGTGGGTATTAGGAGGTTGGATAGTGTTAGCTTGATGAATAGGAAGGGGATCCTTGTAAATAGATAAGTGAGCATTGGCTTGGTTTAAGGCTTCATGTTTGGTTTTATTTTCATAATCCTTAGTTTTTATTTCATAATTTTATTCACATGTACATATGAGTGATTCATGATCAAATTTAGGTCCAAAGAGATAATCCATAGCAACGTTTCTTAGTTGGAAACAAGTTTTGTTAGAATGGCCCCAACTTTCATGAAACCAAAAAAATGTGTGGGGATCATACCAATGTTTGGTAGGGCATGTAGAATTGATATCTTTTAGGGAAGGTCATAGAAGATGATTTTAAATATATACTGAGTAAATTGGTTTATGGACATATACATTATGCACTTAAAAATGTGGAACTAGGATGATAATTTATGGGAATTGATGTTGAAGGATTAGGCTTTGTTGTATTTCTTGGATCAATGGATTGAATGGTATGTATGAAATCATAGGTATCCATACCACCATCATTAGTTTCATGTCTATTTTTGGCTTTCATAAGCATTTGGATCCCCGTTGGAGGGTACAAAATCTCAAATTATCATATAAGGAAATATTGATGTTTAGCTTGGTTGAAGGATTATTACAAATATTTTGGGTAAAGTGTTCTCATGAAATATTATAACTTAGAATGAAGAACATTAGTGAATAAGTGGAAGAGATTCTCATGCAACATATTATGATCAAATTTTTTAGACAAGGTTTTCCATTGTTTGATGAAAACTTGTGCCATTTTAGATTCTAATTGTTTACAAATGATAAAATGAGTTAAGTTATTTTTAGGAAGATCACTAGTTTGGATTTTTTGAACCAATACATTTACTAAGTCTTCCAAGCTAGCTATAAAATGGGTTTTAAGTTGAGTATACCAATCTAAAGCATCACCTAAAGAGGTTTGAGCTATTATCTTAGTGGTAAAAAAGGTGTTAAGTTTAACCCAATCTTTTTATAGTTTCCAAAAGTCTTTAAAGACAAAATTGGATATATGGATCCATTATAAGTTATAGTGGGAAATATGCCACCTATGTCAATGTTTTCAATTTTATGGAATAGAGTTTCATTTTATAAGTGTTTAATAGCTTTGTTAATAAGTATGGGTTTCTGTATAAGGTTACCATATGCATCTCTAATGGGGTGTAAGGGCATTAGGATTTTATGCTCTCCATTGATTAGGTTGAGGTTGATTTTGAAAATGCATTGATTGGTTTTGCATTTACATCAAATTAGTTGGAACTATTATTTTGAAAAGTATTCATTTGATTTAAAGTTTGTAATAATAATTTATTAGTGTTAATTTTATTTTAACTAGTATGAGTCACATGAGATGTATTAGTATTATACGAGGCATTAATAGTTTGGGATGCACTAGTATCATGAGATGCACTAGTGGTATGAGACGCACTAGTAGTTGGGTAGAAATGAGCATTGGTGTGGGTGTTTTGAGTAGACCCACTAAAATTTGCACTTGCCATGTTTGTATAAATTTTTGGCATGGAGTTGTAAAAAGTCATGGAAGATGACTCCATACTATTATAAGGAGGCATGAAATAAGGGAAGGATATGATACAAGTCATAAAATGGCTTGCCCCAAATCTTATATAAAATGTAGGTGAAGGTGAATTTGGCTCTATAATATGAGGTCCCATCATGTGGTTATAAATGACTATGGGGTACTTACATTAATTTTGAGGGTTTTCATTGATGAATAGGATCATTTCAATCATATACTCAATGTTACTTTCATCCTCTACCATTTTTATGAATAAAGGACTAAGTGTCATGGAATAGGGAGGAAACCCATAGTTGGTAGTTATATTAGTAACATGGATATTACTAAGTCCTAGATTAGTTACCATAGAATGTGTATTAGATATTTTATTAGGATCAAGAAACATCATCATGTTAGTTTGATTTTGATTTTTTCTTCATCAAACAGATATTACGTGATGAAAAAGATGATTTAAATACTTACTAGCTAATTGAGAATCTAAAAGCTAAAAATTAGTAGGATTGAGATGGTTTATTTGGTTAGACAAGTAAGATGACAGAAAAATATAAAATTAGACTAGGTTAAGTTGGTCGACCAATTAGGAAAATCAAGAAAATAGAACACTCTATAATTAGACTAGGTTGAGTTGGTCGACTGAGTAGGAAAATAAAAAAACTAAAACATTCTAAGACTAGACTAAGTTGAGCTCATCAAACTAGTTGGAAAATCAAGAAAACATAATAGCATATGCCTTGACTAAGTTAAGTTGATCAACTAAGTAGTTAAATTAGTAAAATAGAATAGTATATAATATAATAGGTTGAGATGGTTGATAGAGTTCTATAGTCTAGAAAAACATTAATGGTGTGATTTTAGAATATTTAGTTCTAATTACATAAAAGAAAACTAAACACATAGGAAACAGGTTGAGTCGGTCAATCTAGTCACAATACATAGTACAAATCTCATATCAATGTCGTCTAATATAAGTCTATAATATAACATGGAATAATGAAAAACAATTGTATATAAAGAAAAGTGAAGTTGATCTACAAATCAATCCTGGCTCAAAGAAGATAAATCACACTTATCCTTCCACTTGTTGGTACATTTAGACAATTGCGGTTGTTAACCAATTTTGGTTTACATACCAAAAAAATATGCCTAGTCCAAGAGTATGGTGGAAGGAGTAGCATCTTCTTTTCTACAGTTAAAAATAATAGGTATTTGAATAGTTTTTCATGGTGTTTGAGCCTTCAAGGATCAAGTAACATTTCAAGTGCAGTTTCAAGGAAAGGCTTAGTACAAAAATCTTTTAGGGCCAAGTCTTTACTTGAATTCTTTTAGACCTTTCATTTGGCTAAGTGTTAATTCTTTTGGGTTTTCCTTTTTTAAGCTAATTCTTTTGGGACTCTTTATTTTGGGCTAAGTGTTGAATTTTGTCAAACAAATTATCTGAGGCAAAGTTTCTAAAGGGTAACTATTGAATTATTTCAAAAAAATGACCAAAGTAAAAGACAAAGACCTATTTCTTTTGGTAAAATTGTTCGAACAATTTTCTCGAAGGATAACTCTTCAATGAAATGGTCCTTGTCATAAATCCCAAAGGATAAATATTTAAGCAAATTATCCTAAATAATTTTTTCAAAAGATATCCTTTTCAAGAAAAGTGGCCAAATTTTTTTCCTAAAGGGTCATTTCTCAAGAAAATGGTTTGGTTTAAATTTTTTTTAGGATCCATTTTTAAGGAAACTACCCCAGACAAAAATCCAAGAGAAGTTATGAAGGAAATAACCAATGGGAATTATGATCTGAACAGTTGCACAAACATCAAATTTAGGCTATAGGAAATAGTCATTTGAATTCAAAAGTATAGTATGAACATGAAAGTATTAAATTCAAGCACAAGAGATGACCATTATTTTTCAAATATGCATGGTTCAATGACTCAATGAGAACAAGTTTCTAGATTGAACAAGTGGACCCAAATGAGACCATGAAGAATGTAAATCCTTTGAAATTTTTTGAGTGAGCTTAAAGTGTAAGTTGTCAAGTCTTAAGGAATAATTCCATAGGTTGAAGATGCCCTAAAGGAGGTCAAGAATGCTTAGAATGATAATGGGAATGTAAGGGATCCATCTGGTTCTTCATTATGTGTTCATATTGACATTTGGGTCTAGTAGTAGAAAGTTTAAATAGGAAATTTGTAGAGGCCATATCTCACACATGTGGATGAATCAGACAAAAAAATTTATATGGGTTTCTTCCCATTTATACCAAGTTTATATTCACCAAATTTCAAGTCTTCTACCAAATCACTTCAAAAGATATTGAGGTCCAAATTTACCTCCTCAATTATTTTATGCATGTTTTCCACACTTATCCATTTTCAATAAGTTCCAATAAAGCCAAGTGAGCATCTTCACAAAGCTATATCTCACATGTGTATTAGTGACAGAGGAAAGTAGTCACATGGCTTTATTCATCTTGGTCCCTAGTTGTTATGTGATAAGTTCTAGATCATCCTCTAAAGTGTGAAGGAAGTTATGCATGTGCAAAGTTGGCTCTGTAGTTGTATTTCACTAAGTTTTCCATACTTAACCATTTGAGCTCAATCATTGTTAGGACATCAAGTAAAAGCATTCAGACCAGTTAGCTTAAGATTTTTATATCTTCACTCAAAAGGATTTGAGACCAATAAATCAAAATGGTTTGTTCCTTTTTGAACTCAAGAACATTTTTAGCAATTTTGGTGCCTTCATGATTTCTATGCTTCAAGTTATAGGCCTTCAAAGTGGGACCTGCAACATAAGACATTCATATGAGAGTCAAATTAAAGACACTACATAAATCCATATGAGCTTAAATACCTTGAAATTTAAGCTCATATACTTTAACTTCAAGAAAAGAGCAAAGTAGATCCTATTGAGTGTAAAAATGATGGTCATGTAACCATAAATGATGGTCATGCAAATATCATTTGATAGGAACAAAGACATAAATTTTAATATCATAAATTAGATGTTATATTTCAAATAGTGGGTCCTAATAGATCAATGGTTGGCATTTGATCAAGAATTTAGATCTAACGACAATGGAGGTAAAAGAATCAAGGGATCTAAAGAGAAAATATATGCATGACAATTGGCATAAGTGCATTTAGTTGGTAGAAGATATATGAATCATGGGAATCTATGCATAAATAGATCAACAAAATGAGGTAAGGTTAATAAGTCAGTGTATCTATAGATATAATAAGCATAGAGATAGTTGGACATGATGTAGATGAGCCTATTTGGCTATCAATAACCAATAACCAAAATTAAGCTCAAGACATTTTTGATGAAAGTTGAAGAGGTTATTTTAGACATAAACAAAGCAAATTTCAAGGATCCAAACTTGAAGGCAAACCAAAGTTGAACCAAGGCCACAATTTAGAGACTAATCATTATCAATAAGTACACATATAGGTAGGATACATCCTTTAGATCTAATACCAAAGTTGAAGATAAACTAGTGACTGTGAAGTAAATTTGGGAAGTTCGTAGACTTTCATAGATATCATGACTATATGAGAACTAATGGTCCAATATTATTTTTCACATGTAGTGGACCTATGTTTCACCTCATCATGGTTCATATTTTTAGGTTCTGATGGCCACCTAATGTAGATGTGGCACATTTTATCCAATTCCAAGAAATGATCCTCATCAATAAATCAAGTAAATAATGACATGATTCCAAGAAAAGATATAGAAATCGGATAAGGGAAATAAAAATTTAATTTTTTATAGAGTTGGTTCCTTATCGATAAGATATGAGTCAGCATCATCAAGAGTGTTAATCCATTTGAAGTAGTTGAGCCTTTTCTAATGCACATCTCTCTCTCTCTCTCTCTCTCTCTCTCTCTCTCTCTCTCTCTCTCTCTCTCTCTCTCTCTCTCTCTCTCTCCTCTTTTCTATAACTATAGGATTTTAAGCCTTAATATTGATCCTTCTATCCCTCTTTTTGGTATGACCATACTCTACCAAAATGTGTATTGTGACATATTTTTGATGTAATAAAGACTGAATTCCATCCTTTTTAAGGCCAAATTGAAGTGTGTTCTATGAATTTATGCACTATTATTAAGTGAATATATGTTCCTTGATTATGTTTGAGTTGTTCACCTTTGAGAAGTGCTTCATAGTTATCATAGGTCATTGCAAGTGCAATATAAGCTTATTATCTAGTTTGAAAGTGGATATCTACCCTCTCTTACTAATTTGGTAACTATTTAATGCCTTGTTATGAAATATTTATGTGAGATTGATGTTATTTGCCCTTAAGAGTGTCTCATAGTTTGTTTTGTGTGAGCCAGATCATTGGTGCATCATCACTTTTTTTACATGTTTTATAAGTTTTGTCAAATCTCTCTTCCTTTTCCAAGCAAGTGCTAGTTTAGTTTTAGTGTAAGTTATATATCCATAAGGAAGATAGCCTTCTCTAGAGGTCTGATCCAGTATTAGGATACCCATAGCCTAAGATTAGTGCCATGTTGGATTAAATTTGAGTGGGAATATCTTAACAATCCCCTCCTTAGCTAGGGTGAAAATCTAGAACCCCAACAATTTTGGCATGCCTAGTGGGACTCGGATTCTTTTGTATAATTGAAGTTTGAATATTGAGAAGAAAGACTTGTAGTATTAGGAAAGAGAGATACTACCATCAAAAAAGTCCAAGATTATTCAAGTTTTAGATCTCATAGCATCTTGTAGACAGTGCTTTCATGCCAAAGGTTACAATAAAAGCATCAAGTAAAGGTACTTCTTTTTAACATATTGAATTTCCTTCTACTTATTATAAAATATCAAGATTCAATAGCACAAGGACTTACCCTTTAAAGTATAATTCATCCTCAGATTAAGCTATTTTTTTGGTCTAATCTATTATCCCCATAAGCCAAATCCATTTTACCCAAATGGTTATCAAAAATCAAGGTTTTACCCCATTTAATAGGGGTAGTCCCATAAATTTAGCCTAATATGATGACATTATTGTGTCTTCCCTAAAAACTATCCCTTTCTTCTTAGGAGAATGGGATAAAACTACTATTATTGAGCATATCCAAGATGTTTCCAATCTATGTTTTGTTCGTATTATTACTCAAGATAATGTGGCTATTAGATTGCTTGTTGATTCTTTCAAAGGAAAAACATTGTAATGGTATAAGAATCTTCATTTGACATCCATTTCTACTTGGGATTAGTTAGGTGTAGTCTTGGTTAAATAATTTAAAGAAAAATATGATCATCTATCTATAGTTGAACAACTAACTACCATAAAAAGATACCCCCATAAATTCATGTTGAACTTTAACCTTAGATTTCAAAAGACATGGATTAGGATTCGTACATTGGTTATACCATCGATAGAGTATGTATTTTTGTACTACCTTAAGGCCCTTAATTTGATATAAATGTCATGATATAGTCTATGGGTGGTAATAATGCTCTAAATGCCTGTGAAATTACTATCAGAGAAAAAATAGCTTGATTTAAGTTAGGAAACTTACTCCAAGGCCTATAATTCCCTTTTTTCTATAATTACAACATGTTACTCCTCATAAAGCTCCCTAAATTCTATTTATATCCCCTTTTCCATCTCTAAAGTCCCAAGTTATAACCCCTCCTAATCAATCTAGTGAGATTGGTGATCTGAAAAGCATGTTACAAGCTTTTAGAAATGAGATTATTTCACTCAAGAGACAATAGTACCAAGGTAGACCTTACCAACAAAAAAAATAGGGTACTTATCAATCTTTCAATAACTAAAGACCCCTTATCAAGGTTTTAAGGATAATAGGCAACCTTATCAAAATCAAGAAACTATAACCCAAGATGTGACCAATACTTATAATGTTCCTAATTTTTTGTCAAATAATATCAAATATCAAGTTATTGTTCCTATATTATAGAAGAGTTAGAATATAGAGATAGTGAAAGTTCCCCAAATGCCCCTAAGTAGAGAACAACTAGTGTCTCAAAAATTATAGCCAAAGGTTAGTGGAACATCTTTTAGAATTATAGATAAGATGAAAAAATCAAATATTATTATTAACATGTGGGATTATCTTCCCATTCTAAGGCAAAATGACATGTTGATTCAATAAATTTTAGATATTAAAGTATCTAAGGAACTAGCTTAGAAATAAGGATCTGTCTTGGCCAATTTAGACTAGTAAATAAAGTAACTTGATCAACAAATACATAACATGACAAAGGTTGATGAAGATAATGTCAAGTCAAAAAAACCCCTCCTTTTTATCTCTCTTATATAGTAGGTGATTTCTTAGTCCATAATTATATGGTAGATAGTGGAGATAGTAGTACTGTCATACCTAAACAAATTATAAACAAGCTTGGTCTTGTCTATGATCTAAATACTAAAGGAGTATTACAATTATATATCTCACAAAAAAAATAGTAGGAATAATAAAAGGCCTAAAACCGACATTACATGCTTTCCTCAATGTTATTATTCAACAAGATGTAGTTTTAGTGGACTTACCTCCCTATTTTGCCATGTGCTTATCAAGAGATTTTATTTCAAAGATTGGAGGGTATTTGTTAGCTAATTAGACCTATCTAATGTTCATAACTATGTATGTCACTAAGGTTATACTTCATTTTGAACCTATTGTAATATTTTTTTTGGAACCATATATGCCAAGCATGGTGAACACTAATTATTTCATCTTAGAATAGGTGCTAGAAATTAGTGAGGTTGGATTTGAATCACCTCTAGATGGAGTCCCAGATATTTTCCTTGATGAATGGGCCTCTGATTTACATGGACATGATTCCTAAAAGTTAATTGAAGAATAAGGATTTGGTGACTATTGTCTTCATGAAAATGATGCACCAATTCCAACATTGATGAAAGATGATCAACCTAGTGAAGGATTATGGAAGCTATATTTTGATGGATACAAGAAAAAACATGACACTAGAGCTAGAATGATTTTAATTTATCCAACCAATCATCAAAGGTATTTATTTTCTCTTAAGTTTCAATTTGGTTTCTCTAATAATGTTATTGGATATGAAGCATTAGTGCATGGTTTGCAATAGGAAAGAAAGATGAAGGTTAATTCCTTATAAGTTTTTGGATATAATGAAATAGTAGCTCACCAAGTAAGTGAAATTAATATATGAAAGAATCCACCACTTAGGTCTTATAATCATAGAGTATGGGACCTATTTGAAGACTTTTAATCCTTAAATATTTATGCCATATCAAGAAATTAGAACAAGCATGTAGATAAGTTGGCTATTATTGGGTCATAATTTAATATCAATGATGAAATTAGAAGGGAAAATTTTCAATCACATATAATGGTAGTTATGAGACCTTCTGTCCTAAATAATAATGATAATTGTCATGTTTTTTGAATCTAATAGCTAGATTATCAGATTATTACAAGAATAAGCTAAGTTCTCTTCAAAGAACCAAGATAAGAATTTCCAATAGTACGATGACCAAATTATGTAATTGAAGATAAACAAGTTGCCTACAGGACTGGTCACCCTATAAAACATATTTAATAGAGATGATGAATTGATAAAAGAAAAATTTTATTTCTCAACCATGGAAGAGCACTAAACAAATGTAGAGATTGAAAATGGAAAAATTTTAAAGCTGGATAAAGTTTGTACATCTTCAGAGAAAGAAGCTTTTATCAAGTTATGTTCAAATTTTTTAGATGTCTTTACATGGCAGTATAGTGACATTAAAGGTTTTGATCCAAGTCTAGCTCAACACACCATTGAATTAAAAGATGAGACTAGGATATTTAGATAAAGGCAAAGGATAATTAATCTTAAACTTGAACCTCTAATGAGATTTGAATTTCATAAGCTCATTGAGTTAACCATAATATTTCTAATTAATCACTCAACTTGGGTGGTAAAGCTTGTTCTAGTATAGAAGAAGAATGGTGAAATAAGGCTATGTGTTGACTTTCATGACTTAAACAAAGCCTCTCTCAAAGACCACTACCCATTTCCATCAATGGAGCATATTTTATAGCTAGTTGTAGGTTTAAATAGGTTCTCTTTATTGGATGGTTATAGTGGATATAACCAAATTTTGGTTAAAGAAGAGGACTGATACAAAACAACCTTCATCACCAAGTGGGGGATATTTGTAGATAGAAAGATGCCTCTTGGTTTATATAATGTTTGATTCAATTTTAAAAAGGATATGGACATGGAATTTTAGGGTCTCCTCAACAAGTTTATTCTTATTTCTCTAGATGACATAACAATATTCTCTAATAACAAAGATGAGAATTTGATTCATCTCAGACAAGTCTTTGAAAGGTGTAGAGAATTTAGATTGTATTTAAGCCCAAAAAAGTGTGTTTTCTTTATTCATGAAGGTAGGATTCTTGGACATGTCATTTCAAAAAAAGGTTCAAGCATAGACCCTAATAGAATAGAATCAATTCTTGCACTATCATTGTTTAAGCATAAAAAAGCCTTACAAATATTTTTAGGAAATATTAACTTCATAAGGATAGACATTTTAAATTTTGCTACATTATCTAGGCCAGTTACAAACATTTTAAATAAAGGTTAAAGTTTTATTTGGTCTAAAGAAAGAGTGATAAGTTTTGAAGAGATAAAGAAAGCTATAACCAGTGCTTCTACACTTTTGAACCCCAACTTTACAAAATATTTCTTCTCATATAATTATGCTAACATTGACATAATTTCATGTATTCTCATGTAGTAGAATAAAGATACTTTATAGCAACCAATATCCTTCTTTAGTCAAGGCTTAGAATAATATGAAACAAAGTATTATTTTGTTGAGAAGCACATTATTTTAGTTATAAGGTCTTAAAAAAAATTAGGTACTTGTTGTCCAATAATAAGATACATTTCATGTTTTCACATCCAAGAGTTAAATACTTTTTCTAAATAAAGATATAAATGACAAAAGATCTAGTTAGATAACCAAGTCATGGAATATGACATTGAGATCAAGGTAATTAAGCTAGTGAGAGGTAAATGACTTTGTGAACATCTTTCCGAAGACTTTTAGGAATCTAATGAACATTTTATGGTGTTAAATGATCAATAAATTTCAAGTGATCAGGTCTTAACTTCCATTTGGTTCCATGATATGGTAAGGTATTTACAAAATGGTTTTCATCCTTCTCATCTCACTCCTTCAAAGAGGAGATATTTTAGATTGCTTTCATTTAATTTTCTCCTTGTCGATGATGTATTATTTAAAAAGGATATCAAAGGTATACTACTAAGATACATATAACTAGGTCAAACATAGGGATTAATTAAATAATTCCATGATGGACATGGTGGAGGACATTATTCAGCTAGGATCACAACCTACAAGATTATGAGAGGTGGGTATTACTAGCCAATTTTATTTGGTGATTGCCATGGATGGATCGTTAAATGTAGACAGTGTGCCATGTTTGTTAGAAAGGTGAATATTATAGCTTTACCTCTCTAACTAATTTTAGTTAATAAACCCATTGTCTAATGGGGATTGAACTTTATTGGTATTATCAACCCCTCTTAAAGCTTAGGACATAAGTGGATCATGACTTCCATAGATTATTTAACTGTCTGGATAGAGGAAGTAGCATTAAAAGAAGCTAATGAAACTAGTGTTTTGGACTTATATTAAGGTTTATTCACCATATTTGGGTTCCATTCAACTATAATTTTTGATAATTATATGGTTTTTGTAGGATCTAAGATCATCCAATGGGCAGTTCATCATATTATTTTCCTTAATACCTCATCAAACTATTATCCATAAGGCAATGGCCTTATTGAGTCTACTAACAAGAATTTATTGAAGATCATTAACGGGATTTTAGAAGACAATCAAAGATCATGTCATCTCAAATTGAAGTTAGCTCTGTGGGCTAATAGAATTACCTATAAGAGGTCAATTGCCAATTCTCCATACAAGCTAATATATGGTAAGGAAACAATAATGCATGTTTCTCTTGAATTCATTGCTTTGATATTGATGCATTAGCTTGAGATTTTGAAGACTAAGCTAATGCAAATAAGATATGTTAAACTCATAGAGATAGAGGAAATAAGGCATCAGGGAATTTTGGCCATGGAGGCCCATCAAGCAATGACAAAGAGATCTTTTGATAAAGGAGCTAGTTCAAGATCTTTCCAAGAAGTAGATATAGTCCTCAAGTGGGATGAGGATAGAGCTAATCTAGGAAATCACACAAAAATTGATTCTCTCTAGAGTAGTCCATATATAGTCTCTAGATGTAAGTCCTACAATGCTTTCCATCTTACAAGGATGAATGGTGAAGAGCTTCCTATCTTAGTCAATGGGATACATCTCAAACACTACTATTAAGGAAATCTAAGTCCCCTGTACATAGTTCATTGTTTCTATTTTTCTCCAAGTATTTTCTAAAACATTAATTTCCTTTATATTTTATCTCAAATAAGTGCTTCTATTTGCATAATTGTTTAGTAGTTATCTTCCTTTACTTTTTTAGTTTAGTTTCCCTTCTTTAGTTTGTTTCTTTCCCTATTGTTAGAATTCTTCTATCTTTGCAAATCAAGAGATTGTCTTGTAGTCATGTAAATGGTCCATGTATTATATTTTATGAGTCAAAGTCATGTATATGGTCTAAATTATCAAGCATAGCAAGCATGTTACCCAGCCAAGTCACCAAAGATGTTGACCAATTTTGGTATACATACCAAAAAAATATGCCTATTCCAAGAGTTCAGTGGAAGGAGTAGGATCTTCTTTTCTATAGCTACAAAGAGCAAGTATATGAATAGTTTATCATGGTATATAAGCTATGATGGATTAAGCAACATTTAAAGTGCACTTTTAAGGAAAATCTAAGTACAAAACTCCTTTTAGGCCAAGTGTTTACTTGAATTCTTTCAGACCTCTCATTTGGCTAAGTGTTAATTTTTTAGGTTTTCATTTTCTAAGCTAATTTTTTTTGGACTCTTTATTTTAGGCTAAGTGTTAAATTCTTTCCAATAAATTATCTGAGACAAAGTTTCCAAAGGATAACTATTGAATTATTTCAAACAAAATGTCAAGCAAAATACAAAGACCTATTTATTTTGAGAAAATTATTTAAACAATTTTCCTAAAGGATAACTCTTCAATGAAATGGTCCTTTTCAAAAACACTGAAGGATAAGTCTTCAAGTAAAGTATCCTAAACAATTTTTCCAAAAGATATCCTTTTCAAGAAAAGTGTCCTATGAAATTTCCCCAAAGGGTCTTTTCTCGATAAAATGGACCAATGTAAAAGTTTTAAAGGAGCTTTTGAAGCCAAATGTCCACAACACATTTCCCTAGGGATCATTCTTTGAGAAAGTGAACCAAAACATTTCTTTTGAAGGATATCTTTTCCAAGTAAAGTGGCCAAAAGGGTCATTTTTCAAGTGGTTTAGTTATAGTTTTTTGAAGGATCTATTTTCAAGGAAACTTCCCCAAAAAAATTTCTAGTAAAGGTTTTGAAAGAAACATGATGTAGATTTATTCCCTCAGCCTGCAATTCTCCTTCACTTTATTTACAAAGTGCAAATCTTCATTGACCAACACTAGGCCTTATTTTTTTGTCCAAATGGATTAAAACTCAAACACATGTTTAAAAAGGTTTCAAACTACTTATAAAAATTTCATCAATTTATTCCAAACCATATCAAATCATTTCTATCCATCTTTATCATTCCTTATCCTACATTTCATTCAATATTTTCTACCTATATTCATTCATTCACTCTTAGTTCTTTGAAATATGCAACAATGATCCTATGGGTTTTCTCTCAATGTATTTTGATTATAGTCACCTTATAGGTGTTCTTCATAATCTATTCACACTTCTCAACTCTTTATATACTTTATTTAATGCATAAACCATCTCCTTACAACTCTGCCATAACTTTCTTTTGCTCCTTGTAGCCATTTTTTCTTATTTTTCTCCTTATATGGATATGTATGGAAACCAATAAATAAAAAACCTATAATTATAGGTAACCTTTTCCCTTTACAATTGATCACCAAGTTACAACCTCTAAATCATTTTTTAGTCCACTTTACTTCATACATTTAAGCCACTATTTAGGCCTATTAGGTCTAGTGTTCCCTATTCCAAAATCAGTCTTGTATAATTGTACTTCTTAGTACATAAATCTCTAAAAAAACCCTAAAACATCTTCAAGGGCACTTATATCTATCAAACTACAATTTTTTGCACAATTTCATTGGTAAAATCTCATTATATGCATCAAAACCTAGATTCATGGTTTCTAGTCCATTATCAAGGCTGAGAGCCTATGAATTTGTATATATTTTACTATAGGAGGTTTCAAATAATAAAATTTTGTTTATTTGGTCTATATAGGCCCTATAAAACTTAATAAATCCTTATAAAGCATTGTTCAATACATTCTCTTTATTTTCAACTCAAGACTCCCTTGACTGTGACAATCAAAGGACTAACTACAGGTCTAAAAACCTTATCTACATGTGCAAAGAATAAAACAAGGTAAAAAAGGTCAGAAAAGTATTCTACTTCTTCTAAGTCTTGTATCACCAACATTAAGACCACATTCTTCCAAGTATCTCCCAATGCACTTAATTTTTACAAACACTATCTGCCACAATAATAGGGGTTTATATTGTAACTATCTTAGCATTAAATGATTTCCTCACTCTTTTTTCATACATTGGAGAAATTTTCAACTTCACTTCTTGTATTACAATGAACCATACAATATTTTGTTTCTTAACAATAATTCCCACACATAGGTTATTGACTATGTTGATCAAATAGGGTATAAAAATAATTACAAACACTCATCCTTTGGGTTATATGCTTCATTAAACAACTTACCAAGCATGTCACCAACTCAATCATAATATTTATATAAAATTTACCACTTCATGCAAGGATAGATTACAAACACATAGAATTCTATTGATCATTATGACACATAAAATTGTATATAGTGCAGGGTCTGGTCATACTCAATTCTAAAATTGAAACAACTTATTAAGGAGAAATTATCAAAATCTTATTAGATGAAAATTCCTTCAAATACACACTGAAAACAAATCATTCATTACCATTTGAAATTCATATGTAGCTTTAGTGTATTAAAAAATTACTCACAATCATACATTTGCTTTGGCAGACCTTCTTTCACTCACCATCATGTTTTTCCTATTTTTTCACATGTTCTCCTTACAAAATACTACACACTCTACCATCTTTCTACTATCAAATAAAATATAAATCAAGACTCTTATAACCGTTTATTGAAACAAGAAACTTCTATTTACTCTAAAACCCACGTAGGGTGATCAACATTATGAATGTCAGCTCATTATTTTAACTTGACAGATACATTCAAACCATCTTAGGACCTTCATGAGAACATAAAAGGTCTAATATAACATTATTTAATAATTACACATCATCTATACTCATTTAAATCCACTAAAACATTATGAACATTTTTAATTCCCTTTTGGTGGGAAAACTAAATTTGACTCAAATTCAAATTTGCACTCTCTTGAAACACATTTTTAGACAATCTATGATCATTCCAAGATGCCCCTACATCTTACTCCCAAGGGGGGAAAATAACTTGACCTCCATCTTCTTCTTCATTTATATTCTCATACAAATGTGTGTGCTCCTTGTTTCCATGCTTATGTCTCTGCTTCCTCTTCTAAGTATTCCTTTGTTCTCTCTCCTACTGCTACTCATCTTGATGCTTATACCTATAATCATTCTTATTTCTTTGTTTTCTCTTATGATATTCTTTAATCTTTATGGCATTGAACATGAATTTCCATTATCATCAATCACCTACTCTATCATTGTTATTTCTACCTCTTCATCTACATACCTAGTCCACTGTGTTATTCCCAAAATCAGTAACTTGTTTTTTGTGTACAAACATGTCAACCATTTCAGTCCTATAGGCCAAAATGGTCTCTTTCTTTCTCAAAAAATGTTCTGAGCAGTCAAGTTATTCAATTGCACAAGCCTTTTTAGCTAAGGAAATTATAGGTTCAAAAGGTGGGCTTTTGCAAAGAAAAACACTTAAGGCATTTCCTAAAAAATTGTAAGGATGGTTCAACACCGAGGTTTAAATAAAAAAGGTTTAATGGCTGGGTCAATGAGTAGGAATGAAACTTTGAACCATTAAACTATTGAACCATTGAACTCTAAAAATTTCATCAGTTCAAAGGTTCAACGAGTTCAAAGCTTCAACGCATTCAAAGGGTTCAAAATTCAAAGTTCAAAGTTTGAGAAAATAGTTCAAACAATTGGTTCAATAATACATTGATTTCCTAAAGAAGACTAAGTGAACGTGGCTCTTTACAAAACATTAAACCGCTAAATTATCAAACCATTGAACCGTTGAACTAGTGAACTTTGAAAGGTTCAAAGGTTCAAGGTTCAAAATGGTTTAGGTGACAAATGACATCCCCATGGATGTCAAATTCAGGGTGATGAAATAACCATTGATTTTCAAATAGCACAGACATAAGAACAAACTCAACGACCAGCCAAGAAAGGAGCCAAAGAAACGAGAAGAAGGTGAGAAGATATCCCCAAGAGCTCAGATCAGGAAGAAGAGGAAAAATATAGCAAGGAAAGAGGGAATCAAATAGAGAATCCAAAAATATCTACAAAAGAGTTATTTTAGGAGGTGGAGCAGTCCATTAGGTGGACCTCAAAGAGTGCAAGAATTTAATGGCATGGCCTATTTTTCTTCATTGAGTAAAGGAGAATGGACGACCATGAAATCATCATAAAGAAGACAAGGAAACCCATGCTTTAGAGGAGACATTTGAGATGATTTAGAATTCCAAAGTCACGACTGGTAACTTGCTCCAGCATGGCCCCTACACAGAACTTCCTCTTTCCAAAGCATTCAATGTATCTTGGGCCATTTTGTGAAAACAAGCACCAAATTCTTTCTTTGGATGCTATATATTGTAATCTCTCATTTTAAATAAAGGAGATCTCTCTGTTATTAGAAGCAAAACTCTACCCAAATTAAAAGTCATTCCTAAGACTTTGAGCTCAGACTGTTAATCATATTTTATCAAGTGAATGAGAAATCAAGTGATTTTTTAGACTTTGTGTTGAAATAGCTTGTGTTATATAGGAAATCATTCTTATATCTTTTTCCTAAATACAATCTTGTCTATTTAATCAAATAAGCAAAACAAGTGGAAATAATTTGAAAGATGTATTAAAGTCGACTGTGGGAGACTTTGTGCTCCCATAATTATCTTTAGTCTGTGTGTTTTATGTTCTAGGATATTGGAGAGATTTTGAGCTCCCCTAATCCTTCATAATCTTTTACTCTATTTTAGTTTTTGGTGGATACTTTGTGTTGTACTTCATACTAATATGTTACTTTGTCCTAAATCAGTAGGAAAAACAATGAAAGACTTTGTGCTTTCATGGGTTTCTTGTGGATTTAGTTATTATCCATGAAAGAATTCATGTTGTTTACTGAACATCATTTTTGAAAGAAGAGAAATGCCTTCAGTAATTACACAAAAATTCTCCTTTATTTTGTGAACATCATCTCTAAAAAAAGAGAGATGGATGGTATTATTTTACCCCTGAATCTATTTTCAATTTATATTAGTATATTATAGTTTATAGGGAACCTCCCCTTGCTGAGAGGAGAGATTTATCTCATTGTGCTGTGGTAACCACACCCATTTTTCCATATAAATCTCATTGTGTTGTGGTTGATATACCCATTTTGCAATTAGTTAATTAGGGACAAAATATTCACCCAACAATTTTTGGCGACTCCACTAGGCAAGAACATGTAATTTGAAGCCTCAAGCTTCAAATTGAAGCATTTTCATTTCTTTTTCATTCTACACTCTGGCAGATCCATGGTACACATAAAGCCAGAGAGTTCAAGATATTGTTGATCCTATGTTTGAGTTTGTACAAAAAAATAATTTTGACCTTTCTCTTCCACAATCTCACCTTCAGTGAACTAGGAGTTTTCCTCCTATAGACGTCATGTCACCAATACCTAGCAAAGCTTCACTTTCCTCTACTAGAAAATCTTTGTCTATACATACCCTATAGAGGTTCATTATCTCTCCTTTCAATCATCATATCATGGCAGCCCAAGGCCCTTGGGGTAACTCCTTTGGCCCCCTAAATCTAACCCCACCTTTATATGAACTACCTCGTAGTTCAAGATAGAAATTTTCCAAGTTCTATGGTGATGGAAGAGTTCATCTTGATGAGCATATTACAGCTTTCTGCATAGCATGTGGTGTGATAGGCATTGAATTTGAAGATATAGTGGTCAGGCTATTTGTGGAAATATTATAAGGTGTTGTTGTAGACTAGTTTTATCATCTACAAGCACAAATAGTAACTGACTGGAACACTCTCAAGGCCAAGTTTGAGGCTAGGTTCAAACCCATAGAAGATGCACATGCCCTATTAGCCTAGCTTATGCAAATGAAGAAGGAGCCTCATGAACCCATGCAAGACTTTGTTTCTAAATTTGACAAGTTGAGGAATAGGATTCCTACAATTGCTCAGCTGATGCCAAAAAATCTTAAATGCTTCATCAATTCTCAGCTTCCTGAATTGAGTTTCCTTTTAAGGTGGGCTGGCCACATAGATCTTGCTACAGCTTAGATTTTGGCCACTAAGGTTGAAGATGATCTTATCTTGGTAGGAAAGATAAGAAGAGATCCTAACAAAAATAAATCTTCTTCATCTTTTGAAAAATTTCTCTACAAGCACCACTGATCCTATGGTGTAAAAGGTAGCAAATGAATTGCTAGCTTTGAAAAAGAAAATGGCACAAGGGATGTCTACCCTTCCTTCTTATCAAGATATACCAAGGAGGATGTTTCCCAACTAGTAAGATGAAGGCAATACTACCAAGAATCAAGGGCAACTAAATCATTTCCCTCTCCCATAGGGGAAGCTTACCATTGAAGTAGCACTGGCTAACTCAGTAGTTGGTTATCATGAAGCTGAACATAATTTTTCTTTCCAACTTGAGCTGGGCCAAGAAGATGATGCTAATATCTTTAAAGAAGGTGACAAAGAATTAGTTGGTGACTCCAACATTGGTTTCCTAAATTACTAGCATGAAGCTAGAAGTAAGAGAGAAATGTTTGATGGATCATACATTATTTTTACTAGGTCCCAAAACTAGTCAACTCAATATGCTGATAAGGGAAAAATAGGGGAAGAATCTCGACTAGTAATTTCAATTGCTAAATGGGGGAATTTACTATCCTTCTAATCAAAGGACCTGGTGATCAATAAAAAATTAAGTACCTCAAACAACCCTACACCTTTTGCTTCAATTTCTCATACTAGTACTACACCCAATAAAACCTAGAATGATGGACTTCCTTCCTCTATTTCTAGTTTATTTTAGTTATTTGAAATAATTGATCATACTATAAAGACCAAGATCTAAATGTCTAAGTTTTAATACTTACAAGCCAACCTTGATAAGTTGGATAGGCTAGTTGAATGCATCAAGAACAAAACTGTCCTTGCAAGACAAGATATTTTAAAGGTAACTCATGATCCCCTAAAGAACACATTCACCTAGAACAATCTTGTCATTACTCCTCCTGTTGCTCCTGGGAAGACATAACCTTTCTATGTTTCCCTGTTGATAAATGGTCATAAGCTGAACAACTACATAATAGACTCTGACGCCTTTGACAATGTGATGCCCTCCAAGGTGGCAGACTCTCTTAGTCTCACTCTGACTAAAACTTTTGGGAGATGTTTATCCATGGAAAATAAGCAAGAGACACTTTTGGGATAGATCAAAGATGCCTAATTTGCATTCGTGGCCTTCCTAGAAAAAAGGATTAAAAGGACAGTCTTGGTGATCAATGTTCCAACTTCCTATGGCATTCTGCTTGGACAAATTTTTTGCAAGGATGTTAGTGGAGAATTGAACATGGACCTATCTGAGGTGAGGATACCTATCAAGGGCATCATACAAATGCTCCTTCCTGAGAAGGAGTCAAAATACATTGTCACCCAAACATCAGCCCCTGAAGCTCAAACTCTATTTGAATCCTCAGGAATGGGTAACTATTTTCTATCCATAGAAGATGTTTCTATTTCATCAAATGAAAGTTATATAAGTGACAATCCAAAAAATTAGACAAGATGTCAAAAGAATTGGTGGATCATAGTTCAGATAAAAAAGGAACTTCCCTCTCTAATGAAGAGAAGTCTGAAAGGAGATCAGATTCTAATGATGTCTAAATTCTAAAAATTGATGGTAGTAATTCTTCTACTAGTTATGGAGCTAGAATTGTTTTGATATCTCCTCAAGGAGATATTTTTCCCTATTCATATAAGTTATAGTTTAGCAATACCAATAACACCACTGAGTATGAATCTTTGTTGCTCAGATTGAAAGCTGCTCAAGCTAAAGATGTTAAGCTTCTTCACACTTGAGGAGATTTTGAACTGGTGGTTTATCAGGTAAAGAACCTATATCAAACTAAGAATGAAATATTGTTAAATTATCGCAATATGGTGTGGGACTACCTTGAAAGTTTTGAGGCTTTCAATATTTTTGTGATGCCCAGAGAATTCAATGATCGAGTAGATTCCTTGGCCATCTCTACAACTTCCATGGTTCCTCACCAAGATTTTAAAGGGAATAAGTACACTATTGAGTTGGTCTTTCGACCAAGTGTACCTAATAATGCCAACCATTGGTAGGTGTTTAATGGTGACAACAAAATCATTACTTTTTTGGAATAGATGGATAGCTTTGATGAGCTTTATTTTAAAGGTAGTGAATCTCTACCATGGGAATCAGCTCCCAAAACAAATTTAAAAACTGGTGAAGAGTTCTTTCATCTCAAAGGGAATAAAATTCCCAAAGGGTTAGTTTCTCTTGAGAAGCTATTTAATGAGTATGATAAGTTTATCAAGAAGAAATAAATTAATTCAAGTTCCTCCAAATATTTTGATCAAATAAATTTGAGTACATAAGATAATCCCAAAATGGTCAACATCAGGAATTATTGCACTCCTGATGAAAAACTCAAATTCATTACTTTGCTTCACCATTACATTGATGTTTTGTTGTACTCTTATGATGATCTAAAATCTCTTAGGCCTAAAGAAATTTGGCACAAAATTCTTCTCAAGGTTGGGTCATTGCCTCACAAGTAGAAATGAAGGTAGTACAACCCCAAGATATCAAGTATTATTCTTTGTGAGATCCAAAAAATGTTAAATGTGAGGATAATTTTTCCAATCCATCATTCCACCTAGATTCCAAAAATAGTCCCTATGAGAAAAAAGAATGGAGAAATTCACCTCTGTGTTGATTTTAGAAATCTAAATCAATCCTCTTTAAAAGAAAACTACCCCTTGCCCATCATAGAGTTGCTACTGTAGATAGTAACTGGCTCAGAGATGTTATCAATGTTAGATGGTTTTTTAGGGTATAATCAAGTGAAATTTGGTGAATCAGACCAACATAAGACCACTTTCACTACACCTTGGGGTACCTTTACATATTGTAGAATGCCTTTTAGTCTGATTAATGTTGGCACCACCTTATAGAGAGCAATGGATCTTACCTTTAGAAATGAAATGGGGAAGTTCATTATGCTATATCTTGATGACTTGACTATCTTTTCTAAACATCATCTTGATCATGTGCATCATTTACAATAAGTGTTGGAACAATGTCGACAAAATGGAATTTATCTCAATCTTAAGAAATCAATTTTTGGGTTATAGAAGGGAAACTTCTGTCACATTTTTATCCTAAAAAGGCATAAAGATCAACCCAGAAGAGTCAAATCCATCCCAGAGCTTGCTCTTCCTACTAGTAAGACTGTAGTCCATTCTTTCTTTAGAAAGGTGAATTTTCTATGAAGGTTCATTCCTAAATTCACAGTGAAGACTTGCCACATTGTCAACATGATGAAGGGTAAAGCTAATTTCCACTAGACTAAAGAAGGCAAGTTAGCATTTCAAGATATCAAGGAAGCTATCACCCATGCCCCAATCCTGATTTGTCCAAATTATACCAAAGACTTTGTAATATATAGCTATGTTTTTGAACACATGCTTTTAGCCATTTTGGTTTAGTATAACAAAGAAGGTATGGAGTCCCCCATATATTTCATGATTTCTCCTCTCAAAGCTCATGAGCTAAAATATTCAAACATGGAGAATCATTCTTATACTGTGATTAAGGTGGTAAAACACTTCCATTTTTACATCCGAAAATCACACACTATTACTCAGGTTCCTGATACAATAGTAAATTTCATTCTAACTCAACAGTAGTTTAAAACTAAAAGGGGCAATTAGATTGATAAAATCCAAGAGTTTGATCTTGTTATCAAACCTACGAAGCTTGTGTGGGGAAGAGGTCTCTGCCAATTAATTACTGATAATATACCAGAGGAAGTAGGGCATGAAGAAACAGAGGTTGAAGACATGCCTACAGTTCTCTTTGTCACCACTATGAATGAGTGGTATTCTAATATTGCTCATTTCCTTACCTATGGTGAGTCTCTTGCCCACCTATCTCATAAATAAAAGAGGACTGTTAAGTTGAAAGATGCTAACTTTGTCCTGTGGGACAATGCTTTCTACAAGAGGAGCCTTGGTGGGGTATTTCTTCGTTGCATGGATAAAGTACAATAGAGAAAACTTTTGGAGTCTTTCCACAAATTGGCTTTTAGAGGAAATTTTTATTCACCTGTGACTACCCATAAGATTCTATGAGCTAGGTACTATTGGCCTACTCTATTTCAAGATTCATACACTTGGGTGTGTAGATGCGAGCTGTGTCAATAGTTCATTGGGAAACCCAAGTTGGCTGCATTACCTCTCAGGCCTGTGGTGATCAGAGAGCCTTTTTAGAAATGGGGTATTGATTTCATTGGCATTATAAACTCATCCTCGTGTGTTAGACATGACTATGTTCTCATAGCCACAGACTATTTTACCAAGTGGGTGGAAGCCATTCCAGTCAAGCATGTTACTTCAAAAGTGGTATGTAATTTCCTCAAAGAAAATATTATTTCCCAGTTTTGAGTCCCAACCAAGATTTTAACAGAAAATACAACGTATTTCTCTTCTCATGAGGTTACCCATGTTTCTACGCTAGATTCGCTTTCACATTTAAAAATAGAAATAAGAAACTAAGAAATGGTCTAGGGTTTGTACGTACCCGAATTGTAGACGTGCACACTAGAATTCAGACAATAGCAGGAACTCCTCTTTGGTTGTGGAGGATGACACTTGAAAGAAAAAGAGACTAAAACACAAAAAAACATTAGATGAGGAGATGGTGGGCTGTCAAGTAAAAGCTTGATCCTTGAAGTATAAAGACTTCTTTGAGGGATATCAACCCACTGATTAAAAATAGAATATTTGACAGAAATAGAAATAATGAAAAACAAAATGAAATAAATAAAAGACAAAAAGCAAAATGCATACTTGATATGTAGCAAACTGCTTTGCACAATCACCGGCATCGGTCTCTGTGCCAGCATCGGTCAAGGAATGTCACCAACATCGGTTAAGATGCTGACGTCGGTAGGGGTAATGACCGGCGTCGGTTGGGGTAGTAGTTCTTAGACGGGGTCTGGTTGGGTTTGGATAGGTTTCAAGATTGCAAAATGGTCTGAAGTTTCATCTAAGGGTTAGGGAACCTATGTGGGAGTCAAGGGGATTGTTTGGGGGTCTATGTAGGGATCTAGGCAGAGTTACAGACTGTATATTCTGGAAAGGGTGGATAGAGGTGATATGGGAGGAAGTCAAGTTAGGTCTGTGGTCTGAATCTAAATCTGGGCAATGATATCAATTAAAAACAATAACCAGAAAACAAAATAAAAGCACAAAACAAATGCTTACCTATTACTTGATGAAAATAGAGTAGGAGACATGATTGTTATTGTCAGTGTGTTGCAGAAGTTTGATGTAGCAGACCTCCAGTGAGATTACTGAAGCAGAATACCTGTATCGGAGAGAGAAAATGTGAGAGATTTGATTGCAGATTGATTGAATGCAAAGTTGGCTGATTGTTTCAAAGGTCTAATGAAAGAATGTTTTGAAAGAAGGTCTGATAACTGATTGAGAACTAAATAACAAATAATAGATAACAGATAATGGATAACGAATCTTGTGTTTGGGTCGAGAATGCAATGTAAGGATAACCAATGCCAGCATAACTGCCGACATCAGCCGAGAAGTGACCGACGTCAGCCGAGTAGTGACCGACGTCGACATATGCAGAATGGGGGCAGAGGTTAATTTTAGCCTTCTACTCATTCTTACATGCTACCAGGGTCAAGGCTCATGATAAAATGGTTGACAGGGGTTAAATAGGCATGGGAGAATAAAATGGGGGTTAAGGGGAGGATGACAAGGGTTAGACACAATTTTGGTGTCTACATTTGCCCCTTTTTGTCTTGTTGGTTATTCTAGATGAACTGCAAGACAAAAACAAGAGTTGGTTGCCCCAGGTGTGGGATAAGGTCAATTCCATCTTGTTGGTTGTTCAAGTGAATTACAAGACAAAAAAAATAGGAAGAGAAATGGTACCAGATGAGATGAGGTATTATCCCCCCTCAAAGCAGGAGTCGAGGGAAGGGAACCAGGAATCAGGTGCTAATTTGACAAAGAGTAGATGAAAAATGGTGAGGGTGAATGCTGCAATAGTCGTGATTGCATGCATACCACTTCATGAGATGGTCAGGTCAAATTGTCATAGGTCAAGGGTCAAGGAGTGCCAAAATTGAAGTACCCAGGCCCCAGCATTTGGTCGTAAGTTGATTGGATTATTCAATCAAAGCTATAGCTCTAATGGGTCATCGTGTTCTAGGTATCTCGGGCTCAGGGAGTGCTCTTGGAAACACAAAAATGTCACAAGTAGTGTGGATCAACTGGCTTGCGATCCTATACTTGTGAGGGTCAAAAATAGTTTGTGCATAATTTTGCTAACCATTCACGAGGTAGCATACATGCAAAAAAAACCAAGGCAAAGTCATCTTGGAAGTGGTCAAGGTCAGAGGAGATAGGCATGATCTCTAATGGTCATTGGTTGAGGTGGATGGATGGACGAAAGGATGTGGCCAAGCTAACCTCATAACACTGAGTGCTACCTACATAGCCCTTGTGTGAAGGGCCTCAGGCCAATGTAGTTCTCCCTAAAAGGGAGGAAGGGTCAAAGTGGTCGATGGTCTTGGTCGAGGTCAAAAGGAGGAAAGAAGGTTTGTCCATCAGAGAGATGAATAAATGAGGGTGGTCGAGCTAACCCCAAAAGACGTCGTGTCATCTGAGTGCTACCTACATAGCCCAGATTAGAAGGGGCCTCAGACCAATGTAGTTCAGACTAAGAGACAAAAGGGTCGATGATGGGTGTGGTCATGTGTCAAAATTATGAGGAGAAAGAAGATGTTACAACATTTTCCATATTGTGTGATGGTGTATTTTATAACATTGGTCAAGGGGTCTTTCATCCCTAGCAATTTTCCATAGGCGTGATGGATGTATGCTAAAAATGAATTGGGTCCATTTATGCTTCAACAAGTATTGGTTTATGCTTAACATAAATTGTGTCTGCTTGATAGTTTCCATGTGTATTGGTGTCCATAGAAACTATGTGAAATGGACTATGATGATGTTGGTGGTCTGAAAATGTTGAGGTGGGTTTGGAAAAATGTCAAATGAGTGGATGTGACCAAAGTGTAGAGAAAAAGTGAAAGACAAATTGCTCTTTCATTGACAAGGACCAGAATGACAACATAGATAGGGGTTATTAGAACTAACAACCCCATTCATGCATGACGTCATTGACCATAGGTTGTGTTAGAAAGGTAATCGAATCACTTTGACATTAAAGTGAGCTCAAAGTCCCTTAAGCAGGTGATAGGAGGAGGATAGGGTAACCTGTTTTAGAGCAGAGATAACTTTGCCCCTTTTTATAGGAGACCCTGAGACAACTACAAGCCAAGTCCATGATTTTTTTTTAATGCAGACTGATCAATGTGGGAAGTCTGCATAGAGATGTCATTTGCTTGGTGGTCATTTGTGAAGCTGATCAATGCGGGAAGCTTCTAAGAAATATTGTTGTTTGTAGCAAGAGTTATTCATAGCCATCCTTCGAGGGAGTGGTCTATATTTTGCTTTATATGTAAGGGCTTTGAATAGCTGTCCTTTGAGGGAGTAGTCTATTAGCTACAACAATGATAGTATAGCTGTCCTTCGAGGGAGCAGTCTGCCTTTTTGATTCTGATTTAGTGACCTTGGATATTTTGACATCTTGATTTTTTTGATAGAAATGTGAGTCATGGACAAGATTATATAAGGTCAAGGGCTCCCTTTTATTAGGACAAAGCATCCATACTGTATAAAAGGGGTATATAGGATTTGTTAGGGGAAGTAGGGTTGAAAGGAATGAGGACTAAGAGGATGGGGATTGCTCAAGGGATGAGCTCAAGATAAATGTGAAGTGGATGAGTACTCGACTAATAGTAGAATGGTCGTAGATGCAACGCATTAAGAGGCTCAGGTTCTGGCCGTCCATCAAGAGAAGACAAACAATACGTCCCTGATCCATACTTGTGCGTGATAATGAAAGGTCTGAGCCAATTAGGGTCAAACTTACCTCATTTACTTCACTCCATATTGGTCACATGCTGATTTTCTTTGAGGACGAGGTCTCCGATATTGAAATTTCATTCTCACAAATTTTTGTCATAGGCTCACTTGATGCGATGTTGATAGACATGGAGATGGTTGAGGGCAGTAAGACGACGCTCGTCAAGTAAGTCAAGTTGAGCTAAGCGATCTTGATGAAAGTCATCATTAAAAAGAATGCTATGCAGAGAGATGTGGAGAGATAGGATCTGTACTTCGAGAGGTAGGATAGCCTCTGTTCCATACACGAGAGAGAAAGGGGTAGCACCTGTGGAGGTTTGGATGCTAGTGCGGTAAGCCCACAAAGTGAAGGGAATGTGAATATGCCAATCTCTTCTAGTGTTGCTAACCACCTTCATGAGAATTTTAGTCAATATTTTGTTGGAAGCCTCGGCCTGCCCATTTGCTTATGGGTAGTAAGGTGAAGAGAAACTGAGTTTGATGCCAAATGAGTCACATAGTTTTTGGACGGTCTTATTTTTTAAGGACTTTCCATTATCGGTGATGATTTTGTGAGGGACATCAAAATGATAGATGATGCGGGTGTTGATAAAGTCGACAATCTTGTCAGATTTTGTGGAGACAAGAGGAATGGCTTCCACCCACTTGGTGAAATACACGGTGGCGGTGATGATGGATTGATGATGAAGAGACAAATGAGGGTTAATTTCACCGATGAGATCTAAGCCCCACTGAGAAAAAGGCCAAAAATCCTAAGCAACTTGTAAGGTGTGACTAAGAAGATGAAGCAAGTTAGAGTGCTACTGACACTTGATGTAACGCTGAACATAGCCGCTACAGTCTTGATGAAGGGTGGGCCAATAATAGCCCAGACGAAGGATGCGCTTGGCAACTGAGTTCCCATTGAAGTGACCCCCACAAATTCTATCATAGACTTGTTTAATGGCATGAGAGGTTTTAGTGGAGGTTAGACAATGAAGAAGGAGGCCGTCGAAGCCTCACTTATAGAGAAGACCCCCTAGCATGGTATAGTGAGTTGTGCATTTGATGAAATCCCACCGTGTATTTCTAGAGAGATTGGGAGGGATGATAGAATGAGATAAGTAGTCCATAAGTTGTTTATACCAAACATCCCATGGATTAGAGTTTATGGTGTTGACATTGTTAGAAGAAAGGTATGAAGGCAACGGTAGACGATGCACTGTGACAAAAATTCTAGAGGACGATGATGAAGATGAAATATGCGAGGTGAGAGAAGCCATGGTGTCAGCAAACTTATTCATGGATCAAGGAATAGTCTGTAAGAGGTAATGGTCAAAAGAGGTGAGGAGAGTGTCAGCACAATTTTGTACCTTTACAAAATTTCATTTTTACAGAGGTATGAACCATTGACCTAATTGACGACAAGCTACAAGTCACCGAAGATGTTGATGGACTTGATGCTGAGAGAGAGGGCAGTCTGAAGTCCCAAAATTAAGGCCTCGTATTCAACCATATTATTGGTACAATTAAAGTCGAGCTTGAAAGACAGAGGCATGGGCTCACCATCGAGTGGGATGAGAATAACTCCCACACCCCCACCAAGTTGACATTTGGAGCCATCGAAGAACATGGTCATTTAGTAGACAGTGTCATCGGTGGAAAGTGTGGTGATAGACTCGTCAGGGAACTCGCACTGTGAAGGTTGATTGTTGAGAAGAGGTGTGCCTGCTAGTTGATCAGTGATGGTTTGCCCCTTGATGGATTTCTACTAGATGAATTCGAGGTCAAACTCAGCAAGCAACATGAGCCACCGAGCCATACATTGATGTTGATATGGCTTGGAGTGCATAAACTTAAGAGGGTCGGTGTGAGTGATGACAAAGGTTTTGTGATTGAGAAGATAGTGGTAGAGCTTGGTAGCGACAAAGACTAATGCCAAATAGAGTTTCTCGATATGAGTATACCGAGTTTCATAGTCGACTAGTGTTCAACTAATATAGTAGACCGCTTGCCCACGGTAATGCTCATCTCGGTGCGTGATCATGGTACCTAATGAATGGTTAGTGACGGAGATGTAAAGGTAGAAGGGTTGATCATCTTTAGGTGGAATGAGGACTGGTGGAGAGACCAGATAGTGTTTGAGGGCTTCAAAAGCCTCTTGAAAGTCCTTATCCCATTTAAAGGAGATGTCCTTCTTAAGGAGATGATGAAAAGGTTGGCAGTGGTCAGAAAGCTATGAGATGAAATGGCAAATGGACTGGAGCTTCCCTTGTAGACTGCAAAGCTGTTTGATATTGGTCAGAGGTGGCATCTCGAGGATAGCATGGATCTTAGTGAGATCTATCTCGATGCTATGGAAAGAAATAATAAAGCCTAAGAGCTTGTCAAAGAGGACCCTAAAGACACATTTCTTGGGGTTAAGGCAAACATTGTATTGAAGAAGGTGAGAGAAAATGATTTTGAGAATGGTTAAATGGTCATGGCAAAGCTTGGACTTGCCGAGTAGGTCATCCACATAGTCCTCTATGATTTTATGGAGGAGATCATGGAGAATGTAAGTCATGGCACACTGATAAGTGGCACCTACATTCTTCAAGCCAAAAGGCATGACCCGATAGTAGAAAGTCCCCCATGGGGAGATAAAGGTAGTCTTGTGCTGATCTTCTAGTGCAATCAGGATCTGATTGTATCCTAAAAACCTGTCCATGAGAGATAGCATCTCATGGCCAGCCGTAAGATCAACAAGTTGGTTAATGTTGGGAAGAGGAAAGTCATCTTTGGGATAGGCTAGGTTAAGGTCGTGATAGTCCATGCAGATCCGGATCCCCCCAGTCATTTTGGTGATAGGGACGATGTTAGAGACCCACTGCGGGTAGTCGATGGGCTGGATGAAAGAGACAGAAAGGAGGCGCTGAAGCTCCTCTTTGGCAAGGAGCGCCATGTGAGGATGCATCTTTCGAAGCTTTTAATTAATAGGCTTAGCCTTTGGTTTGGTGACTATGTTATGGGTAGCGGTGGTGGGGTCGATGCCAGTCATGTCATGGTAGGTCCAGGTTAAGGCCTTCCTATGGTTTGAGAGGAACTGGAGGTAGTTTAGCTGCTCCTAAGCATCTAAAGATTGACCAATATTTAAGATGTGAGGAACATCAGAAGAAGGGAGGTTAATTTCAATGGTTGATTCATTTAACATAACCTGGGTCTCAGAAGGGAGAGAGCGCTGGATGAAAGAGTCATTGGCACCCATATAGGAAAGAATGGCGTCATCGTCAATGCAGTGGATAGTGTGAATGATCGCTGACTCATCTTCTATCATGTTGGGATAAATGAGAGGGAGGGACCTGGACACCCCATTTAGCTGATAAGTCAGAGGTTCCAGGCGGATGGTGTTTATGAAAAAAAGTAGGAGGGATGGAAACCACCGACTCCGTAGGTGAAGAGGGAAGAATGGGTGAGCTATGAAGAGATTGATCAAAGGTGGGTTTGGGGTAAAGGTCTGCAGGGGCCTAAGTGGGGTCATGATATCCCAAGCCATACCGTTTCTTGGCATCGTCATCATTGAGCAGTTTGATGGGCTGATGGGAGCCTTGCTCATAGCGTTCGAAGCCAAAACCCTTCCATGCACGCCTGTAAAGGTAGGTGTGTGCAAAGGCAGGGTTGCCAAGAAATGAGAAGTTTGATGTGAATAGTTGCAGTGAAGATAGAGGATTGCCATCAGTAGGAGCTTGATTGAGCCCCCCATAGACAAGATTGGTTCGAAGGTGAGGAAGACCATAAGGCACAACCATCCCGATCCAGTGATCATAACTGGGGCTGTGATGAAGGTGTCCATACTCTTGTAGAGTTTGGAACATGTCTAAGGCTAGCAAGTGATATTCCCCAAGTGAAAGTCATTGGAAGATGTCTTCCATGGGGTCTTTGATTATCGCTTGAAGAGGAGGGGTGAGGTCTAACGCTGGTTGTGAACTGGTTGAAGCTTCCACGAATGGAGGCAGCACCGAGGTTGGTGGCTTGATAGGAATGAGGACGTCATTTGGCTGATAGGTTGTGTTACAAGTTTTGAAAGGTGATGGGTCAGCAAGAATAGTGTGGACTTGCCCATCATGCTCAAATTTCACACAATGGTGCAGGGTAGAGGGAACACAAGCCATGGCATGGATCTAGGGTTGGCTTAGCAAGATGTTATATTGAAACTCTCCTTTGATGATATAGAAGAGCTCTGGGATTATGCGTGGACCAATGTGAATGTGAAGGATGACTGTGCCAATGGTTGTGGCTGTGGTGTCATTGAAGGATCGCAAGATTGCATTAGTTTTAGAGACACAATTCTTGGGGAGGGCCAATTGATCAAAGGTGTGGGTGGAGATAATATTGATGCTGGTGCCTTCGTCAATCATAACGCACTTAATGTGTGTCTGATCAACATAGGTAGTGATGAAGAGGGTGGCATCCTGATCTTCTATGTTGGATGTGGGAATCTCAGAATTGCTAAATGTGATGGAGGCAATAGGAGATAGAGAGTGGACCAGGGCAGTGAGTGGTTGGGGGTCTTTGGGTTGGACCTCCACTGCCTGTAAGGCTTAAATGAGGGCTTGACGATGCTGGGGTGAGGTTTGGTTGAGGTCATAAAGGGACATCTTCACGGGCATTTGGTGAAGTTGTTTTAACATAGAGTCATGAATTGCCCCTGAAGAGGAAGAAGAAGAGGACTGAGGCACGCCAAGGATAGAAATCTTAGGCTTCGACGGTTGAGGTGGCTGGATGAAAGGATAGGTCCAAGGAATGGTAGCTTTTTCTTTCACCTTGTCCTTTTGTGACCTAGTGGTTATGTGAATGGCATTGATTTCGAAGATAGGGGGTGAAGGAGATGAAGGGATCATGGCCTGCTGATGAGATGTTGATGTGGTTGAAGAGGTTGGATGAATATGAGAAGGTGTTGGGGGTCAGTTGATGGTGTCCTCAAGAAGAAGAATGTCCTTCTTCATGTAGCAGCGAATGATGGCTTTGAGGGCACAACAAGTCTCGATATCATGTCCTGGCATATGATGATATAGGCAAATCTTTGTATCATCGAACCAGGAGGGCTTAGACCCGAGAGGTTGGAAGGGCCTGATGGGTGGAAGGGTTATGCTGGAAGTCTGTAAAAGTCAATGCAATATCAAAGAGTATGAGCCCACTAAAGGGTCTGAGCTCATCGATGTGTGCAATGTTGGTGAATTTTGCTTGGGTGGAGTTGGAGGAGGCTTCCGTACCACCTTTTGGGTTGATGGTGCGGTGACAGGCAGAGACGGTACTTTCTTCATGAGAGGTACCACCCTTTTGGGAGAGGGTAGGCTAGTGGTAGGTAAAGGAAGTAGAAGAGGCAACTAGTTTTGATTAGAGGTAGGAGTGGGGAGGACTTTGGTCAAGGTCGAAGGATGAGGGCCCAAAATGGAGGGCAATGGTGATGGGGGAGGAGGAGTTCGCCTCTGTGGTTTGGCAGTCTTCTTTGATTTGATTTGAAGACTACTATTGGTTGAGGTCTGGTCTAAGTCCACCTTCACTTGCAGATGAGTGAGGTTAGAGACAGGGTGAATGCTGAGTGACTTGATTGGTTTAGATGGGGTAGATGAGGGTTTCGGTCCTGATGAGGTTGGTTGAGGTGTGGAAAGTCTAGAAGTGGAAGTTTGGTTTTTGTTGAAAGTCTTGGGAGATTCTACCATGGGAAGATTAACAACATGAGATGAGAGGGCATGGGCATGTTGAAGAGCTATGAGACACTCCCATAATACCTGATGTTCCACTTTCCTTAAAGGGAGAAGTTTGAGTTTCTCCACTAATCAAGAAAATGGCTGAGAAGATGTTGGATGAGGCTTGGGTCCTTGAGAGGATGTGGACAGTTGTGGGGTTAAAGATGAGACTGGTGTAGCGGTCTCAAACCCAAGGCATGATGAAGTTGTGACAAGTTCATCTTTGGTTGGAGATAGAGGAGAGACAGGTTCTTCCCTAGGTGGAGAAGAAACTAGAGAATGAGGCTCCTCAAGAGGGTAAAGGGCAAGAATGATTGTGCCCTCCACTTGCGATTGAGGAGTAAGAAGGGTCAGGTCCTCCATAGGTAGCAAGAAGGAGGATGGTGAGACCAGTGGAGCTAGTATGGTCGAGGTGTCCTCCAATATAAGAGAAGTTGATGGAGAACTAACCAGAGAGGGAGGTTCGTCCACATGTGATGGACTGAGGGGTGGACTAACTTCTTGAGTTTGTGAAAGAGTCTGGTCGGGGATGAAGGGCGAGACCATATTCACTGTTCATATATTATGTTCGTGAATGTTGTCAATCATGGTCTGGACATTGTTTTGGGTTGGTGGATGATTGGGGAATGGTTGCTTGAAGATGTCGATGCCCTGATTAGGTGGCACATTGGGATTATCGAGGACAAGGTCACCCTTTTCCAGCATGTCTTGGATGATGTTTTTAAGGGTCTTACAGTTGCTCGTGTCATGGCCTTTAACACGGTGGTAGTTACAGAAGTCATTTTCCCTATACCACGTAGGGATGGCGTGTGAGGGATCAAATTGTGGAGGTGGTCAGATTTGGGGGAGATTGAGAACCCCCTATTTGACAAGTTTTTCCAGCACAGATGCATATGATTCTCCAAGTGGAGTATACTGTCATTGTACGTATCTCTACTGGAATTGGCAGGTGATGCTTTGGGACGTAGATGGCTTAGGCTGGTTAGTTGAAGAGGAAGAGGATGAAAGTCTAACAACTACAATGTTTGCTGATGTCTTAGACCTAGGGTTAGATGAAGAAGGCTTAGAAGAAGAGAAGTCATTGGTCTTGGAGTTGGGATTCTTACTCTGCAACTTGACTTTGTTCTCCTTGATGGCACATAATTCAAGTTTGTAGGCCATAGCAAAGGCTTCGTCAAAGGTGCGAAAGGTTTGAAATCGTAAGGTAGAAGAAATATGTTTGGTGCAAGCTTGGGAGAAAAGTTTAATAATTTTAGGTTGGGGTAAGGAAAATGAAAGCTGATTGATAAGGCTTCTCCAGCGAGCAATGAAATCAGCTATGGATTCATCCTCAAACTGCCAGATAGAATAGAGGTCTATGATTGAGACGTTTTTGGTGATGTTGATAGAGAAATGGTCGAGAAAGAATTGGGCCAGCTGAGTGAATGTGAAGAGAGAATGGCTAGAAAGGGAGCTGTACCAATTAAGAGTAGTGCCAGAGAGGGACATAGGGAATGTGTGTAAAAGTAATGCATCATCGTGAGCAATGAGATAACATGCATGTCTAAATGCCCATAGGTGTTGTTGTGGGTCTTCCTTGCTCTAGAAATAAGAGAATTTATGAAGTTCCCACTGGTTCGGGTATGGTTGGATTAGGACAGAAGGATGAATGGGCTCATTGCAAATTTTCTCGTATGAGAGGGCATTGCGTGAACCAGAAATAGAGGTTTCGAGATTGGATATTTTGTCCATCAGCATTTTGATGATGTCTACTGACAGATTGGCAGATGGAGTGCCCCCTAGATTATAAGGCACTTGGAAGGTATTGAGAGGGGCGTATGATGTGGTTGGTTACACTTGTGTAGGCATAACATATGGGTAGCTAGTCATCAGGGCAAAAGTTGAAGCCAAGGGCACTTGTGTTATGGGGCTGGTAGGCACAAGTTGGATAGGGGCCATCAAAGATGGTTGAGGAGTGGCCACACTTGTTGAAGGGTAGATAGTTACTCTTGTGTTGATAGGTGCAAGAGTAGGGGGGATAGAGACCACCAAGTTTTGGAAAGGTGTGGGATTTGGTTGAGTAATTTGAGGTTGAGGGGGTATCAGAACCCACATGGAGGTAGGTCTAAAAGGAGAGGCTAAACTTTGAAGGTAGGACACGGTTGGGTTATTAGTCAAGGTGTTGGCTTGATTGTCTATAGGTTGAATTGTAGATGTTGTTGATGTGATCATGGTCTAGACTAAGGAAGTCAGCATCCCATAGATTGGGTTGCTTAAGGAGTCTCACATTCGGCTTTGCACGAGATAATGTTGAAGGGCTCTGCCATTGAGGTCCAAAAATCTTTCAAAATCTTGGTCCCCTTCAGGGACGATGGGAGTCTGGGTTGGGGTCGGTCCAGTAGGAGTTCTTTCAGTCTCTGAGTGGAACTCCATTATAAGACTGGTTATGGACGGGGAAGACGGAAACGGTTGAAGCCTCACGTGGTCGACAAAAGCCTTGGTTTGACTACGAGTCAGAACCATCCAAGGCGAGAAAGAAACATCCTCACAAGCTCAAACAAGCAGATAAGAACAAAAAAGATGAAGAACACAAGCAGACCCTAAACGTTAAATCCCTAGGAATAAATTATTAGGATCTTGGTGGCTTATGCCTTATAATGTGTGAGGAAGATTGGATTTTGAGATGGGTCCTATAAGAAGTAGTCTAGAGCTGGTTTTAGGTTTGTTTAGGTGCTCAAGAGTCTAGGTTAGGTTCCGTACTTGGCCTGGTGCTAAGGAGCAAGCTCCCCTCACTTCACGAGTCCAATGATAAGCTGGGCCCACTTAGCCAAAATATACTTTCCCTAGAGATTAGACTCTACCAGAGAAAAGAGTGGGCTTTCCCCTTGGTGATGAAATCCAAGTAGGATCACTGGGATGGGTAAGGTATCCGCTGGGGGATGAAATCCCAGTCGGGCCTTGTCTCAGGTGAGTTTGATGTTTGTTTTGGTGCAAGTGGTTCGGTTGTGTAACATAAAGTGGACTACGATTAATTCAATATGCGGTTATTAATTACTAGGTGTGGACTAAGAAATGCAAACAAGAAGAAATGATATGCAATGTGTTTTAAGCCTAAGTCAAAATGTGAGTTCGAATGAAAGCAAGTTGAGAAAGGGTTGAAGAATATGACTTTTGACTAGTCTATGAAATGCAAGAAAGAAAAGAAAAGTTCTTTTTAGTCCCGCTAATAGTGTCATTTAAAAGAGAAGAAAGAGGTGAAAAGGGAGAAACCTAATGCACCTAAATGAAAAAAGAAGGAAAAGAACCCAAGGAAGGCCCTAAGGTCCCACCGGACGTGCCAAAATGTTTCTATGCTAGATTTGCTTTCACATTCAAAAATAAAAATAAGAAACTAAGAAATGGTATAGGGTTTATACGTACCTAGATTGTAGACATGCACACCAAAATTTAGACGATAGCAAGAACTCCTCTTTGGTTGTGGAGGATGACACCTGAAAGAAAAAGAGACTAAAACACGAAAAAATGTTAGATGAGTAGATGGTGGGCTGTCAAGTAAAAGCTTGATCCCTGAAGTACAAATACTTCCTTGAGGGATATCAACCCACTGATTAAAAATAGAATATTTGATAGAAATAGAAATAATGAAAGACAAAATGAAAGAAATAAAAGACAAAAAGCAAAATGTGTACCTGATATGTAGCAAACTGCTTTGCACAGTCACTGGCGTCAGTCTCTATGTTGGTGTTGATCAAGGAATGTCACCGACGTCGATTAATATGCTGACATCAGTAAGGGTAATGCCCGGCGTCGATCGGGGTAGTAGTTCTTGGATGGGGTTTGGTCAGGTTTGGATAGGTTTCAAGATTGCAGAATGGTTTGAAGTTTCATTTGAGGGTTAGGGAACCTGTTTGGGAGTCAAGGGGATTGTTTGGGGGTCTGTGCAGGGATCTGGGTAGAGTTACAGACTGTATATTCTGGAAAGGGTGGATAGAGGTGATACAGGAGGAAGTCAAGTCGGGTCTATGGTCTGAATCTAAATCTAGATAATGATATCAATTAAAAACAATAACCATAAAACAAAATAAAAACATAGAACAAATGCTTACCTGTTACTTGCTGAAAATAGAGTAAGAGACATGATTGTTATTGTCGGTGTGTTGTAGAAGTTCGATGTAGCAGACCTCTAGCGAGATGACTGAAGTAGAATACCTATACCAAAGAGAGAAAATGTGAGAGATTTGATTGCAGATTGATTGAATGCAAAGTTGGTTGATTGTTCTAAAGGTCTGATGAAAGAATGTTTTGAAAGAAGGTCCAATAACTGATCGAGAAAATGATTGAGAACTGAATAACGAATAATGGATAATGGATAATGGATAATGGATAATAGATCCTGCATTCGGGTCGAGAACACAGTGTAAGGATAATCGACACCAGCATAACTACCAATGTTAGCTGAGAAGTGACTGATGTCAGTGACGTCAGCCGAGTAGTGACTGACGTCGGTAGATGCAGAATGGGGGCAGAGGCTAATTTTAGCCTTCTGCTCATTCTTACATGCTACCAGGGTCAAGGCTCATGAGAAAATGGTTGACAGGGGTTAAATAGGCGTGGGAGAATAAAATGGGAGTTAAGGGGAGGATGACAAGGGTTAGACACAATTTCAGTGTCTACAACCCAATTCTAATAATATTATGGGATTATCCTTTCCCATTCTTCTAATTATTATCTGTAAGGAAATGGGCAAGTAGAATCAAACAACAAGAACTTGGTGACCATTATCAAGAAGTTGGTAGATAAAAATTAGAGGACTTGGCATGAAGCATTGTTTGATACTTTATGGGCAAACAAGATTACACCTAAGAGGGCAATAGATATGTCCCCATTCCAACTTTTGTATGGTTTAAATATATAAATACCCATTACCTTAGAATTATCAGAATTGAAGTTGGCAAAGGTAGTAGAAGATTCAACTTTTGAAAGTTCTATTGACAAAATAATCATGTGTCTAACTAAGTTAGAAGAGCAATGAACTATAGTAGTGGAATACATTATTGAACATCAAAATCAAGTGAAGAAACTTTTTGACCAAAAAGTAAGGATTCATGAGTTTCAGATTGGAGATCAAGTCTTGTTATGGGACAAGAGGAGAGAACCAAAGGGAATACATGGAAAATTTGATTCCTTGTGGAGAGTTCCATTCTCCATCCATAAATTTAGTGGCGATAATATTTTATTGTTGAGATATCAAGATGGGACAACAATTTCACTGCCTTACAGTGGGCAGCATATGAAGCACTTCAATCCTTGAAGTATCATATAAGTCCAGTTATATATTTCTATAGTCTTTGTTTATTTTGTGTTGTTCATTTGGTTTTTTTGGCATCTTTTTCTTTTTGGGTGGCTTGACTCCATGACCCAATGGAATGGATGAAGGCACTTAGAGTCTAGATTCTACTCCCTTCAATTGTTTTAGATTACAACTAATGGAAGTTCCCCAACTAGAGCCAGCTATTGTTCCCAAAATTTGTCACTTGTTTTTGTGGACAAATATGTCAACCATTTGGGTCTTGCAGGCCAAAATGGTCTCTTTATTTCTCAAAAAATATTTTGAGCAGTCAATTTATTCAATCACACAAGCCTTTTTAGCTAAGGAAATCGCAAGTTTAAAAGGTGGGATTTTGCAAAGAAAAACACTTAAGGCATTTCTTAAAAAATTGTAAGGATGGTTCAATGCTAAGGTTCAAATAAAAAAGGTTCAATAGTGGGGTCAATGAGTTGGAATGAAGCTTTGAACTGTTGAACTGTTGAACCATTAAACTCTGAAAAGTTCATTGGTTTAAAGGTTCAATGAGTTCAAAGCTTTAATGCATTCAAAGGGTTCCAAAATACAAAGTTCAAAGTTTGACCAAATGGTTCAAACAATTGGTTCAAAAATACATTGAACTCTTAAAGAAGACTAAGTGAACATGGCTCTTTACAAAACATTAAACCATCGAACTGCCAAACCATTGAACTTTGAACCATTGAACCATTGAACCAGTGAAATCTGAAAGGTTCAAAGGTTCAAGGTTCAAAATGGTTCAAGAGACCAATGACATCCCCATAGATATAAAATTCAAGTTGATGAAATAACTATTGATTTTCAAATAGCACATACCTGAGAACAAACTCAGTGACCAGCTAAGGAAGGACCTGAAGAAACTTGCAGAAGGTGAGAAGATAGCCCTAAGAGCTTAGATCAGTAGGAAGAGACAAAATATAGAAAGGAAAGAGGGGATCAAATAGAGAATCTAGAAATATCTACAGAAGAGTTATTCCAGTAGGTGGAATAGTCCACTAGGTGGACCTTAGAGAGCATAAGCATTCAATGGCGCGGCCTATTTTTATTCATTGAGTAAAGATGAATGGACAACTGTGTAAACATGATAAATAAGACCAATCAATCCATGCTTTAGAGGAGACATTTGAGATGATTTAGAATGCCAAGGTTAGGATTGGTAACCTGCTCCAATATGGCCCCTGCAAAGAACTTCCTCTTTCCAAAGCATTCAATGCAACATGGGCCATTTTATGAAAATAAGCACCAAAGTCTTTCATTGGATGCTATATATATTTTAAATAAATGAGATCTCTCTATTATTAGAAGCAAAACTCTACCCAAATTGAAAGGTATTCCTGAGACTTTGAGTTCGAACTATTAATCATATTTTATCAAGTGAATGAGAAAGAAAGTGACCTTTTAGACTTTATGTTGAAATATCTTGTGTTATCTAATAAATCATTATTAGATCTTTTTCCTAAATACAATCTTGTCCATTTAATCAAATAAGTAGAACAAGTGGAAATAATCTGAAAGATGTCTCAAAGTTGACTGTGGGAGACTTTGTGCTACCATAATTGTCTTTAGTCTATGTGTTTTATGTTCTAGGATATTGGAGATATTTTGAGGTCCCCTTATCCTTCATAATCTTTTACTCTATTATAATTTTTAGTGGAGACTTTGTGTTGCACTTCATACTACTGTGTTACTTTGTCCTAAATCAGAAGGAGAAACAATGAAAGACTTTGTGCTTTCATGGGTTTCTTATGGATCTAGTTGTTGCCTAGAAAAGAATTCATGTTGTTTACTAAACATCATTTCTAAAAGAAGAGAAATGCCTTCAGTAATTACACTAGAATTCTCCTTTATTTTGTGAACATTATCTCTAAAAAAAGAGAGATGGATGGTATGATTTTACCCCTGAATCTATTTTTAGTTTATATTAGTATATTATAGTTTATAGGGAACCTCCCCTTGCTGAGAAGAAAGATTTATCTCATTGTGTTGTGGTAACCACACCCACTTTTCAATATAAATCTCATTGTGCTATGTTTAATATACCCATTCTTCCATCAGTTATTTGAGGATAAAATATTCACCCAACAATTTTTGGTGACTCCGCTAGTGAAGAACATGCAATTTGAAGCCTTAAGCTTCAAATTGAAGCATTTCCAGTTATTTTCCATTCTACACTGTGGTAGATCCATGATATACATAAATATAGAGATCTCAAGGTATTGTTTATCATGTGTTCAAGTTTGTACAGAATTTTTTTTTGACTTTTCTCCTCCACAATCTCACCTTCAGTGAACTAAGAGTTTTTCTCTTACAGACGTCAGGTCACCAATAGCCAGTGAAGCTTCTCTTTCCTCTACTAGCAGAACTTTTTGTATACATACCCTAAAGAGATTCATTATCCCTCCTTTTAATCATCATATCATGGGAGCCCAAGGCCCTTGGAGTAACACCTTTGGCCCCCTAAATCTAACTCCATCTTTATATGAACTACACTGTAGTTCAAGAAAGAATTTTCCCAAGTTCTGTGGTGATGGGAGAGTTCATCTTGATGAGCATATTGCAGCTTTATGCATAGCCTATGGTGTGATAGGCATTGAATTTGAAGATATAGAGGTTAGGCTATTTATGGAAACATTGTAAGGTGCTGCCACAGACTAGTTTTATCATCTACAAGCACAAATAGTAATTGATTGGAACACTCTAAAGGCCAAGTTTGAGGCTAGGTTCAAACCCACAGAAGATGCACATGCCCTATTAGCCCAACTTATACAAATGAAGAAGGAGCCTCATAAACCCATGCAAGACTTCATTGCTAAATTTGACAAGCCGAGGAATAGGATTCCTACAATTGCTCAACTGATGCCAAAAAATCTTAAGTGCTTCATCAATTCTCAACTTCCTAAATTGAGTTTCCTATTAAGGTGGGCTGGCCACATAGATCTTGCTACAGCTTAGATTTTGGCCACTGAGGTTGAAAATTATCTTATCTTGGTAAGAAAAATAATAAGAGATCCTAACAAAAATAAATCTTCTTCATCTTTTAAAAATTTCTCTACAGGCACCACTGATCCTATGGTGCAAAAGCTAGCAAATGAATTGCTAGCTTTGAAAAATCAAATGGCATAAGGGATGTCTACCCCTCATTATCAAGATATACCAAGGAGGACATTTCCTAACTAGTCATATCAAGGCAATACTACTAGGAATCAAGGGAAACTAAATCATTTCCCTCTCTCATAGGGGAAGCTTGCCATTGAAGCAACACTGGCTAACTCAGTAGTTGGTTATCATGAAGCTGAACATAATTTTTCTTTCGAACCTGAGTTGGACCAAGAAGATGATGTTGATCTCTTTGTAGAAGGTGAAGAAGAATTAGCTGGTGACTCCAACAATGCTTTCCTAAATTACCAACATGAAGCTAGAAGTAAGAGAGAAATGTTTGATGGATCATACATTGTTTTTACTAGGTCTCATAACTAGTCAACATAACAAGCTGATAAAAAAAAATAGGGGAAGAATTTTGACCAGTAATTTCAATTGATAAATGGGGGACTCACTGCCTTTCCAATCAAAGGATCCGGTGATCAATAAAAAATTAAGTACCTCAAACAACCCTACACCTTTTGCTTCAATTTCTCATACCAGTACCACACCTAATAAAACCTAGAATGATGGACTTCTTTCCTCTGTTTCTAGTTTATTTTAGTTATTTGACATAATTTATCATACTAGGAAGACCAAGATCTAAATGTTTGAGTTTGAATACTTACAAGCCAACCTTGAGTAGTGGATAGGATAGTTGAATGCATCAAGAACAAAATTATTCCTACAAGACAAGATGTTTCAAAGGTAACTCATGATCTCTCAAAGAACACATCCACCTAAATTAATCTTGTCATTACTCCTCCTCTTGCTCCTAGGAAGACATAACCTTTCTATATTTCCCTATTGATAAAAGGTCATAAGCTAAACAACTGCATAATAGACTCTGACGCCTCTGACAATGTGATGCCCACCAAGGTGGCAGACTCTCTCAGTCTCACTCTGACTAAAACTTTTGAGAGATGTTTCTCCATGGAAAACAAGAAAGTGACACTTTTGGGATAGATCAAAGATGCCCAATTTGCATTCATGGCCTTCTTAGAAAAAAAGGATTACAATGATAGTCTTGGTGGCCGATGTTCTAACTTCCTATGGCATTCTGCTTCAACAAAAATTTTGCAAGGATGTTGGTGGAGAATTGAACATGGACCTATCTAAGGAAAGGATACTTGTCAAGGGCATCATACAAAGGCTCCTTCTTGAGAAGGAGTCAAAATACATTGTCACCCAAACATCAGCCCCTGAAGCTCAAACTCTATTTGAATCCTTAGTAATGGGTAACTATTTTCTGTCCATAGAAGATGTTTCTATTTCATTAGATGAAAGTAAGATGTTAGAAGAATTATTGGAGCACAATTCAAATAAAAAAGGAGCTTCCCTCTCTAATGAAGAGAAGTCTGAAAGGAGATCAGATTCTAATGATGTCTAGATTCTAAAATTTGATGATAGTAATTCTTCTACCAATTCTGGAGATGGAATTTTTTTGATATCTCCTCAAGGAGATATTTTCCCATATTTATTTAAGTTATAGTTCAAAAATACCAACAATGCCACCAAGTATGAATCTTTGTTGCTTAGATTGAAAGCTACTCAAGCTAAAGATGTCAAGCTTCTTCACACTTGAGGAGATGTTGAACTGGTGGTTTATTAGGTGAGGAACCTGTATCAAACCAAGAATGAAAGATTGTGACATTATCACAATCTTGTATGGGACTACCTTGAAAGTTTTGAGGCTTTCAATATTTTTGTGATGCCCAGAGAATTCAAGGATCAAACAGATTCCTTGGCCATCTCTACAACTCTCATGGTTCCTCACCAAGATTTTAAAGGTAATAAGTAAACTATTGAGTTGGTCTTTTGACTAAGTGTACCTAATAATGCCAACCATTGGCAAGTGTTTAATGGTGACAACCAAATAATTGATTTTTTGGAATAGATGGATAGCTTTGAGGAGATTTATTTTGAAGGCAGTGAATCTCTGCCATAGGAATCAGCTCCCAAAACAAATTTAAAAACTAGTGAAGAGTTCCTTCAGCTCAAAGGGAATAAAATTCCTAAAGGGTTAGTTTCTCTTGAGAAGCTATTTGATAAGCATGATTGGTTTATCAAGAAGCAATAAATGGATTCAAGTTCCTCCAAAGATTTTGATCAAATAAATTTGAGTACAGAAGATAATCCCAAAATGATCAACATCAGGAATTATTGCACTCCTGATGAAAAACTCAAATTCATTACTCTGCTTCACCATTACATTGATGTTTTGACATACACTTATGATGATTTGAAATCTCTCAGGCCTAAAGAAATTTGGCACAAAATTCCTCTCAAGTTTGGGTCATTACCTCACAAGTAGAATTGAAGGCAGTACAACCCCAAGATATTAGGGTCTATTATTTTTGAGATCTAAAAAATGTTATGCGAGGATAATTTTTCCAATCCATCATTCCACCTAGATTGTGAACATAGTCCCTTTGAGAAAATAGAATGGAGAAATTCACCTTTGTGTTGATTTCAGAAATCTAAATCAATCCTCTTTAAAAGACAACTACCCCTTGCCCATCATTGAGTAGCTACTGTAGATAGTAACTGGCACAGAGATGTTATCAATGTTAGATGGTTTTTTGGGGTATAATCAAGTGAAAGTTAGTGAAGTAAACTAACATAAGACTACTTTCACTACACCTTGGAGCACATTTGCATATCAGAGAATGCCTTTTGGTTTGATCAATGTTGGCACCACCTTCTAGAGAGCGATGGATCTTGCCTTCAAAAATGAAATGGGGAAGTTCATTGTGGTATATCTTGATGACTTGACCATCTTTTCCAAACATCATCTTGATCATGTGCATCATTTACAACAAGTGCTGGAATGATGTCGATAAAATGGCATTTCTCTCAATCCTAAGAAATCATTTTTTGGGGTTACAAAAGGGAAACTTCTTAGTCACACTATATCTTGAGAAGGCATAAAGATCAACCCAAAAGAGTCAAATCCATCCAAGAGCTTTCTCTTCTTACTAGTAAGACTGTAGTCCATTCTTTCTTTAGAAAGGTGAATTTTCTATGAAGGTTCATTCCTGAATTTGCAGAGAAGACTCGCCACATTGTCAACATGATGAAGGGTAAAGCTACTTTCCACTAGAATGAAGAAGGCAAGTTAGCATTTCAAGATATCAAGGAAGCTATCGCCCATGCCCCAATCCTAGTTTGTCCAAATTATACTAAAGACTTCATAATATATAGTTATGTTTTTGAACACACACTTTTAACCATTTTGGTTCAATAGAACAAAGAAGGTATGGAGTCCCCCATATCTTTCATGAGTTGTCTTCTCAAAGCTCATAAGCTAAAATATTCAAACATGGAGAAGCATGCTTATGGTATGGTGAAGGTAGTAAAACACTTCTATTTTTACATCCTGAACTCACACACTATTGCTCTAGTTCCTGATACAATAGTAAAGTCCATTTTAGCTCAATAATAGTTTGGAACTAAAAGGGGAAATTGGATTGATAAAATCTAGGAGTTTGATCTTGTTATCAAACCTACGAAGCTTGTGTGGGGAAGAGGTCTCTACCAATTAATTATCGATAATATACCAGAGGAAGTAGGGTATGAAGAAATAGAGGTTGAAGATATGCCTACAGTTCTCTTTGTCACCACTATGAATGAGTGGTATTCCAATATTACTCATTTCCTTACCTATGGTGAGTCTCCTATCCACCTATCTCATAAATAAAAGAGGACTTTTAAGTTGAAAGATGTTAACTTTGTCATGTAGGACAATGATTTATACAAGAGGAGCCTTGGTGGGGTATTTCTTCGTTGTGTGGATAAAGTACAACAAAGAAAAATTTTGGAGTCTTTCCACAATTTGGCTTGTGAAGGACATTTTTCTACACCTATGACTACCCATAAGTTTCTATGAGCCAGGTACTATTGGCCTACTCTATTTCAAGATTCATACACTTGGGTGTGTAGATGTGAGTTATGTCAATAGTTCATTGGGAAACCCAAGTTGGTTGTGTTACCTCTCAAGCATGCGGTGATCAAAGAGCCTTTTCAGCAATGGGGTATTAATTTCATTGGTGTTATAAACTCATCCTCATGTGTTGAAAATGACTATGTTCTCACAGCAATAGACTATTTTACCAAGTGGGTAGAAGACATTCTAGTCAAGCATGCTACTTAAAAAGTGGTATGCAATTTCCTTAAAGAAAATATTATTTTCCAATTTGGAGTCCCATACACGATTGTAATTAACAATGCAACCTATTTTTCTTCTCATGAGGTTACCCAATTCGGATACTATTATGGGATTATCCTTTCCCACTCTTTTGACTATTATTTGTAAGGAAATGGTTAAGTAGAATCAAGCAACAAGAACCTGGTGACCATTATTAGGAAGCTAATAGAAAACAATCATAGGACTTGGCATAAAGCATTGTTTGATATTTTATGGGTAGACAAGATTATGCCTAAGAGGGCAATAGGTATGTCCCCGTTCCATCTTTTGTATGGTCTAAATGAAAAAATACCCATTACCTTGGAATTACCAGAATTGAAGTTGGCAAAGGCAGTAGAAGATTCAACTTTTGAAAGTTCTATTGACAAAATAATCATGTGTATAACTGAGTTAGAAGAGCAACAAACTATAGTAGTGGACCACATTGTTGAACATCAAAATTAGGTGAAGAAACTTTTCGACCTAAAAGCAAGGATTCATGAGTTTCAGATTAGAGATCAAGTCTTGTTATGGGACAAGAGGAGAGAACCAAAGGAATGCATGGAGAATTTGATTCCTTATGGAGAGTTCCATTCTCCATCCATCAATTTAGTGGTGATAATAGTTTCTTTTTGAGATATCAAGATGGGACATCATTCTCACTACCTTGCAGTGGGCAGCATCTGAAGTACTTCAATCTTTAAATTATCAGATAAGTCTAGTTGTATATTTATATAGTCTTTATTTGTTTTGTGTTATTTGTTTGGTTTTTTTGGCATCTTTCTCTTTTTGGGTGGCTTGACTCCATGGCCCAATGGCATGGATGAAGACACTTAGAGTCTAGATTTTACTCCCTTCGATTGTTTCAGAGTACAATCGATGGAAGTTCCCCAACTAGAGCTAGCTATTGTTCCAAAAATCTATCACTTATTTTTGTGGACAAATATGTGACCATTTCAGTCCTACAGGCTAAAATGGTCTCTTTCTCTCTCAAAAAATGTTCTAAGCAATCAAGTTATTCAATCACACAAGCCTTTTTAGCTAAGGAAATCACAAGTTTAAAAGGTGGGCTTTTACAAAGAAAAACACTTAAGCCATTTCCTAAAAAATTGTAAGGATGGTTCAATGCCGAGGTTCAAATCAAAAAGGTTCAATGGTGGGGTTAATGATTTGGAATGAAGCTTTGAACTGTTAAACTATTGAACCATTAAACTCTAAAAAATTTATCAGTTTAAAGGTTTAATGAGTTTAAAGCTTCAACGCATTCAAAGGGTTCAAAATTCAAAGTTAAAAGTTTGAGTGAATGGTTCAAACAATTGGTTCAACAATACATTAAACTCCTAAAGAAAACTAAGTGAACATAGCTCTTTACAAAACACTGAACCACTGAATTGCCAAACCATTGAACTTTGAACCATTGAAGTGGTGAAATCTGAAAGGTTTAAAGGTTTAAGGTTCAAAATGGTTTAGGAGACCAATGACATCCCTACAGATGTCAAATTTAGGTTGATGAAATAATTGTTGATTTTCAAATATCATAGACCTGAGAATAAACTCAACGACTAGCTAAGGAAGGAGCTGAAGAAACTAGCACAAGGTGAGAAGATAACCCTGAGAGATCAGATCAGAAAGAAGAGACAAAATATAACAAGGAAAGAGGGAATCAAATAGAGAATCTAGAAATATCTATAGATGAGTTATTCCAGTAGGTGGAGCATTCCACTAGATGGACCTCAGAGAGCATAAGCATTTAATGGCATGGCCTATTTTTCTTCATTGAGTAAAGGCAAATGGACAGTCATGTAAACGTAATAAATAGGACCAAGCAACCCATGCTTTATAAGAGACATTTGAGATGATTTAGAATGCCAAAGTTAGGACTGGTAACCTGCTTCAGTATGGCCCCTACATAGAACTTCCTCTTTCCAAAGCATTTAATGTAGCATGTGCCATTTTGTGAAAACAAGCACCAAAGTCTTTATTTAGATGTTATTTATTGTAATCTCTCATTTTAAATAAATGAGATCTCTTTGTTATTAGAAGAAAAACTTTGCCCAAATTGAAAGGCATTCCTAAGACTTTGAGCTCAAACTGTTAATCATATTTTATCAAGTGAATGAGAAAGCAAGTGACCTTTCAGACTTTGTGTTGAAATAGCTTGTGTTATCTAGGAAATCATTCTTATATCTTTTTCCTAAATACAGTCTTGTCCATTTAATCAAATAAATAGAATAAGTGGAAATAATTTGAAAAATGTCATGAAGTCAACTGTGAGAGACTTTGTTCTACCATAATTATCTTTAGTCTGCATGTTTTATGTTCTAGGATATTGGAGAGATTTTGAGCTCCCCTTATCCTTCGTAATCTTTTACTCTGTTATAGTTTTTAGTGGAGAATTTGTGCTGCACTTCATACTACTATGTTACTTTGTCCTAAATCTATAGGAGAAACAATGAAAGACTTTGTGCTTTCATGAGTTTCTTGTGGATCCAGTTACTGCCCACAAAAGAATTCATGTTGTTTACTAAACATCATTTCTAAAAAAACAAAAATGCCTTCAGTACTTATATCAAAATTCTCCTTTATTTTGTGAACATCATCTCTAAAAAAAGAGAGATGGACAGTATGATTTCACCCCTGAATCTATTTTCAATTTATATTAGTATATTATAGTTTATAGGGAACCTCCCCTTGCTAAGAAGAGATATTTATCTCATTGTGATGTCGTAACCACACCCATTTTTCCATATAAATCTCATTATACTATGGTTGATATACCCATTTTGCCTTCAGTTAGTTGAGGAAAAAATATTCACCCAACACACTACACACTCTCTTCCTCTTTTAACCATTTCAACGTCTCTAACTTGTTCTTAAGCTTGTCATCCACATCTTCTATCCTATTATCCTTCATCATAGTTGCTCCTTTCTTGGTTGTCAAATCAGTCACGTCTTTACCTTATACCTTCTCTTCATGGACCATTTCTTCAATCTCATCTTATCTTACCTATTCACTACTTTCCTCAAGCACTCCATGTGCATCTTACTTCTTAGCTGAGCCAATGAATTATTCAAACAAACCTATAGTGTCTTGATATAACATATATTCTTTATCCTTAAATTATTCATTATAAATGACAAGTACTTCATCCCTTATCATGTATTTATCTTCCTCATCATTTGTTATTTGCTTCTCTTCATTTTTCCACTCTTATTGATCAAATAACTCTCCATCTTCACGGTGACAAATCACCTCATATTCAACTACACCTGTACTCTTCAATGCTTCATATTTTCTTCTTTATGGACTATTATCCACTCATCTCCTTCATTCCAGGCATAATATTCACTTTATTTTTCTTTACCTACATTCAACCGTGACACATCATTGTTATAATAAAAAATTTGAGGCTTTATTATGTCTTTCTCATCTTTTTCCATGGAAAATTATGTTTCCATCTCCTTTAGCTGCCCCTCCAAATATTATATCACCTATTGGTTCTCTTTCTCTTGCATCTTTTTTTTGAAGTTGCACTTAACTCTTTTCCTAATCCTAATTCCAAACTGCAATCTATATAAACTCCACATCTACAAAAACTCTCTTTCCATCTTGGAAAATGCCTCTTTCATCTTCTTTATCTCTTTTTCCATCATTCTTTATTTTTGGCTTTCAAATTCAACCATGTCCTTCAATTTTATCTCTAATTCTCCCTTCATATTCCTCTTGAGTACCTTACTTGGGTACATACTCTCTCTCTCTCATCTTTGGCCTCACTTGGACCACTTCTTTGGTTCACACCTATAATATTTTTCTCTATCAGACCACACTTGGCCCTTTCCACCTATTGTCCTTCACACTAGCCTATCTTTTCCATCTCAAGCTCTCTTTATGAGCTTGTCTCTTCTTTGAGCTTGTTAATAGATCTCTTTTCTTAAGGTCTACCACTTCACAATTCATTATTTTCTTTCTTTCACCTATCACACACCATCAAAAATGTATTCAACCAAATAAATCAATCACAAAACATATCATACCTTTTCTTATCTATTGTCTCAACTCTATCCTTCCAAAGACTCCTTGCTTACTTACCTACAAATTCATGCAACATGAAACATATAACATGCACAATGTAATAAATCTATATATAACTTGTTGAGTTGTGGAGCTAAAAGCTTCACTAATGAGCAATGTGGAGGTTTCTGGGTTTACACAGTAATCGACATCAATCAGGACCAATCGACATCGGTTAGGGGTCGACTGGCATCAATGGAATTGGTTAGAACCAACTGACATCGGTTAGGGGTCGGTTAGCATTGGTCATCTTCAGATCGGCACCAACTTTTGTGCATTTCCAGAATTAGAATTGCTATTTTTAGGAGAATAGTTAGTTTGCATGTAAAGACTAAAATTAGTCTTGAGTCTATTTTTCTAATTATTGTTTGCTTCTCAATTCTATTTAAGAGACCCATGGGGTAGTATTGTAATTTGAGCAAGATAAATTAGATCTACAAGGAGCAAGATCAAGAAGATCTACAAGGTGCAAGATCAAGAAGATCTGCAAGAACAATTCAGTAATTGAGTTGGTTGTAATTGATTGAGAGAGAGAGAACTCTTGAGGGAGAATTAATGTATATCTGTGAGGTGTGAGGAGAGAGAGATTTCTTCATTGTATTTCCTTCTAGAAGAGTTTAATACATATTGTATTATTTCTTGTATCTCCCATTATTTATTGTTTTTGATTTCTAGTTAATTATTACTTTTGGTTTCAATTTCGTGTTTAGTTGCTTATACAAAAGTAATCAATTATACTCTAAGGTCCTAACAAGTGGTATCAGAGCTCTAAACACTAACAAATGGTATTAGATCTATGTGTATACACTAACAAGTGGTATCAGAGCATGTTAGTGTCTGTTGATTATAGAATTCACTCACAGGGGTTTCTGATTGAGTGGGAGTAAAGCATTGGCAGAAGAATGTAAACTAAGAATAGAGAAATTTAATGGCAAAAATTATCAATTATGGAGGATGCAGATTGAAGATTATTTGTATCAAAAAGATTTGTATTTACTGTTGGGTGGGGTTTCAAGGAAGCCCATAGATATGGAAGATGAAGAATGGAATGTTCTTGATAGAAAGGCTCTTGGATCTATAAGGTTGAGCCTGACAGCTTCTGTGATTTCCAACTTATCACAGGCGAGGACAACGGTAGAGTTAATGGATACTTTGGCAAATTTATATGAAAAATCCTCAGCTTTGAGTAAGGTATATCTTATGAAGCAATTATTTAATTTGCAAATGCAGGAAGGTGGATCTGTATCTAGTCATCTTAATGATTTCCATATAATTGTAAATCAATTAAATTTAGTCAAAATAGTTTTTGATGATGAAATTAAGGATCTCTTAATCTTATGCTCTTTACTTGAAAATTGGCATAGTTTGGTAATGGCAGTTACTAATACTACATCTACTTCAAATATCTTGAAAGTTGATGATGTTGTTAGTGTAATCTTGAATGAAGAAATTCACAGGGGAAACATCAGGTAATGCTTTAAGTGTTGAAAGCAAGGGAAGGCAAAGAGAGAAGGGCAAGTAAGGGAAATCAAGGTCAAAAATGGGTAGTAGATCCAAATCCATAAATGGAAGAATAACTTGCTAGAATTGTGGAAAGAAAGGGCATGCAAAGAAAAATTGTTGGTTGAAGGATAACAAAGCAAATCAGCATGAAGGTAATAAAGAAGCAAAAGTTGCAGGTATTGTTCCACAGGATGCTCTTATATTTTCTTTAGATAATAAAGTAGAATCATGGGTTTCAGATTATGGTGCCTCTTTCCATGCAACCCCAAATAGAGAATTTTTCAATGATTATGTCCATGGAGATTTTGGAAAATTTTATTTAGGGGATGATGAGCCTTGTAAAATTGTTGGAAAAGGAAAAGTGCAGCTGAAATTACATAATGGCAACACATGGGTGTTGAAAGATGTCATGCATGTACCCATCCTAAAGAGAAATCTAATTTCTTCAAGAAAGTTGGGTGATGAGGGTTGTATAGTAACTCTCATAGCTAAATCTTGGAAATTTTCCAAGGGTGCACTTGTATTAGCAAAAGGTAAGAGAGTAGATACACTTTATCATTCTACTTGTGTTATTGATTATTCTCCTTCTATTTTATCTACTTCAGATGTAGATGCAAAGTTGTGGCACTGTAGGCTTGGTCATATGAGTGAGAAGGGAATGAATGTTCTTAAGTCAAAAGGTAAGCTTTAAGATTTGAAAATCATAGATCTAGATTTCTATGAGCATTATATTTTTGGGAAATAGAAGAAAGTGAGGTTTCTCAAAAATGGGTCAACAAAGAAGAAGCACAAGTTGGAGCTTGTTCACATAGACGTGTGGGGACCAGCTCAGGTAGCTTCTATTGGAGGATCACAGTATTATGTTTCTTTCATTGATGATGTTACAAGAAAGGTATGGGTTTATTGCATAAAGAGGAAATTTGATGTTTTTGACACATTTAAGAAATGGAAAGCTTTGGTTGAGAATGAAATAGGTTTGAGATTGAAGTGCCTTAGATCTAACAATGGTGGTGAGTACTGCAACAATAAATTCAATAGTTATTGTTCTATGAGTGGAATATGTAGGGAAAGGATGGTTCTAAAGACACCTCAGCAAAATGGAGTTGTTGTAAGGATGAATAGAACAATAATGGAGCGCGCACGGAATATGAGGTTGCATGTTGGTTTGCCCTTACAATTTTGGGCAAAAGCTGTAGATACTGTGCTTTACCTAATTAACAGAGGACCTTCTACTACACTGGATGGTGGAATTATAGAAGAGGCTTGGATAGGTAAAAAGGTAGATCTTTCATTTCTCAGAGTTTTTGGTTCTAAAGCTTTTGTGCACATTGATAAAGAAAATAGAAAGAAGCTAGATGCTAAATCTATGCGGTGCACTTTCATTGGTTATGGTTTTGGAGATTTCAGATTCTAATTGTGGAATTTAAAAACTAACAAAATTATTAGAAGTTGTGATGTAGTTTTCAATGAGAAGGTGATATACAATGATCATCTCAAGAGGCTGAATAATTTTGAGCAAGGCAATCTTGATTTGGAAGAGGTTATGATCTAAAATGAGCTCACAGGTAAAAATTATCACTCACAGAAAAACATAGAGACCAATGTCAGTCAGGTGGAAATTGACATCGGTCAGGTGTAGACCAACATCGATCAGAGATGATTGGGATTGGTCACTGTCAGAAGGAAATTTGGGCAGACAGTAAGCTATAAATGAGTCTCAAATGCCCATAAGGAGGTCTAAAAGCGTAAGTAAAACTCCAATTCATTATTCCCCTTATTTATACTACTTGTTGCTCACTGATGGTGGAGAACTATAAATTTTTGATGAGGTAATGCAGGTAGAATCCAATAAATAGTGGGAGCATGGCATGAATGAGGAAATTGATTCCTTGGAAGAGAACCATACATGGGATTTGGTTGAGTTGTCAGCTGGAAAGAAAGCACTAAAAAAATGGGTATATAGGTTAAAAGAAGAAGAGAATGGACAAATGAGACATAAGGCCAGGTTGGTAGTAAAGGGATTTGTATAGAAACTAGGTATTGACTTTGGTGAAATTTTTTCTCTTGTAGTAAAGATGACTTCTATTCTGACTGTATTGTCTTTAGTTGCTATTGAGGATTTGCATCTTGAGTAGCTTGATGTTAAGACAACATTTCTTCATGGAGATTTAGATGAAGAGATATATATGGATCCGTTGGAAGGTTTTGAGGTCAAAGGTAAGGAGAAACTTGTGTGCAGGTTGAAGAAAAGCTTATATGGTCTTAAGCACGCTCCAAGACAATGGTATTTGAGGTTTGACAGGTTTATGAAAGAGCATGGCTTTAGTAAATGTCAACCTGACCATTATGTTTATTTAAATAGATTAGATAATGGTAGTTATATTATCTTGTTACTGTATGTAGATGATATGCTTGTTGTAGGTTCACACATGCAAAAAATTATTGAGCTTAAGGTAAAATTAGCTCACACATTTGCCATGAAGGATTTAGGAGTAGCAAAGAAAATCCTTGGCATGAGTATTAAGAGAGACAAGAAAAATCATTGTTTGATTTTGTCTTAAGAGGATTATGTGAATAAGGTGTTGGAGAGGTTCAATATGCAGGATGCAAAACTAGTAAGCACACCTATGGCTGGACACTTCAAGTTGAGCAAAGAACAGTGTCCTAAATCACATGATGAGGTTGAGTACATGAGCAGAGTTCCATATGCTTTAGTAGTTGGGAGCTTGATGTATGCAATGGTATGTACTAGACCTGATATTGCCCAAGTAGTGGGAGTTGTCAGCAAGTTTATGGCCAATCCAAGAAAGGAACACTGGAAAGTAGTTTAGTAGATTCTCAGATATCTGAGAGGGACCAGCAGTAGGCATTTATGCTATGGAGGGTTAAACACTTCTCTACATGGGTATGTAGATTTGGATATGGTAGGTGACTTGGATGGTAGGAGAAGCACCACAGGATATGTGTTCACTATTGGTGGAACGATGGCTAGCTATATTTCAAAGTTGCAAAAGGTTGTTGCCTCATCTACTACAGAGGTAGAATACATTGTAGTCATAGAGGCTAGCAAGGAAATGATTTGGATGACTCAGTTCATGGAAGAGTTTGGAAAGGAGAAAGAGAGTTGCAAATTATACAGTGATAGTCAAAGTGTAATTCATTTGGCAAAGAATTCAGCCTTTCATTCAAGAACCAAACATATATAGCTTAGGTACCACTTTATTAGACAGGTATTGGAGGATGGACAGTTGAAGCTGGAAAAGATCCATATAGATAAGAACCTTTCTGATATGTTAACAAAGCTGATAACAAAGGAGAAGTTGAATCTTCATTCAACTTTTGTTGGTCTTCAAGATTGAACTTGAAGAGGGAGAAATAAGCCAGAGATGTTTAGAGGATGTTGTTGTATAGGTATAGGTGCAGCTATTTATCTTCAAGTGGGAGATTTTTGAGTTGTGGAGCTAAAAGCTTCACTAATGAGAAATGTGGAGGTTGCTGGGTTTACACAGTAACCAACATCGATCAAAACCAACCGACATCGATTAGGGGTCGACCGACATCGACAGAATTGATCAAAACCAACCGACATTAGTTAGGGATCAATCAGCATTGACAAAATCGATCAAAACCAATTGACATCGGTTAGGGGTCAGATGGCATCAGTCATCTTCAAACTGACACTGACTTTTGTGCATTTCTAGAATTATAATTGCTATTTTTAGGAGAACAGTTAGTTTGCATGTAAAGACTTAAATTAGTCTTGAGTCTATTTTTCTAACTATTGTTTGCTTCTCAATTATATTTAAGAGACCCATGGGGAAATATTGTAGTTTGAGCAAGATTAATTAGATCTGCAAGGAGCAAGAACAAGAAGATCTGCAAGGTGCAAGATTAAGATCTGCAAGAACAATTTAGTAATTGAGTTGGTTGTAATTGATTGAGAGAGAGAGAGAAATCTTGAGAGAGAATTACTATACATCTACGAGGTGTGAGGAGAGAGATTTCTTCATTGTACTTCCTTCTAGAAGAGTTTAATATAGATTGTATTATTTCTTTTATCTCTTATTATTTGTTGTTTCTAATTTCTAGTTACTTATTACTTCTGGTTTCAATTCTGTGTTTAGTTGCTTGTACAAAAGTAATCAATTGTACTCTAAGGTCCTGACAAGTGGTATCAGAGCTCTAAATAATAACAAGTGGTATCAGAGCTATGTGTATACACTAACATAACTTTCCCGTATCATCTAGGTGGTTCTGATACCAAATGATGTAGGGTTATTCCTTTAGCCTACAATTCTCCTTCACTCTGTTTGTCAAGTGTTAATCTTCCTTGACCAACACTAGGCCTTGTTTTTTTGTCTAAATGGACTAAATCTCCAAAACCTATTAAAAAATGTTTCAAGACACTTAAAAACATTTCATCATATTATTCTAAATCAAATCAAATCATTTCTATTCATTTTTATCATTCCTTATCCTACATTTCATTCAATATTCTCTACCTATATTCATTCATTCACTCCTAGTTCTTTGAAACATGAAAAAATGATCCTATGTGTTTTATCTCAATGGATTTTGGTTAAATTCACCTTATATTTAATTTTCAAAATATATTCACACTTATCAACTCCTTATATACCTTATTTAATGCACAAACAATTTCCTTACAATTCTGCCCTAACTTTCCTTTACTCCTTGTAGCCTTTTTTTTCTTATTTTTATCCTTATATAGAGATGTATGGAAACCAATACCTAAACCACCTATAATTATATTAAACTTTTCCCTTTACTATATAATCACCAATTTAAAACCTCTAAATCATTTTTTAGTCCATTTTTCTTCATGCATTTAGGCCTATTAGGTATAGGGTTCCCTGTTTCAAAATTAGTCTTGTATAATTTTAATTACCAATATGGAACTTGATAAAAAACCATAAAATATATTCAAATTCACTTATATATAAAAAAATACATTTTTTTGCAAAATTTAACTTGTTAAATCTCATTATATGCACCAAACCCTAGAATCAAGGTCTCTAGGCCACTGTTAGGGTTGAGATCCTATAAATTTGTATATATTTGATATAGGAGGTTTCAAAGATTAAAATTTTATTTTTTTGTATGTATAGGCCATATAAAAATTAAGTAATTTTTCAATACATTGTCTTTGTTTTCAACTCAAGACTCCCTTGACTATGGCAATCAAAGGAGTAGTTATATGTCTAAAAACCCTATCTAGATGTGCAAATCATAAAAAAATGTAACAAAAGGTTTTATAAAATTATTTAAATAATTAAAATATATTTCCTTAATGTATTTAATTATTTTATAACCAATTTTAATACCACATTCTTCCAAGTATCTCCCAATGAACTCAATTTTAGCAAACACTATCTACTGCAATAACAAGGGTTTATATTTTAACTATCTCAACATTAGATGATTTCTTCACTCTTTATTCATACATTAGATAAAATTTAAAATTAATTTATTTCATTATAATGAACCATACAATTTTTTATTTCTTGACAATAATGCCCACACATAGGTTATTAATTATGTTTATCAAACAGGGTATAAACATAATTACAAACACTCATATTTTGGGTTATATGCTTTATAAAACAACTTAAAAAGCATGTACCCAAGGCATTCACAATATTTACATAAAATTTACCACTTCATGCATGTGTAAATTACAAATAGACAAAATTCTATTGATCATCATGACACACAAAATTGTATACAATGCAAGGTTTGGGCATACTCAGTTCAAAAACTAAAAAAAATTCTTATTAAGGAGAGATTATCAAAATCTTATTGGACACAAGAATTAATTCAAATACACACTGAAAACAAATCAACCATTACCTTTTTAAATTCATATGTAGCTTTAGTGCATTAAAAAATGACTCATAGTCATGCATTTGCTTTGGTAGACCTTTCATTCACCATCACGTTTTCCCTATTTCTTCACATGTTCTACTTCTTACAGAATACTACACACTCTACCACCTTTATAATATCAAATAGAATCTAAATAAAGAATCATATAACCATTTCTTGAAATAATAAAATTCCATTTACTCTAAAGCCCATGTAAGGTGGTTAACATTATGAATTTCACCTCACTATTTTAACTTGACACATACATTCAAACCATATTAGGAACTTCATGAGACCATAAAAGGTCTAATACAACATTATTCAATAATTAAACATCATCTATTCTCACTTAAACCTACTAAAAGATTATGAACATTTGAAATTCCATTTTGAATAGAAAACTAACTTGGACTCAAATTCAAATTTTCACTCTCTTGAAACACATTTTTAGACCATCTATGAGCATTAAAATATGCCCCTACATCAAAATATCCCATGAGGATTGTGATTATGATAGTCACATGAATGCCATATTCAAGCTATAGGAAATAGCTATTTGAATTCAAAAGTTTAGGATGGACCTGTCAGTATCAAATTCAAGCATAGGATATGACCATTAATTTTAAAATATGTATGTTTTAATGACTCAATGAAAACAAGTTTTTGCATTGAACAAGTGGACCCAATTAAGACCATACAGAATGCAAAGCCTTTGAAACACTTTGAGTGTGCTTAAAGTGTATGTTTTAAATGTCACAAGGAATAATTCCATAGGTTACAAATGTCTTATAAGTCAAGACAACTTGGAATGAGTGTGAGAATGCAAGGGATCCATCTAGTTATTCATTATGTGTTCATCTTGACATTTGGGTCTAGTAATAAAAAGTCTAAATAGGTAATTTGTAGATGCCATATCTTGCACATGTGGATTAATCATAGAAAATTGGTCATATGGGCTTCTTCCCATTTGTAACAAGTTTATATGTGCCAAATCTCAAGTCCTCCTCCAAAGCACATAAAAATATATTGAGGTCCAAAGTTGCCTTCTTAGTCATTTTATACATGTTTTGCACACAACCATTTTCAAGAAGTTTCAGTAGATCTGAGTGAGCATATCCACAAAGCTATATCTCACACATGTGGTAGTGATAGAGGAAAGTAGTCATATGGGTTTGTTCATCTTGGTCTTTAGTTACTATGCATAAAGTTATAGATCATCTGCTAAATTATGAAGGAAGTTATGAATGTGAAAAGTTGGATCTTCAATTGGATTTCACTAAGTTTTCCATACTTAGCCATCTGAGCTCAACCATTTTCAGGATGTTATGTAGAAGCATTTGGACCAGTTAACATGAACATTTTATATCTTCACTCAAAAGGATTTTGAGACCTAGGAATCAAAAGGGTTTATTCTTTTTGACCTCAAGAACATCTCCAACAATTTTGGTTCCTACATGATTCTTATGTTTTGAGTTATATGCCTTAGAAGTGGGACTTACAACATAAGACATTCGCATAAGAGTCATATTAAATCCAATATATAAATCCATATGAGATTAAATTTCAAGGTATATGGGACATCAATCACATTCTATGGAATGCTAAATGATGGTCAATGGAACATCAAATTTAATAAAATAGAAAGACATATCCTATTGAGTATAAGAATGATTTTCATATGACCATTAATGACAATCATGTAAACATCATTTGATGGGAGCGAGGATGTCAATTTAAAGATAATAAAGTATCCATTATATTTCAAATACTGTATCCTAATACATCAATGGTTATCATTCAATTAGGCATTCATATCTAACCATGAGTAGAGGTTAAAGAATTAGAGGATCCAAAGAGAAAATACATGCAACATAAGTGGTACAATCACGTTCTATTGGTAGAATATCAATGACTCATGGGAATTTGTGAATAGATAGATCAATAAATAAAATTAGGGTCAATAAGTTAATGTATCTATAGATCTAATGAGCATAAAGATATTTGGAGATGATGTAAACAAGCCTAGCTGGCTATTGACAACTAATAAGTAAAATCAAGCTTAAGGGTGAACTAGAGTTGAACTAGGGACATAGTTTAGAGACCAAGCATCACCAATAAAGATACATATAGGTAAGATATATCCTTTGTATCTAATACTAAAGGAAAAGATAAACTAGTTATTATGAAGTAAAATTAGGTAGTTTGTAGACTTTCATAGATATCATGACTATATGAAAACCAATGGACCAAGATTGATTTTCACCTATAGTGGACCTATGTTTCACCTCATCATGGTTCACATTTTTAGATTTTTATGGCCACCTAATATAGATATGTAACATTTAATCTAGTTTCAAGAAATGATCCTCATTAGTAGATCAAGTAAATAATGACATGATTCCAAGAAAATATTTGGCAGTTGGATAAGGGCAATGGATATTTAATTATTTTATATATTTGGTTAATTTTTTATAATATCTAAGGAAACATCCTTAAGAGTGTTAAATCATGGAAATTGGTTGATCCTTTTCTAATGCACATCTCTCTCTCCTTCTATTTTATATAAGTATAGGCTTCTAATCCTTAATATTGATCATTTTATCTCTTTTTTTGGTCTAACCAGACTCTACCAAAATTTGTATTGTAATGCCTTTTTGATGTAATAAAGATTGAATTCCATCCTTTTCTAAGCTATATTGAAGTGTGTTCTATGAATTAATGTACTATTATTAAGTGAATATATGTTCCTTACTTATATCTGAGTTTCTCACCTTTAGGAAGTGCTTAATAGTTCTCATAGGTTATTGCAAGTGCAATCTATAGTTTATTATCTAGTTTGAAAGTGGAAATATGCCCTCTCTTGCTAATTTGGTAATTTATTAATTCCTTGTTCTAGAATATTTATGTGAGATTGATGTTATTTATCCTTAAGAGTGTCTTATAGTGTGTTTTGTGTGAGTTAGAGTGATTAAATCATTAGTGCATCACCACTTTTTTACATACTTTATAAGTTTTTCCAAATCTCTCTTATTTTTCCAAGAAAGTACTAGTTTATATTTAGTGTAGTTGATAGATCCATAAGGAATATGACCTTTTCTAGAGGTCTGATCTATTATTAGGATACCCACAGCCTAGGATCAGTCCTATGTTGGACTAGATTTGAGTAAGAAGATCTGACCAATCCCCTCATCAACTAGGGTGCAAATCTAGAACCCCACTAGGGCTCATGACCAAGATGGATTTGATAGACCTAACCAAGTTGCCTCTTACCATAATAATATCACTAGAGAGGGTTACAAATCCTCTAGTGAATCAACACTATATAATAACCATAGCTAGGTCTTATGTTTTCTTATTCATAAAGTAAATGATAAAGTAAAGTAAAATTGAACCTAATGTTCACTAAAGTATGTGGCACAAAATGGGGGTAATAAACATAAAAATAAACATACATAGAATAATTCTAATTAAGTCAATATAGATATAACCGTAATGCATATATAGTGCAATACATTCAAAATCCATTTCATATGTTAATTCTATCCATTAAAATAGAGAAGTAAGATTTAGAGATACTTACCTTGAAAATGAACCCATCAAGACTCAATCTTTCCCTTGGCCAATGGTGATTTGTAAGAGATTATTATGGTCTATAAGGATAACTAATATAGTCCAAAGTATCCAAGACTTTTCCATAAGACAAGATTCTTATCTACGTGTAAACACTAAACAATGACTCCTTAAGTAAAATGGTGGAAGAGTAGATTATAAAGAAGCACGAATGAATCATTAACTCTTCTCTCTATGAAATGGAAAAAAAGGTGTGTATATATGGCTAGATGTAACCCTATACCCTTTTGAAAGTTTATATGATAAAGTCAGCCCAATTGACCCTCTATTGTTAATTAATAAAAATATTTAGTTCTTGGATTAGATCAGTCGAGGTCAACCTAATCCCATAACGTGCTCATATATTTTAAGTACAAGATCAACCCAGGCTAATTTTGTTCATTAAATCTCAAAAAGAGTTTTTGGATTAGGCAGGGGTTATTTAAGGTAGTGAATTTATTGGAATGTGTAAGGGAGGTGTCAAGTCTTAGGTAACTATTTAGGAGAGGTTCATGTTAGTTTTAAGTTGTGGTATAGGGGACAATAATATTATGAATCACTAATGGTCTACCCACCCCTTTCTTGGTGTATCCTTTAATGCATGCAATTAGAGAGATTGAGACTTCATGGGTTCCTAAGAAAGAGAAATTATCAATAATTGATAAAGTTTGAAAATATTATGTGTATACATATGCCCCATTTGAAGCTCATCATGTGTCACACAGGTGTAACATGGGATGGTGTTTTGAGAAAAGAACATAGAAACACACAACACTGAAGCTAAATAAATCATTAAAAAAATTTGAAAGTAAATGATTTAAAGTAAATAAATTAAATAAATAAGCAATGCATGTGTACCTTGACCTACCTTTATCATTGAATTCTTGTCTACTATGTTTGTAGTTTTGATCATGGAGCATGTAGAGAATACTTTAGAAAAAACCTAAGGGTATAAAAATTAAAGAGAAAAAATAAGTAAATGAAGGAAATTAAATATAAATGAAAAGTGTATGCATGATTTACTTGGAAATTTTGGTAAGCTAGGGTGATAAATTATAAGTTAGGACCAAATGACCAAGCTAAAAATTTAGAGTAAATTGGGTATCCGAAAAGCCAAGGCCACTAAATGATCAAAAATCTTAGACAAGTATACCTTAAGTAATAAAGGTAAAAAACCAAATCAAACTAAGGATACATGAAAAATGAAAATATAACATCAATGTGAAATCTATAAGAATCCTTAAACAAAGATGGGCAAAAAATGGTAAAACAACATCGATGACTGAGCAGTAAAAATCCTCACTCAATCATCAATGGAAAAAGTACATAAAAAGGGAAAAAAATATTGGTGAGTGAAAAGTAATAGTCTAAACTCACTCAATAATGAAAAAAGTACTGAAAATAGGAAGAGACATAATTACTTTTTAAAAAGGAATATGAAAAAAAATACAAATAGACACAGTTATATAAAAACAAGGAGATGATAATGAAATGTTTTCAAATAAAACCAAGGCACTTTTAGAAATGTAAAGCAATGGTATAAAGAATATAATCCATAGTCGATCCAACATATTGTTTTGTTCTAAGGATAGATAAAACTAAAATAAAGTTGTGATATCATGTTTTAAGATGTGAAGAAGAGGGAATATAGAAGTGAGGAAATATATTTAGAATCAAACTTGTCTATCAAGGGGCAAATAAAATGGTTGGTGGGGGAATGAAGTAAAAACTAAGATAGAGAAACTCTTTATCAAATTCAAGAAACTAAAATTAGGTTTGTCAAAACAATAGGACTTTTAACATTAAGGACCATGAAGAACTTTTCCTAACCACACAAATCATAGGTCATCAAATGAAGTATGAATATCATCTTATGAAGGTTATATGAATGAAAATTAAAATGGACCTACCTTCCCACAACATGTTCCCCATTTCTTAGGACCCCTTATAGAGTCATCAGTCTACTAAAAAGATTGGGTACTTACATGAGAAAGTAGGTAGCACTATATATTGTTTTTAAATCTACTATCTGAATCTACTGACCTACCACACCTCAATAGACCTTAGCTCTATCATGAGGCCAGCTATAAAGTTTGAGCTTTGATGGGAAATAATAAATGTGTTATAAATCATGTCTTTTAGTGTGATGTTAACTTTTTGATTTTTAAGTTGCCTTTTAATCATTGCCTTTTGTTATAAATGATTTGGATTTTAAATTTTGATGATTTTTTCTATTCTTCCTCCATATGGATTTGGAGAACTAAACATGGGTGTTGAAAATGACTATCATTTGAAAAATTTGGACTTAGTTGTTAAGAAAGAGAACTTAGATAGTTTGGTGTCTAAGGTTATTATTTATTCATGTGAAATAAAAATGTTGTGATGAATTTGACCTTGTTTTATCCATAGTGGAATGAAAGGAAATTAAATTAAGGGGAGTGAACATGAAACAATTTGAATTACTTCAAATCGCAAAACAAAAATTTAAAAAAAATGTGAAAAAGTAAAAAGGGATACAATGATAAGTATGATTGCTTATCATAATAATGTATGTAAGTGTATGGAAACATGCTAACATAGTTTTTTGTGCACATTTTATCTAAAAAAAGAAAAAAAACTAAAGATATGAATATGGGATCACAAACTTGTAACCATTTATTAACATTATAGAAAAAAAACACTCAATTTAGTATAGTTGTTTTAAAATAATATGTTGATTTTATGAGGAGAGACTGGTTCTATCCATGGTCTTACACTACAACTCATAAAAGATAAACCCAAGTGGGTGAATAAAAGGCAAAAATGGTATTTGTGAGGAGATCCTAGTCCTACCCATGGTCTTATACTACAACTCCCAAAAGAAAAACCTAAGTAGTTGAACAAAGTATTGTAAAATAAAAAAATTGATATGAAAATTCAATGTATGAAAGAAAAAGGAATTGATGAGGAAAATCAGGTCCTATCCACACTATTACAATTCAAATCATGACATAAAGTAACCAATTGACCAAGGGAAGGAAGTAAGGTTTGTGTAAGAAGAGATTGTTATATAGGGTGATATCCTTGTAGAAATCTTGCAAAAAGTGTTAGTAGGACATTATATATGCTATGTACCTAGGGATATGATATATTGTTGTATATGGGTTGATGGAGATGCCGACATGTGGCACACATCCCCTTAGTTAGTTATATGGGTACAATATATTAGGATAATAGAGTAACTTTGGAAGTAGTACATTGGGTAATGGTCGGCCTACATTGGGATTAGGAGGTTACCCATCCATGGGTTAGATAGATGTATATATGTAGGAGATGATTATCATGGTAAAGATATCAAGTAAGCATTGAGTCTTCTATTGTAAGAAGATATTGGAGGTTGTCCCCTCGAAAAGATATTGTGGAGTTATTCCTTCATAAAGGAGTATTATATGGTGTTTCCCTACCTTAAGTGTATTTCTTCATATATTGAATATCAAGATCATTACAAGTGGTATCAGAGCTTTGATTTGGGCAATTTGTGGAGTGAAACCCTAGTTTTTTTTAAATCATCAATAACTTTTGATTGGTTGTGAATTTTTCCACAAAATTTTTACTGGATATGTATAATATTTAAAATAAGTCATAGTAAAAGAATAGAGATTTTTTGAATCGTTTTGAGGGAGTTATTGCTATTTTAGGTTTTATAATAATTTCACTATATCTTCCGAAATATAGGAAAATTTTATTAGAAATGTTTACTAAGATGTAAGAAGATATAAGAGAAGTATAGTCAAAATTTTAGAATTTTTTGAGTTGTTTGAAGTCATTTGTTGTGATTTTATGGATCAGTTTTGACATTTTAGGGTTTCATGAACCTTAATTTTTTTTGTGGATCATGGAGTCGTAAAAAATTTTAGGGGAAGATGATGTTGATGCTAGAGAATGGTGGCTCAATTTTAAGGAGAATAATGCTAATTTTTATTTATGGAAAATATAAATATGTTTTTCTTTGTCTAGGCCTGCAAAACATTGGTGGACTAATGAATTGAGCTTTGCACAATAGTATTCTTCATGGGAAGCAATGGAGAAAACCTTCCTAGATTGATGGGATATAAATGAAAAAGAGGATGTAGAAGAGGAAGAAAATCATGATGATAAAGAAGAAGAAGAAGCAGAAAAAGAAGAAGAAGAAATAGAAGAATCAACAGAAGAAGAAGTAGAAGAAGCAATTGAAGAAGAAGAATAAAAAGAAGAAAAAGAAGAATTGGATGATAAGGGTTCAAATAATTTGGCTCCAAAGAAATCTGAGTCAATTTTTCAATTTCATGGATGCATTCAAAAGAAGAAGGTGGTTGTGTCCATAAACCCTACCAGCAAGTATAACTTCATTAACATGAATGTGGCCAAGCATCTACATGTTCAAACAAATAAAATCAAGGAGGTTCAAGTAGATGGTAATAATATTTCACTAATTAAAGATTTGAAGCTCATTATGAAAAAATATGTTTTGCATTCAGATTTTTATGCTTTGGATATGGATGATATGGATATAGTTCTTGGATATCCATGGTTAGAGACTTTGGGAACAATTAATATTAATGTTCAAAAAAAGTTCATGAAGTTTTGGTACACAAAAAAGAAGATTACTTTACAAGATATCATAGTGAAAATGGCACCAATAACAATCCAGGTAGATCATGAGGATAAGATGGAAATAGGTGATGAAGAACATGATGAAGATTCAGATGATATAGATAAAGACACACTACAAATGAGCACTTCATCTACTCAAGAGACAAAGAAGGAAAAGGTGGAAGAGGTAGAAGCAAAGGTGGATAAGGTCAAAGTATTAGAAAATATTGAGGTATATAGACACCCACATCATCGTGAGAGGAAACAATCATGGAACTAGTTGAGGAAGTGTCATAATAACAATCATTTTGTCTATACAAGAAATAAAATTTCCAATCATTATGGATATGCATGGAATCCAAATAAAAAATACTATGGCACATGGAATGAATGGGGGAATCACTATGACTATGCATGGAAGAATACTTACTATGATCATGGTTGGAATCAGAGTAGCGCAGCGAAATATGGTACATGGAATAAAAAGAGGATTAATTATGCTTGGACACCAAAGCAGTATAATTATGATCATAAATGAAATCAGATGAGCATAATGGATTTTGTACATAAGCTTGGAGAGATATCACCTATGAAGATCACATATTTGTACCCATATAACTAAGGGGATGTGTGCCACATGTCGGCATCTCCATCAACCCATATAAATCAATATATCATATCCCTAGGTACATAGCAATATATAAGTATGTTAAGGAGGTAAATATTTAAGTAAATTATTTATTCAAAATTTATGCATCAATGGGTTATTTAAAAACATGACCTTGATTAGTTTATAGGTGATAGGTTCTAGAACCAAGAATGTCTTTCACTAAATAAGGACCCCACCATTTTTGGGTGTATTTTCCTTCTTTATCATGGGTATAGTATAACTTAATGAATAGATCACCAATATTTAATATGTGGACTATAACCTCTTTATTATGTTGTTTGGTGATGCAAGCCTTGTATTGGTAGTTATGTTGAAGAACAGTTAGATAGTGATCATCAAGAAGATCAAGGGCATGAAGGCAAGCTTCATGTAATTCTTTATCAATAATGATACCATGAAGATATATAAATATGTAAGGAGGTGAATCTAACTTCTAATGGTAAGACAAACTCAAAACCATATACTAGTGAGAACGGTGTTGCCCCAATGGTAGTATGTATGATAGTACAATAGGCCCAAAGTATGGGATATAATTAAAGATGCCAATCATTAAAGGTTTCTCATATAGTCTTTTTTATAATTTTATTGATAATTTTTTTAGTGATCTCATATTTCCCATTGCATTATGGATGGTAAGATGTGGAAAATTTATGGGATATTTTAAATTTAGCACATAACAATTTTATGTCCTTTTTTTTGAAATTTTTGCCATTATCAAAAATTATAGTATGGGAAACTCCAAAGTGACAAATGATTTGGTTAAGAATAAATTTATAAATAGTGGTTCCCATTACATTAACAAGATGCATGGATTCTACACATTTAGTAAAATATTCAATAGTATTAATGATAAAAACATGACCATCTTGTGACCGAGGTAATTTTACAACAAGATCTAATCCCCATATGGAAAATGGCCAAAGGGATCCATAGTTTGGAGCTCATCTAGTGGTGAATTGATAAAATCATCATAAAGTTGGAAAATATTACAATTTTTGGAAAAATCATTAGCTTCCTTTCCTAAAGTAGGCCAATAGTATCTCATATGTAACCATTTACATGTTGTATCATGTCTGTTATAGTGATCATTATAAATGCACCCATGTTCTTATTCTAGGAGAGGAGGGACTTCTTATTTCATTATATAGTAAATTAGGGTTCCTTAAACATTAAACTAATAAAGGGTGTTGTATCAAAAGACATATTTAAAGGCTTGTTTATATATTCTAAACTTTTTAAGAGAATCTGTGTCTAGAAGATATGTTTGATGTTTAAGGAATTGGATGATGTTTTTTTACCATGGGCTTTATCAAATAGTGACAACCTCAATGTGAAATATGATTGAATATTATGGTTGGATAGAACATGGTGAATTTCTTATTTAAATAATAAATTGAGAATCATTAAGTACTTGATGAGGATGAAATAGAGATGTTGAAGATTCAAGAGAATTAGTGATAGAGTTCTGATCTCTTGGAATTGTCTGAATGGAAAAAGAGGCAAAATCTTTGGTGTGTGTTGTTGTCATTTGATGATAAGTGATAATATTTTCATGTTTACACTGGTAATCACCATTAACCTAGAGTAAATAAGTTGGGAGTCACCCAAAGTGTATAGATATGGGATATCTAAGTCAAGTGTTGCTTTCATACCTAAGATTAGAGATTCATATTCTACCATGTTATCAGTGACATCAAAGTTTATCTTTAATTCCAAAGGGAAGATCCTACCATGAGTGTTAGTTATAATAAAACCTACCCCAACTCTTTGGAGGCATTTAGTTCCATTAAAGTGGAGGGTCTAGGTGTTTTCATGTAAATCAATGGTGACTTCAAGAAGCTCTTTGATATATAATTTGGATTTAGTAGTATAGGGAATGATATTAGTATCTTCTTGATTATTTACCTCTAAATTAGTATTGAAATAATGGAAATAATCTTTAAGGGAGATACCCTGATTATTACCCTAAATATAGAGAATGTTATCATTGGAGAGATTATCTTGAAGGTGATTTATAGTGGGTATGGATGATGTTTTAAGTTGGTTGGAAATAAATTTCCCTTTGATATATTTTTTATGTTATGATTTTTAAGGTCAAATTACATCAAGAGAAGCATTCATTTGCCACTTCTATCTCTAGGTATAAATGCTTTGGAGAGAAAATTATGAAGTGGATTGGAATGGACAATGACATAAGTGGTTTGATAAATCATATAGTGATAAAGCTTTTCCACTACAAAGTAGATAACAAGGCAATCACGTTCTACTTTAGTATAATGTTTTTCATAATAAATGAGGCCTTGACTAATATAGTAAATAACTTATTATCTTCCTATATCATATTTTTGGGAAAGCATTTCCCCAACTGATATGGGATTAGAATAGATATATAAAATTAAAGGATGATCATTGGAAGGTGGGTGAATGGTGGGAGGATGGAAAAATAATTATTTTATGTTTTCGAATGATTTTTGAAAAGGATAAATCCACTCTATAGAATTACCTTTTTTGACAAGGGAATTAATAGAGTATATGTGGTAATCCATTTCTAGAACAAATCATCAAATTACCCCAAGCTTACCAAGGTAAGTTTGAATGTATGAAATGGAGTGAGTAATTAATGTTGACCATACTATTTATTTTAGTAGGATTGAAATCAATATCATGAAGAGAGACTAATAATTCTACTAGTTTACCAGATGCAATGCCAAAGACACACTTGGGTGGGTTGATTCTAACTTTTTACTTGATTAATTGATAAAAATTGATAGCTAGATTGGTGAGATGTGTTGTGAAAATTTTTGATTTAGAAATGAGTTAATCCATATATATTTCCATAATTTTTTGTATAATATAATGAAAAATGTGATTCATGACATGTTGATAGGTAGTTATAGAATTTTAAAGGCTAAAAGGCATTTTAACTTAGCAATAGGTGCCCCATTCCATAGTGAATGTTGTTTTGTGCTGGTTTTTTGGGGATGCATGAATTTTATTGTAGGATAAAAAATTATCCATGAGTGAAAACATTTCATATCCAATAGTGGAATCTATGATGGCATCTATTAAATGTAATGGAAAATTATCTTTGGGACATGCAAGGTTAAGATTATAGAATTTGATGCATATATGAATGACCATGGTGACATTTTTGTGAATAGGTATAATGTTTAACACCCATTAAAAATATTCAATAGGGTTTAATAAATTTGGCATCCAAGAGTTTGATAATTTCTTTATGGCATAGGGTAGAAATGTAGAGTGGAAATTGATGTTATTTTTGTTGGACAAGTTTGGTATCTAGGTATGTGATGATGTCATGAACAATGATACTAAGTTAGATACCTAGCATGTCCTTATATGATAAATAAAAATTTTAAAGATATTTATCAAATAATAGGCTAAATTTAACATGCTCAGTTAGCATGAGTTTTTTAGAGATTGTTATGGGTCGAGGATATGAGGGTGTACCATATTATATTCCCATAGTTTCTTCAATGATCATATTATTTTTGTCTTGAAAATGAAATAAAGCATTAGGAATAGAAAAAATGGGATTTTTTGGGGATCTACACTATGATAAAGTTATTAAAATGAGGATCTTTTCATTTGAAATTTCCCAATTGATGATGTTACCATAGAAGTTGAAGTTGTCTAGCATGGATTAATTCAATTATGGATTCATCCTTAGGGAATGTGGGAAAGGGTCTATAATATTCCATGTCTACTTAAATATAAATTATTTTATTACCATAGAAATCATATTTAGAGTGTATCTAGTGTACATCTATTGCCTTAGAATCAAGTGTAATTTTAGGTGTAGGTGAAATTATTGATGAAGGTTGATTGGATTCAATTAGATTGATAATAGGTGTATCTATAGAATAATTGGTATGGAGGATAGGTTTTAGAGTGATTGGTGACATATAAGGTATAAAAGGTTCTAAAATATTTTAATTGGTAAGAAAAAATATTTGTGTAATAACCCAAGGGATATCGAGAAGTGGAGAGTTAATTGGAGCTACATGGCTTTCAGGTTCTAACTCACTATCTATGTAAATGACATGAACATCATGGTTGAAAGCATGTATTTTGGCTAAGTTTGTATAGTAGTATTTAATGTTAAAGTCTCATGATTGAGCTTGGTTCATGATGTAGTTATCATCATATGTGTGAGAGATAGTACATGATTGTGTCTCTAGAGGATCATCAGAAGGAGATACACATAGATCACTAAATTTATAAGGTGACATGGTTAAAAGGTCTTGAAATAAATTATCCATTCCATATTCATTACATATGAAGTAATATTTTGTGTAATATGTTTCATGTGCATTACATAGAGGAGGGAGTTTAGTTATCTCATCGATGAGAGGGATGGTACGATCACGGGGTAGCAAGGAAGGAGGGAGCCACTATAAAATGTAAGGAGGTAACTTAGTAATATTTCAAGTGTTTTTAAATTCATTTGGATCATCATCATCATCATAATCAATAAGAGTGACCTATACATTTAGATTCATGTTAACAAATTTAATTAGGGGTGCATTGTTAATTTGTGAAATTATTGGAATATGATACTGAGATTTGGGGACGGTTAGTTGAATGTTTACAAAATTTACCATTATGAATAAAATTTATACATTGGATACCATAGGAGACAATATCTCTCATGTAATGTGCCCATGGGAAACCTAGGAGTATATTGTAGGATAATGGTAAGTCAAGAACCATGAGCTTGGTACATATCATTTTGGGTCCAACAATGAGAGGGAGCCAAATACAACCAAGTGGTTTTTGATTGGTATTTTAAAATACATGAAATGTGAGATGAGTTTGATTGAGATTATATTTTTTATACCCAAGTTGTTGACTTAGACAAATGGATGTAACATTAATTACCGATCCTTCATCTACTAAGACTTTTTAAATAATGGTGGTATTAATTGTAATTTTAATAAAGAGAGGTGGGTCATTAGATCAAAATAGAATTTTATCATTTATCATATCCTCTTCAAAGAATTATATGGAAGGTTTAGAGTAAGGATAAATATTTTCAATATTATGTACTTCTGTTGATGAAGGAGCTTGAGGAGGTTGTTCCACTTATAGGGAAGGTGGTTCTTTAATTTATTGTAATTATTGCATTAAGAATTTGTGGTGATATGGAGAGGTATGAACTAACTCCATGAGGGTTATTTTACAAGGCATATATTTATATTCCTGTAATAAATTCTAGTGTGATTTTAAAGATGAATAACTAACATGAGGCTTATAAGGTAAAATATTGTTGGTAGGAAGAGAGGTAGTTTGAGGTTTTGATTGTGGAATTGTTTCCTTATTTGTTTAAGAGGATATGTTAGTGGTAATAGTTTCTTTGAGAATTTGTTCTTAGTGTGATAATTTTTTTGGCTTCATGAAAGGATATTTGTGGGCAATTTTACATTGATAATTGACTTTAGTTACATTCGCATATTGAGAATTGGTATAGTATTAGTCATAGTCAATGTCAATTACACAGATATCCTTACTTAAATATTGTGGGTGAGAGACATAAAAAGGTTTTGGGTTATTAGAGTAACAAGGTTTTAAAAATAATTTATTTTGATAGGTGTTAACATAATCATGATGACATATTTTGATCATAGCATCATGATTGAATGTATCTCCTAGAATAAAAGAAATAGAATATTTGGTAAGCCCCTGACATATTTCATGGGAATGAAAAAAATTGACTTGAAACCAACAAAATTGGTTAGTATCATACCATTTAAATGGATTATTATCATAATAGAATGCTTTAAAAGGCATTAAAATTTGTTTCATTTTTTGAATAGTTAGGGGTACATGGGAATATTGGGCATTAACCATTTTGGCTAATCTTGGTTTTGTTTGAGGAAGATTTCTAGTGATTGCAATTAGTGTATTTTTGGAAAGACACCTTGATGGTTTTAATGTTGGGATCAAACTATTTAATAATAAACTATTATCTCTTAACTTGATCAATAACATCATTTAGAGTTTTTTGGAGAAAAAGGTTGAACCTTGAATTGAAGGGAAGGTGTTAAGGCAATTATGAAGAGTTTGAATAAGTTATCATTAGTCATGATGTGATTAGATTTGTTAGACAAATATTTAAATTTTTTAATGAAATCATGAGCTGATTTATAATGTAATTTTTTATCATTAATGAAATGGATAAGAAAGTTTCAGGAAGATCATTGTGTTGAAATTCCTTAACTAAAGGATTGACTAAATCCTCAAGTTACCATAAAGAATGTTGAAAGAGTTAGTTATACCATTATAATACATCACTTTTGAATTTTTATCAACAAAATTTTCACCATAAGGAAGGATAATTCAACCTCCTTGAATTTTTAATAACATCAAAACACCTCATATGTTGTGGGTGATAATTCTTAGAGGTGAATATCAAGGTCAAAGGGCTAGTTCCCTTTCACAACACCTAAAACTAACCACTAACCTAATTGGCTTGAAGTAAAAGGGATATAATAAAATTAAAAACTAATATAATGGAGGTGATGCATGAATATAAAATCCAGAATCCTACTTGAACCTTCACTCTAGAAGATAACTTTCAAAACTCATTTTTAAACCCAAGGTTTGTCTAACAAAATTATATCAACAAAAAGTTAGAATTCAAAGTATTTCTCAAGGTAGATTAATATTAGGTATAATAATAGACATTATTAATCTTATTCACACTTAAATACACACAAAATAATTAGTTACACATCATGTGACCTACTAGAATGCATATTACTCACACAAAGCATGAAAGAGTTAGATGAACACAAGGAAAGATAAATATCACTTGTCATTCAAACATAAACTAATTGACACACTTATGGAATAATTTGAGAAAAATAAACCAAATTTAAATATATATTCCAAATTAAAAATTAGTATTCAAATTAGTATGGATTTTCCATATGAAATGTGGATCATATATAATGCCAAAAGAGGCAGCTTATATAGAGAAATGAGGAAGAGAGAGGGGGAATAAAAGAGGAAGATTTCCAAGTGTCCACAATATTTACAAATAATAAGGGATTTATATAATAAGATAAACAATTTTCCAAGTACATATGTCTCTCCTTTGAATATGCTTCATCTTCCAAGTAGTGTAGGAGTTAGATTACTTGCTTGACACCTTGGTCATATTCTTCACTATTGCCCTTCTTTACATGTGAAGAGTGAAAAATGGAATTATTAATCATAAAATATACATGATTACATTCATAAATATAATTTAAAACCTATCATTAATTTATAAACTCCCTTAATCTGACATTTTAGGGGCAATCATGACATAACTCCTTGGGTGTTAAGAAACTCTTTGGTCTACTATGCCTAGCTTTGTCCAAATGGCTCAAAATTTTATTTCAACTTTATAAAGGAATTATATCTACATTAAATTATTTAAAATACCTTATATAAATTTAATAAATTTATTTTGGTTCTTGGAACAACTCCCAAATGCTCTTATTAGGCATATTTTCCTCGTAACCCTAAAATCATGTAAACCTCCTTATGTATGATAGTGTATGGATGTTAATAGGAAAATGAAGATATATTTGAGGACCCAGTATGGATTTACAACTCCATGAAAATTTTTATATCTTGAGAGTAAGAGGAAGTATCTTTTTTATTGTTATCTTCCCCCAATTAGGCTTCAATTAGGCCTCCTTTTCTAGAAAATTGAGTTTCTACTCCAGACCTATCCCACACATGTGAACCCACAAAAAATTATGTGATTATATTTCCACATAATATCACCAACACAAATTCCAAATTTTAGGTCTTGAGACCTCGTGTAAGTATGAAAACCATGAAATGGTCCAAGAAACTAACCCTTTTTAACACTAATTTAGACTGCCCCTAAAGTCCATATTTATTTGAGAATTTACATGGTGTATTATATAGATATTTTATATTTAATATATTTAATACATAAAAAATCATCTCTTCCAATAGTTTTCAAGTGTTCAACTCTTCAAAACCCTATAAGAAACCTAAAACCCTTTCAAAATAAGGTATTAAATGCAATACATATAGTTGTAAGTACAAAAAAAATCATGGTGAGAACCTAATTGGAGTATAAAATTATTTCCAATAGGTTTTAGGATCATTCCAAGTTATTTTATGTACTTTATAGATCAATCTCTCACATCAAGTCCTTACCAGGGTTTTAGGAGGGTATAAAACTATTTTGGTTCTTAATGACTATTCATAAGCCCTAGGACCTTAACTCTTTAAAAAATACCATAATTTTATATCATAAAACACTCCTTAATATAGTTTCAAGTTCAAGAACTTGGCTCTCAATTTGTAAATAGGACAAAGGATAGGGGTCTAAGTTCTTAGGCTTTATTCATGCATGTCAGGGGCTTAAACCAACATTTGATTCTAGAAGGTTAAAGTGTGGAAACCTAATTATCTTCCCTAAAATCCATCTATATCCATGCATAGTGTCAAGGTCTCAAAAAGTGAGAGAAGACTGGTCTTAAGTTGAAGTCTTGCACCAAGATAGCTCAAGGAGGTTGTAGAAGCCTAAATTACACTTTACTTGTCTTCCTATAAATTTGGATGATCTTATATGGTATATGACAACCTTTTCCACTTTCCAATTCCTTCATTTGACTATGTATATAGTTTTGTGTTCTTGGTTTTAAGCTTATTAGGCATGAATAAAGCTTTCAACATTTCCTCACTTATTATGGGTTTGAGAACTATGTGAAATCATATTGTCATTATAAGATCATCCAATATGACTTTCCTTCTTCCATAAACCTCAAATGATTCTTAAAACATGTAGGTATTTTCACTTGATTAGGCAGATTTGAAGGTGCCAACTAACAATGTGTATAGGGTTTAGATGGAATTTGTTTTGACCAATATATCTGGTCATTCTTTCATGTTTCCTTTGATATTAAAATGACCTCATTCACTTCTCTATCCACTTGATCTAGATTCCAATGATTTTTATGTTCACTTTGTCTTCTCTTTAACTTAAAACAAGCCTTTTTCACCTAGACCAACATGTAGGTGGTCATGAATTTTGACTGTGTTCTTGGGGTTTGGGACATCTATTATAAACTATTAAATATTTAATACTTTTGTTATACTATTAATAGTTTAAAAACTTCTCAAATTTTCCAAAACCCTACACTTTCACAAACACCCACTTGTTCCTTGTACCTTCTCAAAGTATGGTTGTAGGTGGTTATTAGAGAAGAGTTTGAAAATGAACTTTGGAAATTGATTTTCTCAAATATATCATGGCGCCTTGGAAGTAATCAAAATTCATTAGAGGTTCATTTTCACTACACTACAAGGTTCATTGGCTTCCTCTAACATCTTCAAACCTTTGCCTTCTTGTCTCTATACACAAACATGTGTATGAGTATTAGGCTTAGGCTTATGAACTCAACCTATTAACCTTAATTTGACTCTCCAATAGCTGATATGTGCCTTGGTCTATGTTTTCCTTCATGTCTATACTAAAATGTGTTTCCACATACATCCTCTTTACATGACCATTAGTTTTATTATCTAAAATGAGGACCTACATGTTTGTAATTTGTAGGCCTATTTATTTATTTGTATAGACTACTAATACTAATTCCTTGAGTCTTAGCCATATGTAAATTTTATCAACTCTTATCCAATTCTTTTCATCTTCCCAATAGTCATGTAGACCTCAATTACGCATTATTCCATCTCAAACTTGTCCATTTTTATGTACAGCCTATTCTTATATAGTTAGGTCATAACCAAGTCTTATGCATATAAATTATATTCTATTTATTAATTATATTTTAACTTGCATTTTCACCATTTGAGGAGATGTCTCAGCTCTCCTCATCCAATTGGCACAATTGAAACACCTCTAGGCTGTGGGTATCCTCAGAATGAGGTGAATCTCTAGATAAGGATAGCTCCCTTGATGTACCACTTATAGAAAACTACTACACCTAAACTTTATGAGGTAAAAGGGAGATAAAAATAAAAGGAAACCATCTTAAGGGAGGTGATACACCAAATTTATTGATGAATACCAACCAGTTACATGTTACACATGAGAGTAAGGGACTAACTAAACAAACATTTCTCCAATCTGCATCTGCTCACATCAATATTTTACTATGAGGTTCTGATGAATGTTTAGGCTAGGAAGACTAGATAAGAGGCATAATATATCAATATTTTAATATTATAAGTTACTCAACCTTGACACATCAATAGAACACTTCACATGACCTATAAGAAGAAGCTTTCTAATTGTAAATAGGCGAGAGAATGAAATAACAATGCTAAGGAAACGACAAGTCATCACTAATAAAAATCAATAATCCAAGTGAACACACTATGAATAGTCATGGAATAGGGAAAAATTAGTATTATTTATTAATCCATGGTATGCAAATGAGGAGGGATTCACCATACTCTAATGGAGCATAATTTACAAAGGCTAAAATAGCTAGTTCTTATAGAACTTGAGAGATAGAGGAAAATAAAGAAGTCCAAATGTCACAAGGACACTTTTCAAGATGATAATATGAGTTACTTATTCATTATAATAGGATGTGAAATGGAACATGTAAGGTCAGAAAAGACAAATGGCTTCCCAAGTCTTGAAATTCATGAAAAATGGTGTAAAATTCCCTTTGCTAGCTCAAAAAATTGCCTTCATGATTTATCCCTATTTGAATCTCCTAAAAATGATTATGGATAGATATAATGATTTTAATAAGAGTGAATGATTTTATACATACCTCTCCATGCATTGGTTGTAGTCTTGATCACCTAGATTCCTTTGAAAGTGAACCATCACTACCTGCACTCAAAGAAAACTCCTCTTTCACACTCCTTACAAACTTGACCTAAATTTTGGATTTATTTTCAAATGAAAGTACATATAAGGAAATGAATTACATGTGTCAGGACCATTCATTTCCTTAGGGGCATTAGGCACACCTTAAAATCAACCCACTTGAAGCTTTTTATCCTTCTCACTACCATGTTCACTATGCCAATTTTGACTGGTTGAGATGAGAACTCTATTAGGGACACTTATGAGAATTTTTTATGAATTAAATCAAAATTTAAGGTTATCCCAAGTCCTATTACTTATCCTAAATTTGGTTTCATCTCTTGAAAGTTTCTATAACCTACATAATACATAAAATAGTCAAAGGAAGTAATTATGTACCCTTTCCATATGGATTTTATATAAATAATCCTAATGGTATGAATCATGACTGAGTCTTATACAACCTCAAATCATTATTATATTCCAAATATTCCATTTGGGTACACTAACTACTCCATATCCTCAAACTGGTCACTGGCAAGGGTTTTGGTGAGTTTAGGCTTATTTTACTCTATTAGTCTTTGTTCATAAAAACTTGACATTTAAATATAAAATTAATGCCATAAAATTATTTTTTAGGACCCTATATAACTCATCTTATCCCCTTGAGTCTCTATGTAAAGCATCCCAGAAGATATGGGCTTCCAACTTTGTCCACTCAAACTCTTTTCTCCATTTCCACATGCCTAATGTTGTCTCTAAATTCAAAAATGGATTATTTATGATTTATCTTCAAGTTTAAATCTTTAAAAATTATATAAATACCCTAAACACATATCTCAAACCATTGGAATGTTTATCTCAAGTTACAATTGGAAGTGACTCTCCATTTGGCTTCTAAGCCAAAACCTTATCTACTAGGCCCAATTACAACTCTTTTGGGTTTGAACCACTTTTTGAGTTTAACACTTCATTTCTTGGTATATTAAGTTTACATATGTTTTATAAAACTTTACAAACTTCATTTCCATGTTTATAAAACTCCTGGTCCATCATTTCATCCTTATTTTCCAAGACTGCAAGGTTTATGCACAAAGGGAGTGCCCTCTTTCTGAGACAAAATATATGGCACTCCCTTATTTTTATAAAAAAAATGGTGAATATTTTATAGGATTATCCAAGTTTTTAACATGATATACACAATATTTTAGATTTTTATAACATCATTTTACCTTCCAAAATCATAAAAACTTAAGATAGACTTAGAAGAATGTACTGTTTGTAGGGTTTACATCATATGGACTATGTATTACCTATATAGAGCCATTTATTTCCTTGATTTGTGTCAAATGAGAGTGTATTAATGATATAAAAACCTTAACCAATGTTTTCCAAGTTATTCCATCACCTTAATCTTATACATACCTCTCCATACAATTTGCCTAGCTAAGACTGAGTATCACTTTTGACTGTGTTCTATTCCAAGGATTTTACTTGTAGGTGTAAATTCATGGTTTAACCTTGAATAAAATGTTTATAACCTTATTAAAATAAATTATGTTCATATAGTATTTTTTTGGACCCATTTTCTTAGCTTGACTACCCTATACCATCATTTAGACACCCTACTTAGTTCACTGTCACCCTATAATCACCTACAGTTGACTATACAGAGTCTTATAGGTTAACTATATGATTTAGGCCTTGAAAAAAAGAATAAAACCCTCCTTGAATTTATTTAAACCATATTTTAACTTCATTCGGTACCATTTATGCTTGGGGTGAGGTTTGTTATCAAGGTTGTCTAATCGACTTTTTATTGTAACCCTATAGCTAGCCTGTATGTATACATTTTGTAATGACAAGGAGGTCTATAGGTGGTGTAGTGGTAAATAACTTAGTAAATCCTTCTAACTTGATGATTTTTATGCTCCTTGAAATTCATTTTCACTCAATAAGGTCATATATACATCATAATATGGCTTATACTACCAACTTGGAAAATAATGTTGCTCAAAGACTCGAAATCTTGTATATGTCATTGACTAAGTTTAGTGAATAAATAGGTAATTTCAGGTCTCCAAAAAACCAATTTTCATTTATCATATACTCCTTAAACTTCTTATATTCCTTGTATTATATGGAGGCTTAAAATGTCAATCATAAAGATGCATAAAAGTCATTTACAACCTTGTTGTATGTCATCCACAAAATGGTGAGGTTCTTTGATTTGACATTTTAGGGATTATGTCCCAGAATACTATCATCTAATTCTTGATCAATGTTTTCACTTATATCTACCAATATAACCTTTAAAGTAGTTCTATCATAAACTACACCACATGATATGACTTCAAACAAAATTTCCATCACTTGTTTCCATACTTCAAAATGACACTTCAGCTCTCTATTAACAACTATAGGTAGGTGGACATTCTGATGTGTACAGGTAGTGAAGGTGAGTGTGAAAAATTTCCATGTTTTTTATCCTCTCATGAATTTTATACTTATCTCAATGCCTCCAAATTCACTCTACACATATCAAAGTGTCTTAAACACCATTAAGACTCTCATATATCATGACATCATCATGAGATACATGTATGTGCACCTTGACTGGTATGCAATTTGTATATGCAAGTGTGTATAATTAGTATTATTTTAACCTCATGGACAACCTTGGAATATTTAAAAATTTACTAAATTGTTTATTATCATTATTATGTTCTTATAACCATATTTAAAATAATTATTCCATCGTGATATCCTTTTATAAGTTTGCTTGCAAACGTATCTTGTTTCTTGCATATGATTGCAAACTCATGGGATGTTAATTTTTAGATTGATATTTAAATGGGAGGAGATAAATATAACCTTAAAAAATTTAAACCAACCCATATTTATCCTACAAAACCAATATCAAAGCAATAATATCTTAGTAATGATGAAAAACTACCTAAACACATAATGGTGCATTCACTTGCAACCTGAGATGAATTGCATGTACAAACACCTTTAAAAACTAAACCAAGCATAGGGATAATTTTAGGATGGATTCAAAATCATTTTTAAATAACATCAGCAAGTGAAGTGTATGTATTTGTCCAAACCAGGGAAAAATCTATAGGGTACATAGATTAACAAGAAAAATAGATACTCTAACTTCTTAGGAATGGTTCATAAAGAAAAGACCACCATTCCTCTACAACCAAAAATAAAATGTAATATGAATAAGTGTAAAAGACACCCAAAATATAATTTTTCCTAAAACATCTCTTTTTGACCATACCAAGTACAAATTTGAAGGCCATTCTTACTTCCCAAGCCTAGTGAAAGGAGAGAGAAGTGGTTTTATTAATTTTTTGAAGATTATAATAAAACTAATCATTGGAGTAATTATATGAAATACCAAGGGACACTATTGAAATGTATTCAACTATATGAGTCTATATAATTCCATACACCTCATTAAATGCTCATTTCTTTAAAGAGAACTACCCCTTTTCTAAAGAACCTACCACTTTTTAGTTAGTAATAGTTACTAAAGACTTGTTAGGACACATGGGATGTTACATCAAATTTTTTAACCTTCACATTTCCCAAGGAGGTTGTATAACTCATTTAATGCTCTATTAATGACCTTCAAAATGACTCAAAATGATATATTGACTAATTAGACTAAGACTAAGGCTAATATGACATTTAAGTAGATCAAATAAATTATAATATAACCTATGAAAAAATATTAGACCCCTTATAAACCTATAAAGATCAATTTTTTACCTATAGGGGTCCCAATTTGACCTACATGGTCAAAGTTGGTCAATACATTCATGACTTTTGATGATACAATGGGGTCATTCAGTGTCAAATGAGTGTCTATGAGTCTTTTTCACATTTCTCCATTTCCAAGCCATCTTCAACATGGAACCTAGACCTCATGAATATTCACCTATGGGTTTGTATCCCTATGGGTGAATTATCTTGCCTAAGTCCTTATTAGAGAGTGTATCTGAGCTTCATTCTCATTACCTTGAGCTTCCAACATGTTTAATAGTGATATTCTCATTTTACCAATGATGTATCATTGAAATTTTGTCCAATTTAAGCTTCTTTCCTATAATAAATTATTCATGCACAAGCTTTGCCTCCAAAGAACAAGATACTTGGTATCTCTTGAAGGACTATAAACAATGAACTACTTCTCAAGGAGAGGGCACATGAATCATGGAAGAGTGAGGGGTTTTTCTTGAATAATGATAAACTTAGAGAATTATAAAACTTACAACATTTCAAACCAACCAAAACACTTGTAGTAGGGGTGATATGTTTCACACACTTGAGACACCTTTTTCATTATTGAAGACCAAGGTTGAGTTGATTGATGAAACCAAAATTGAAAAGAATCGTTTTATATCTAAAAACATCTCCCAAAATACATTCTCCTCCATCAAACTCTAAAGTGAATAAATAAGATTAAAACCATACCCTACTTGAATAAATAAGGCATAATGACCTCCTTGAACTATTAATCATTATTCATAAAGGAGGAGGGATGAATCTATAAACTAATGCCACAAAATGTATTATTACTATGACCCCTAACATTTCCTAAAATTTCATCCTCCAAATTTCTCTCTCTTAGCCATACCATGCATTTGAATTTTATCTTTCTAAGTTTGTGAAGGTAGTGATAGAGGAGAGAGAGAGAGAGTTATCTACATCTCTGAGACCTAAAACTTGATCCCAAGCTTGAATCTAACTTGTCAAAGCTGAAGAGACTCTATGAAACCATTTTCACTTGTAAATAGATCTTTCAATTCCTTACAAGTTCCCATAACTTCCTAAAAATGAGAATTTATCTCAACTTAAGAATTTTACTATAATTTTATTAAGGTCTAACCATATATAACCCTTCTCTAACCCTACTATTACATCAGGTATGTTATGAAACTTATTAAAATGTTTATTCTTTAGCATAGTACATAAGATTCATCTATTTTGGCCTAAAAAAAGTTGACTAAATGACTTTGTGATGCATAAGAACATAATAAGAGGTTAATACATGAAAATATATATTTTAAGACATAATAACTACCTTATATAATTTTTAACTCTCCAAGCTTCACCATTTAAAGGAGATAATTCAATTATCTTCAAACTTGGGGTATCATAAGATTGGCCTAAAGGTTGTGGGTGACCTATAAGAAGACCAAACCTCTAGTTTATGGGGATAACTCCCCTAGTACATAAAATTAATATCTCTTCATAAAAACTACTAATGTTGGGATGAAAAGAGAGAGAGAGTGAAAACATGAAAAGAAACCTATTCTAGGGTGGTGATGCACCAAAATTCATTTATCCTCTCTTGACTGATCTTAAACAACACTCTATGAAGTAAATGATAGACTAATGACTAAACAAGACTCTTAATGAAATCTTAAACATAAGTGTTTCATGTGGAGTCCATATGTAAGGTCTTCCACTTGAAGGCAATGGAAGGAAGGCTTGTTTGAAACATTATCAACCATCTCACTCTTTAGTACAACTACCACATTCTAGCACATCACATGACTTGTATAGGATGATAATATAAAACTAGGTTAAGCAGAGGAATTTAAAATGATATTAAACATCATACTTTATTTAATTAAACAAATCATAAGATCACACACTACTACTAACAAATAATTCTGTAACAATCTTTTCTTATTGATTCTCAAGGTTCAAGATACAATTTGGCAGAGTTTTGCTATACCTAGTTAAGGAATGATAACAAAGGCCTTAAGACCTAAATATATAGAAATTTGAGCATGAAAGAGGAGGTAATATTGACATATAAGTGGCATGAAGAGGCCATAATGGTCATCATCCACTCACTCAATAGTTATAATAGCCATTCACACTCCACCATGTATTGTTTCAGTTGACTAATGCCTTAAATGAGCCCTTTGGAGCATTAGGGTCTATTTTTAAAAAGTTTTGATTTATGAAGAGTCCATTCACATAATCCTTAGTCAATTACCTATCCTTTCATCAGTTACTAATCATTGAAAGAGGTCCAATTAGGAATTCTTTATGAGGCATTAAGTAGATGCCTTTTCCTAAATGTTAGCCATGTTCAAGAAAATGTCAAAATCCTTTATAATGACCATGGATATGGGGATTTCTCACCCAAAGGGGAAGTTAAATAGTTTTTATGATGACATATTAAATTCATATCAGTTATCTATGCCCATAAGCATCCTTATTTTTTTGATTAAACAACTTACTAGACAACCAATCTAGTCTCTTTCTCATTCACTATTTGGTTGATTATGAGAACTAAATAAAACATCCAACCTAATTAAATTATATTATTTCAAATTTTAACAAACCTTATATACTAGGATTTATAATTCACAAGTAGTCTACACTTTTAGTCTCATTCCACTTAGATGACTAGGTCACCTTCTTTACACATTTTAATATTACCTATTTGGTGAAAGTTTGTAGAAGTATTTCCATGAAAATATGTAGACATTTAATGAATTTAGGAGGTGAAAAAATCCTCATAACACCTCTTATAATGATCTTAAATCCTTGACCAAGTCCTACATCTCATTTTTTGCTAAAAATATTGAATATTTTTAATTTATGGAGGTGTCCATATATTGTCCATATAGACTAGCACCATATCATAAGCCTTCCTTGAGTGGACTACATGTACCAAGTGTTTACCAAGTGATTACAATTCATTTGGATGCACTTTTTCTAAAATCTTCCCAATCATGTCCTTATTAGGGTTTTAGGGAGGTTTAAGAGAGTTTTGGACTCTTAGCAATGATTCATAGAGGTCATGGCCTTAACCTCTAAACCAATGCCACTGATCTCTTGTGTACAAAAACCCCCACCTCTCTTAAAATTCCCATCTCCCCATGTAGTAGTTTTGTATAGTTGTGAGCATGTCAAGTTGCCTCTCAGGTGGGAAATATGCATTCTAGGTAGTCTTAAGGTGTATTCACACCAAAATGACTAGATATGACTTTTACCCTACAAACTAAAATGACTTACACATCTAAAATAAATTGATGATAATTTCCATGAAGGTTTGAGTTGTCCTCTGATATCCTTTTTCCCTCTACTTTAACAATCATATGGTATTGTCTTAAATAAAGTGCTAGATCAATAGGTATATGTGTAGGGTTTCTAATTTATGACCCTAAGCTATGATGATGAGGCACTTATCCACTTTATATGACATGAAAATCACCCTTGAGGGTCGTTAGAACATCTATATTGGCTTGATCAGGCCATCAAAATCCTATTACATGAATATAATCCCTCATTCAAGCACCTAGTCCTATCTGCAAGTGCATATCAAATATGGAGGTCCTTTTAGGTGGCTAATGTATGATCATTCAAACACTTTGGGTCTCATTCCTTCTTTATAAACATATGGAACATCTAGGTTCTTCTTAATTTCATGTATATATGCCTATAATGGCTCTTTTAAGCCTTATATATATGGTACACACCCTATATGTGCCAACCAATAAGTGATTTGAGGGCTTACGGGACCTACAAAGACCATTAGGATTATTTCATAGTCCAATCACTTCATTTGGATACATTTTGGGGAATAATTCCCCCATTTGGTCTTAGCCAAGGTTTAATAAGGGTTTTAGAGGTCCACCATCTTAACAATGCTTCATATGGTACGAATCTCTAAACCAAACTTATTGTTATTAAATTTTATCCCACTAATCCCTTCATCTCTCCTAAATTTCCTTGGGTAGCATGAAAATTATATGTGGAGATATGAGTAGAAGATGGTCTACCTTGAGCTTTCTTTCAAGAAATTTTTATAGGTTACCTTCTTAACATTTATTCATAGAGTTAGGCCCTTGAATCCCAGTCACTCCATGAATTTTGAGACCATAGGGGTGCCCAAGTTTCCATAAGATCCCTAGGCATGGATTCCTTTATGGTGAGAGATACAAGTGTTTGAAAGTGAAATTTGACCTATTTGCTTAAGAAATAGAGATCGAGAGGGAGCTAAACCAAAAAATGAGCTATTTTATTACATTCCACTATTTACAAACACCTTTTGTAGGGTTTGAAACACCTCCATACATTCCCACACTATACTTAGTCTAATTGGAAGTTTAGATTTTCCCTTGAGGTGGAGTTAGTGTCTTAGGCCTAAGGGAAGGACTTAGGATAATCTTTAGACTAGATGTTGGAAACTTCACTTGCCTATAGATTCATTTGTGCAATCAAAGTTTTCAAGATAACCTTATTAGTCTAATATCCATCCTTTTCACATGCTCCTATCTTCTCAGATCATCTTATCAACATTATCCTCTCTTGTAGAATGCCTTAAGCATCATTATCTAGTGCATAGGCCTAAGGCAGTTGACATTGGCAACTTGAGAGATCTCCTTTAGTTCTTTATATGGAGGGAATCAAGGCTTAAATTTCACAATTAAAGTCTTTACCATATCTTGTATTTTCTAGGTATACAAATCAGACCAAATAGCTTCATTTTTTAAGGGTACCTTCATGTAAATCCATGAAGGGTTTGGACATGACTTCATCTTCCTCAAATTCCAATTTCATATATCCTTGGCATTGTCATTTTATCTAGTCATGCACTCTAGGCTAATTGAGTAGGGTCATTTAGTTTTATATGCTTACATCATTATATTTAATCACTTTCTTAGATCATCTTATCATCCCTTCATGATTCTCATTTTTTTATTAATAACCTAGTCTGATATATCCCATTTTCATGGTTTACTTGGCTAATTTCAAGGTATGACATAGAATTTCAATAATACTATAGGTAATGACTCATATTTAATGACTACCAATAGGTCTATTAAACAGACCTTTGAGCTAGAAGAGAGAATCTATTTCATACTTGAGACCTTTATGACTCTCTTATGTTCCAATTCATCTCTTTGAGACATTCATATTCTTATTCATATCCCCTTATTATGCTCAAGGCTCATCATTAGACTTTGAAGGACTTTAAAAGGTGGATCTAGATCATTTCCTATAGGTGGTGATTTACTTTCTTAATAAGGTTTATAATTGTATGGGTTCATTTATCATAGCCTTGATGACACTTGAAAACCCTATAAAGTATTTAGACTTTATTTCTATGCCATGGACTTGGGTAGAGGGTTCATACCTATGAGTGATTATTGGTAAGGTTAGATGGAGATTGAAACTTGAAAATAAGGCTTAAATTGAGGTAATTTGATAGTGCCAAGGGTTTCAAATGGTAAAGGCTCTTTGAGGGCTTGGGTTAAACTTTGAACTCACAACCAAAAAGATCTACAAGGACCTTGAGCATATCCACACATACACCTAGCATAATGAAACACTTTGAGGTCATCAATGAGGCATACACAATGAAAAATAGAAACCTAAGACTTTTCAAAAACCTCTGACTCTACTAAAAAGACTTAATTTATACTAAGCAAGGATGTGAGTGTGTTTGAGGGTTAACTAGTGATTTATTGGCCTATAAGGGATATGATAAGGTATGAAAATGTTGATATATGGATATTTTTGTGTGGATACAATACTCCTCACATGTCTTTTATAGTGTCTTGATAACTTCCAAACCAATATAATGCAACATATTACTTTCTCTTATAGTGAAATTAGCCCTATTGGTAATCTTCACTTGAGAGCACCATTTGAGATAGTTGGATGTCCATATGAACATTAAAATTTAATCAAAGAGACATGAATTACTTTAAATAACCACTATTGAACCTTAAAACATTGTTCACCTTCAGATGTATGCACTAAATATTCTTTCTCACCAATGAAAACTTGCTTACAGCCTATAAATAGTGTTAAATTAGATATTTCTCACTAATATAGACCAACATATGCAAACCATAGATGGAGGATACCATGGGAAGTATTTATAAGATTGGAGAGAATAATCACAATCACTTATTTCATCAAATGAGCTAATGATACATTGTAATTGTTCCCTTTTTTCCCTATATAGTTAGAGATGGTCACCAAGTTCCTTAGTTTATTAGCATTTGTTCATACAACATAGAAGACTAATCCTAAAACAAATGCCCATGATTATAAGGTCATAAAGTCTAATTTCTTTGGCCAAGATCCTTAACCTTCACCCTCTCTCTCCTATAAGTACTACACACAAACTTGAAGTGCTCTCCATGTCTACCAAAGAGATAAGTAGAGGAAGTGGACTAGTTTTTTATTTTTGGGCCCTAAAAAATTTGGATATCTTCATCATAAACCTATGTTAAACTCTCCTTGCATAACCTTGACTCCACCTAAGCAAATCCATACTATACGGATTTGTACCATTCTAAAAACTCCTATAACCTACAAATTTCCTATGTTTTCTTATGTTTCAAACCATAAACCATTATTTTTAGGTAGGAAGAGGGATAATAGGGGTTAGGTGATGTTTTAAATGTCATGGCACAGTTTGGGGAGTTAAAGAGACATGTTTTCACATGTGTGGGGCCCATATAGTGGCAATTAAAGGTGTTGACTTGTGAAAGGGGAAACATTAGTATATGAAACACTTGGTTGTGGCCTAATAGGATTCATGGAGTATTTTAAGGACATGAATGATGGTTTTAGTGGCATTTTAAAGTCAAAAATCATCACTTTAGGGTCAAAAACCCCACTTTAAGATGATATGTTATCGTCTCAAGTGAAGGCTTCAAATGAATGACATTTCAATACTTATTAAAAGGCCTTATAACATGATAAAGACTTCAATTAGGCTCCCATTTACCTTCTCAACATTCTTAAAACTTGTGGTTAGGCCATACCTTACACATCTTGAATACATTAGAAAGGTTCATGATGTATCATTGGTTTCATCATTCAATCATCCCCACTATGGCACATTTGGACTATTAAGACCACTTCAAATCCTATTATGGACCTTCACACATGTCTAAACACAAGGAGATAAATTGAAATAATTTTAAATAAGGATAATGAAAACCAATATGATATTTTCTTGTCATGACAAAACACTTAAACATGTTGCCCTTCACATGACAACCAGTGATCTCTTTAAACTGCCTTGACTCATCAAGAGATATGAGAATAGTGAGGTTTTAGGTGAACTAGGGTGATTCAGAATAAGGTTGATTCCTTTATAGGATTGAGGGTATAAAGTGGTAAAAAATAATAACTCAACCCCATGTCAAGACCTTGACCACACTTGATAACACCATGACTCATAAATGCCCCTTAGGACTACATAAGTACATCTGAGACCAAATATCAAACAAAGCTAGTTAAGTACTAATATGATCACCTAAAGACCATTTCAAGACCATTAAAAGACTATTAAAATACTATATGAAATATTGAATTACCCTATGAATAAGTTTAAACCTATAGGGGTTGACTATTTTGACTTGGGAATCAAAATTGGTCAAAAAATTAGTGATTCTCAGAGGTAACATTCCTAAAATGCTGATAGATCACTAACCTTATCCTCCCATTGGGAAATGGATTCACTCTTATATTGAAAAATTAAATTTCCATGCCTCTATAGTACTCAAACTCACACCAAAACACACAATAAAAAATAAACACACTATGCCAAAGGCATTTATGAAAAACCATAACAACAAACTCACTCAAAGTAACACACACAACATATTATGTATAAGACCTCAAAACATGTTTGAGGTGGTGAAACATATTATGATTCAAATAGGATCAAAAATAATGTTTTGAGTATCATTTTTTTGCCATGAGAATAAACCATCATATGATGAATGCTTATTAATGAAAACTTACTTGTGAAGGTGATAAAATGACTTACCATCCTTAGAGCCTCTACTAGTTACAAGTGCATCACTTGAGACTCATTTTAATGATCTTTTTATATCTTTTTTAGACTTTATTAACATTTTATCCTTGTTAGTTCTTCTACTCTCACTTTATACTTCCCAATTTGCTCTTTAAGAATCATGAAACTCTTCCTAACTTCACCTTCATTGAAACCATGATGTGGTAGGTGTTTAGAATCACTGAGATTTTCTTCTTTCTTGCCAAATAGATCTACAAGTAAGTCAAGATCATCTTCATGTCTATACTACTATTCACTCTCACAAACTTTTTTCTTGACCTGATTGTGTTCCTTTAAGGTTTCCTTCTACTTTTTAGGGGTTCGACATTCTTATTTATGTTCATTAGGTCCACCATTGACCTCATCATCAAGCCCATGTTTATTTTTAGGAAGAGCAGTCCCACTTGTTCAAAATCTTGCATTATGGCATGGTACTATTTCTATTTATCATCACATCCTTCTTGAGTGTCATACTCATGAATCTTTTCTTCTTGGGTGGGCATAAACTCATATTCATTTTGACTACCTTTCTCTAACACACTCAGAACATCATTATCATCCATATGTAGAAAATAATTTTGCCATGTATCTTGTTGAATAAAATAATCATAACTTACCTCAAAAAACTCATCACTTCCTTAATAAATGATGTATGTTCCCATACCTATCTCTTAAATGAGTTTTTATGGATCAAAACCATAATGTTAAGCTCTCCATTCATCAAGGTATAAGTTAGTTATGCCTTCAAGAGGTGTCAAACATTATTGGTTATTAGGATAGTCTCGCTCCTCATTTATAGTGAAGTCCATGTTTGATTTTTTAGGTACATAGGGCTCCACATGAAAATTAGCCAAAGGTTCAGACTTAGTAGAGACCTTAACACCATACCTAGTACTAAATTCCATATAGGACCAATATGAAGTAAAGTACACCCCAATCTTAGCATTAAAATCCATTAACAAGCAAAGGAAAAAATGAGATGGCACATTTATAACCACCACATCTTGAGAGATATATAACATAGGACAAGCATGAAGGATCATCTATAAACCTTTTATGATTCCAACTATCTTGGTAGTTAATCCATCTATCTATAATACCCCTTGGAGTGTGACTCATATTTCAAATTCATCTTGTCAACTACTTGTTTAGGCATGATTGATGTGTTTTCTATGATATAAAACAAATACTTATGGACAAATGAGTCTCCAATGATGATAGAAATGTAAAATGGATGAGATTTATCTCTTATTAATTTTTGATTGGCTGAACATCCTTAGTCTTCAATTTATTTGTCAAAACTTACCCTCTTTCACTAGGTAGCCTAGGTGATGCATTGATCTTGGAAAGCTCATTTTAGACCAAGTATCTTTGTCCAAGAATGGATAATGTATCTCACATTGGGATGATAACATGAACCTTCTTCATATAAAAAATAATGTTCATAAGATAGTTACCAACCTTGTCATATCCTATAGTAGCTATATAACTACCACTAACTTGTGTCACTTGATGCATAAGGGGAAACATATAAGAAGATTTAGAATTCTAAAATTTCTTATTTACCTGATCCATAGGGACTATATTTGACACACTTACTTCTTTAGATACTTGAGGGTTCATGTTTGGACCACCACTTGTCCCTTGTACCTCTTCAACCACTCTCTTCTTTGACCTTACTATAGAATTTGATCCTATGTTTAATTTACCTTGGTAGTTGACTATACATGAGTCTTATTGATAGTAGCTCATTACGGTAACATTTGATTGAAAATACCCTCCATTACTTTATCCTCCACTAAATATCTCTTATTGAGTCATAAAATTCATTATTCCCCATTGATCCATATAGGCTTGATTTAATGTGTCATTTGCATAAGTGGAAGAGTCATGAGGATGGTCTCATGAAGGATGATCTCCATTATCTTGTACAAGATCATTTTGGATAGGTACAAGTTCTTTTGAAGTAGAAGGATCTTTCTGATTTTGGCTAGTGTATTGTTTCACTTGATTTAACTACCCTTGTCCTTGATAGTAACCTTAAAAAGGTTGTATAGGATATTGATAAGATTGATATGTATTATAAAGTCCTTAAATAGACATACATTAATGATGTTATTTTTTCCTCTTGAGTGTTCGGTTCTCTTCTTTAGATTATTTAAGAGCATTGATCATATTTTCCTCTCTTAACTTGATTGACTAATTAGAGGTAGTTTTTTTATGCTTGGGTGTGGTAATGGGAGTAATATCGGGCATAAGATTTGCACATCAATAAAAAATGCATGGGGGGTCTAGAATCTATCTTCCTAGATTGTATAAGGTAATTATTAGTTATTATAGTAATCTCATATGCATTGGTTAGAGTATCCCATCCCAAGGATTGAATCATCATAGATATGTCAGTATTTAAAGATTTAAGCTAATAGAGAAAAGCATGATTTATATTAGGCCTTACCAAGATGGGATATTATCCCAAGTCTTTTTAAATCTTGTGTTGAATTATTTTATGGCCTCTTGAGGTGATATTTGTATGGCAATCAACTTCTCAATCAAAGATAAGTGATCAAATATGTCTTCAAATCTCCTTCTCAAAGAGTCACCTAATTTATCCCATGTAGTGATAGAGTTAGGAGCCAAAGTACCATACCAATCAAGGGCATTTACATTTGAATAAATAGCCAATAGCCTAATGGATTCATTCTCTTTAGTGATGTTATGTATGTTACAAAAGTTGGAAATATTTCTTATGTGTCCAATAGGAGTAGTGGCAGTTTTTCCCATGTAAGAATTCACACTCTTGAGGGCCAACATAGGAATAACATCATAGTGATAAAGTGCTAAAGGAATATGGGAATTGAAGGAAACAAATGGAAGATTCATTGGGGATGTAATATTAAAAATTAGACCCAAGAAAAGTCTCCTAATAGGTATGTGAGAAGCAAAAGATGTCTTTGAATATGGAAGGGTGTTAGCAAATTTATTTGATCTAATTGAATAGTAAGGTATCTGTAAAAACTAAAATGGAAATATTTTATTAGAAGACCTTATATTTAACTTAGGCATGAAAATGAATCACTAGTCTGAAACTAAGAGCTAATGATTGTTGGAGTCATTAGATACTATAGAAATGAAGAAATACAAATTCTGATTTATCAAGATTAGCATCCACCTTTGACAACTTCTTGACCATGAGGTCCCACCTAACATGCCAAAATTGTTATCAAATAAATTTTCTCCCTAATGAGGGATAATCCAACCTCCTTAAATGTTTAATAACATTGAAACACCTCATATGTTGTGGGTGATAATTCTTAGAGGTGAATTTCTAAGTTAAAGGGCTAGCTCCCTTGGGCAACATATTGTTGAATTTTTTTAAATTTTAAGTCAAATTAGGGCACCCCTAGGTAAAAACATGAATTTTAGGTGTTTTAGGGGTCTAATATAGATGTCACAAGGCATTTTATAGGTTAATTAATGTCACTTAATGTTGTACTAGACTTGGTCATTAGTTGTTTTAGTCTTTTAAGTCAATTGGAGGTAAAAAAGGGACATTCAATGACTTGTATGGATTTATTTGGAAGTGTGAAATTTATAAAAGATGATGTCACATACAATGTGTCCTAAGAGGTATTAAGTAACTAAAACCAAGTGAAAAGTGGTAGGTTCCTCAGAAAAAGGGTAATTTCCTTGAGGAAAAGAAGTTTGGCACTTGTATGAATCCTTAGGAAGTGTGCCTTGTGGGAAAGGATCATGGTATGTCTCTTCAGATTTTCCAAACTCAGTTCCATATTTTAAGTGCTCTAGGAGTGCCATTTTTGTCCTAAAACCATTCTACTCCTTTTTTAGTCTTCTTGATAAGCAGAAGTGACCTTCAGGTTTCTATTTAGTATATATATCTCAATATGTTTTAGATATAACACCTTGGGGAGGTTAAATTAAACTAAAATAAATTAATTTCCATATAAGAGTTTGAATAATGGTGGCATGTGCTTCATGAAATATTATTATGAAGTCGACTATACTTTTTTGCTTACTAATTTTTCCACCCTATAGGTTCTACTCTTGTTTGGGAAATTCCATAAAAATAAGATATTGATATTGGTTCCAAAGTATGTTTACTCTCCCATATTATACAAGTTGGTAGACCATCAAGAGTATAAGCTAGAAAAGACAATCCTTCACTAGACTAGACCAACAAGATTCAAATCATTACACAATATTGCAGCATATGAGTGGCAAAAACACTTGTATATTTCTTCAATATTTATTCAAGTACAAATATGGATAGATTTCTCCAAATAACTAGTGGAGGATACTCAAATGAGCTAAGATAATTCATATTTATAGCTTTGAGAGTAAGAAAAAGTAAAGGAAGTCCAAGGGTCACTTGGACATGTGTCAACTTTAGAGAATTAGTTACATTTGCATGTGGAAGAGGTCTATTTATTCTATACCAATCATGAGAATGGTGAAAATTGGCATAAGACCTTCAAAATTGACACAATAAATAGTTTCTCTTAAAAATTATCTATGAGCATTTAAAACTAAAAATAGAGGAACTGACACATAGAACTATTGAGAGAAATGGGCTTATGGTGATAGTTAGAAAATGATTTTCCTAACTACTAGCCATCCTTTGGACACCTATGTTTGTTGATTTCATGGAAGTTCTTTGATTTGGTCAGCTGGTATCAATGACTTGAACCATCAACCTATCCATTTTGCTTACTTTGTCTACACTAGAAGCTCAAGATTTAATCATTTATTACCTCCATGTTTTCTCTCATGCTACCACCAAATATTTTGACATCAATGACTATTTTTCATAGTTTTAAAGTGACATTTGTGAGGCCTTCACCTTCCTTATTCATTTGGAACACTTTCCTTGGACTTAAGCTTCTTTCAGACCTTTTTAAAGTGCTCTTTAACTATGGAAAGTGCCCTCTAAATTATGAAAAGTTCCCTTTCAAGACCTCTACATGGGAAATTTTTTCTTGAAAGATATATTTTAGGGAAATTATTTGGGGCACTTGGCTTCAAAGGTGTCCTTTGGACAGATTTGTCTCAACCACTTTTCTTAAAAGAAATCCTTCAGGCTTTTTACTTTTGACCATTTATGCAGATAATTTTCTCAACAAAATTCCTTTGGACATTTTATTTTATCATTTTCTCTTGAGAGAATTCATTTGAATCTTTGAATTAGGTCTTTTCCTTTGGGATTTTTACCAAAATAAATCCTTCAGCTCCTTTTTCTATATTAATTTCTTTGAGCTATCGAATAAACTTTTGGATTTTGAAAAAGGACCATTTGGTTCTTTGAAAATTTCCTTTGGGTTTCTTTAAGTGAACCTTTGGAACTTTGGAATGACCTTTTATCAATTTTAAATATCCCTTTCCTAAAAGGAAACATACCCTTCAAGGAAATCAAAAAGTAGCATTATCTTTTCTTATATGACCCCTTCAGCTTCTTGCAAATGACCCTTCGGCAATTTGAAAAAGACCCCTTCAAAAAAATTGAAGTGCCATTTATAAAAGTTTCAAGGGACATTTTTTCAAAAAATATATTCTTCAAAAAAAATGAAGTGGACCATTCCCTATAGAAGCGCCCTTCGAAACTTGTAAACTACCCTTCAAAAAAGTTAAAAATGATCCCTTAGCCTAAAAGGTCATTCAAGGAAATTATTTAGATAATTTTCCCAAAGGAATTAGTCTTCATCTTTGGGAAAGTTATCTTGAATAAATTATCCAAAAGAATTTGGCACTTTCACCAAATGAAAATTCCAAAAAAATAACATGTTATTCAAAAATAAAATACCCAAAAGGATTATTATACAAAGGCTTAAGAAACGACCAAAACCAAACTTTCTAAAAGAATTAGACTTATACATTTGTTGTGAGCTTTGTATATAAAAATTATTATGAATGAATCCTACATACTAGACCTATCCAAAGGTATATACATAGGTGGCTAAGTTTTCAAATAGGGGTGCCCAATTTTGGCCTAAAGGGCCAAAATTTGCTCAACAAATTGGTGACTCATAGGGGTAGTATGTCTGCTATACTAACTAGACTAGTAGTCAAATTAATCCATTAGGCATGGAATCATCTAAGGACACTAAAAAATGGAAACATTGTCCATGACTCAAAACTTGATCAACAAGATAACCATTGACTACCTCAAACACACAAAGGAAACAGACACACAATAGAGACTAAATCAAACACACATATACTACTTAACACTTAGGGAAACAAGACACAATAGAAAAGAAATAAATATGTACATATATCTTTATCATACCTCCCTTCTTGGATCAAAATGGAAGTAACTTAGACCTCCTTCCTCACTATATGAGTGAGGATGCCAAGCTTGATTCTTCTTAGATGGAAGGTAAGATAACTTTTGTTTCCTTTTTTTTCTTTGTTCTTGTACATTGTCCAATAGATTCAAATCCCATACATTATCAAAATAGGTAAGGTTATCTTCAAAATATAAAAAAGCTTTAAACTGTTGTTCCATCATCTTTTCATGATAAGTTTGTGTGTTTAGGCATGGAACATCTTGTTGGAATTTAATCTCTCTTTGAAGGATTACATTATCCTTATCAATAGTCACAATGTCTTCAAACTCTCCAATGGAAATTATATCATAACCATTTGAAGGTGTTTCTTGATTGCATTATTCATGAATATTGTTGGAGGTGGCTACATAGGTGGATGTAGAGATAAGCTCCAAGTTATTTTCAAAATGGCTAAAATCATCATAAATTGCTCTATTATGATCTAGGCTCTCTCCATGATTTTTCTCTTCAACATTTATTTTCTTTATCTCATATTTAGATCGCTTGTATAAGAGCTTGGTATTTTCCTCCTCATATTATTGAACCATCTGTATGTAAATTTGCCACATGTCTTCCTTTTGAGCCTATCTTCTTGCTTATCATGACTGATCAACTCTAAGGGATTTTTAGGTTCTTTGAGAGCTTCAAATTCATTACATATTCTCTCAAATATTTGTCATAGGTCATCATATTCTGGTTTTCTTGGATCATGAAAAGGAGAGAGAAAAAAGGCCATTTCTTCCTCTTATTTAGAGTCTAAGAGAACTTATTCCAAGGCATCTTTTCTAACACAAGGAGAATATTCTTTCATGTCCTCACCACCTAAATTATCCTCACCATCACTCATACCTTATTCATCCTAAATACAATCTGATATTTCAATCTTATCCTCCCTCTTAGTGACATCAACCTTGGGCACTTCAAAAATAGGGATCTTGGCCAAAGGGGATTCCCAAGTAGCAAGACAATTCTCAACATTAAGAGGGAAAATTTGATTAGTTGGAAGGGGAGGAAGTATGATTAAATATATTATTAATGAGGGGTGGGGGTTAGTTTAATGGTACCAAATGTCTCTTCCCTAATAACTTCTCCACTTAATCATGATTTATTTCTTCCTTCATGAACTGCCATCACATCTTTTCATGTAGGGAAGGTGGGTTCAAGGATAGCTTCATGGGATTGAGAGGTTTATTAAGGGGTGAAATATATGTCTAGGAAACATATATTTTCCTTGGGATTATTACTTTGACTTAAATTTGGAGAAGTGGGTTTAGATAGTTTACCTTCAGTTGTCATGATAGGTTTCATCCACATCTGATTCGCCAACTAAATTTCCCTTTCAAGGTGAGATTCAAAACTCAATTTTTATTATTCATAATATTACCAAAGTGTTCCAAAATACTCCACCATGATATCTTCCTTACCTTGGCCACTTTATTAAATGTGTTTCCAAGAGGAAACGTTTTTGGGGAAAGGACAAAGAATTTGGGACACCTTGAGGTTGCCAAGATAAAGGTTGTTCATAAGTTCTCAACATTTATTCTAGGTGGAATATAAAACCAAAAATATCAATAATATCATTATAAATACATTTAAAAATAGGTTTCTCTATAGGTACCCATTATTTTTTTACTTGCTTCAAATCTTCCCTCACACTCTTGACACAAACACTAGGGATAATTTAACCATAACCACACCTAGTGTCAAGGTCTAACATATATTCTTGGTAACCAAGGGGAATTATTTATAAAATATAAATTTAATGGTTTAAATGATATATATGTGAGATATATGGATTAAAAACTTTAACAATATTATAGAACTAAATACGGAGGTCTGAAATGCTAGAGTTGTAGTCAGGCTTAAGGGCAGGGTTTTGGCCTAGAGGCCAAATAGAAGGTCACTTTCACTTGAAAATTTAGAAGAGCATTATAATTAATTTTGGTATGATCATAGGATAATAATAGATTTGTTTCATCTATTTAAATTCAAATAAACTTATTTGTATGGTCTAAACCACAAGAGTGCAAGTAAGCCTACTAGGCAAGGATTAGGCCTAGTGTCTAAAGAGGAGGTCTTTCACACTTTTAGCCTTATATATGATTTGAATCATATTTCACCATGTTATTATGGTGGATAAATATTTTATAAATATTTTTAGATGAAAATAAAACCAAATAAATCCATTTTTTGACCTTTAGACAACTCAAGCATGTAGAATAGGAGAAAAAGAGCTTAATAGGTCAAGTTTTGATACTCATATCTTCTTGGAGGATGTGCATGGATGAAAAATTAGTTAAATTATGTTATAAGAGGTATTTAAATATGAATTTTTGGATTTTTTTTTTTAAATTTGGATGTCATATCTTTACGAACAAAGCTTAAAAGGTCAAACAGGCCAAAAATCCTTGTTAAACCCTTGCAAATACTAGTTTGAGGAAATGAGATAGATAATGCACCAAAATGGAATAGAATGATATGAATGATTATTATATGTTAAATATGAATTTTTTAGGATCCCTAACATCAAATTTAGTTGTACTAAATCTCTATGAACATGGAAAAAATAAGGAATTTTTTACTATTTTTTAATGTTTTTTAGGTTCTAAGAAGAGTCTAAAGGTGAAACCAAATTTGGGAGAATTATTACAAATTATGATAACCAATAATTTAAATTTAATTATTCATATTAAATCCTAAGTTTCTAAACAAATAGCTTTATCTCATCCAATCAAAACTGGCATATTGGACAAGCTAGTGAGAAGGGTAGAGATCTTCAAGTGAGGTGATTTTAAGGTGTCCCTAATATTTATTAGGAAATGAAATGTATTTATAGGTTTCATTCAACCCCTCCCACATATTTTTATGGAAAACTGAAGTCAAATTTGAGGCCAATTATGCAAGGTGTATGAATGAAGAGTTTTTTGGACTGTAGATGATAACAACTCATTTTGGGAGGGTTCCAAATGACCAGGCCTACAACCAATGCATATAGAGGTAAGTATAAAATAAATACCATTAATTAAAATAATTATACCTATTCTTAATTATTTATGAGTCATTCAAATAAGGGTAATCATGAAATTAATTTTTATGAGCCAGAATAGGGAGTTTTATGCCATTTTGCAAGAGTTTCATGCTCTGTATAGACACTTGGGATTCCTAAATTTACTTGGCTAATCCCATATCCTATTCTCATTCAAAATTAAATAATTATTTCATCTTGACAAGCTTCCTTCTAACCCTTGGACTTCTCTCTTCTTCTCTCACTCTCAAGTTCTATAAGAACTAGTCATTTTGGCCATTGTAATATATGCTCCACCTAAGTATGTTGAAGACCTACTCAGTTTCATACCATTTAATAAATAATAATACTAATTTTTACCTATAAATTAATATTATTAGTGTGTTTTAATTAAATTTTGGATCTTTCTTAGTGAATACTATGGATTCCTTAGCATGTTGTCTCATTCTTGTATCTTATTTGTAGTTGGAAAGCTTCTTCTTACAGATCATGTGAAGCATTCTAGGAAATGTGAAGGACTGAGTGAGTTAGTATATTCATTAGTTCCCTAAGAGGCCTTTTTCCTATTCCTCCTAGCTTTTCAAATTCATCCATAACCTCATGATGTAACATTGATGTGAAAAAATGTAGATTGGGGAAGTGTATGTTTAGTTTGTCCTTTGTTCTCATGTGTAACATGATGTTGGTTGGATTTCAACAATCTATTTGGTGTATCACCCCCTTAGGATAGTTTTCTTTTAGTTTTCTCTCTCCCTTTTCCCCCTAAAAATTTAAGTGTAGTTTAAATCCAAAGTGGTACATCAAGGGAGCTAGCCCTATCTATAGATTCACCTCATCCTTAGGCTACCCACAAGCCTAGAGGTGTTTTCATTGTGCCACTTGGATGAGGAGATCTTTTCTATCTCATTAAAGGGTGAAAATCCAATTGAAAACACATATACAACTAACCACTAACCTACTTACCTTGAATTAAAAGGGATATAAGAATATTAAACACTAAAATAGTGGAGGTGATGCACCAAGATAATTTCCACACTCTTACTTGAACCTGCATTATGGAAGACAACTTGTAAAAGTGATCTCAAAACCCAAGGTTCTCATAACAAAAGTGTTTCAACATGAAGGTAGAATGTAATGTATTTTTAAAATTATATGAATATTATGTCTTATCATAGACACTAGTAATATTATTCACACTTAAAGACACACAAAATAATTATTTACACATCATGTGACCTACTATAAGGCATATTACTCACACAAAGCATGAAAGAGTGAGATGAACACAAGGAAAGATAGCTATCATTTTTCATTCGACCATAAAATACTTGACACACTTATGAAATAATTTGAGAAAACTAAAATAGATCTAAATCTTTTTTCTAAAGGCAAAATCAGTATTGAACTTAGTAGGGCTTTACCATACCAAATATGGGTCATATCCAATGCCAAAAGAGGTAACTTATATAGATAAATGAGGAAGAGATAGAGGGGCATAGATGAGAGAGATTTCCAAGTGTGCACATTATTTAAAAACAAGAAGGGAGTAATAGAATAGTATCAATAGGTTTCCAATGACATATGCCTCTCCTCTGAAAATGCTTCAACATCCAAGTGGTGTAGGAGTTAGATTACTTGCTTGACACCTTGGTCATATTCTTCAAAAATACCCTTATTTACATGTGAGGAGTGATAAAGGGAATTTTTTATCATCATATCTCCATTAATTCCTTAATACATCTCATTTTAAACCTATCATTCATTTATAAAATCCCTTGTTCTAATATTTTAAGGGTAATCATAACATAACTCCTTAGGTGTCAAGAAACTCCTTGGTCTATTATGCCTAGCTTTGTCCAAATGTCTCAAATTTTTATTTTTACTTCGTAAAATAATTATCTCTCTATTAAAGGCATTAAAATACCTTATCATATTTAAATAAATTCATTTTGGTTCATGGAAAAACTCCCAAGACTCCATCTTTCACATTATGCTCTCATTACGCCTCTTTCCTTTATAGCCTTAAAATCATGTAAACCTGCTTGTGTAGGATAGTGTATGAATTATCATATGAAATTGAAGATATATTTTAGGACCTAGTATGGATTTATAAATCCATGGAAATTTTATTATCCTAAGAATAATTGGAATTATCTTTTCTATGTTGTTTTCTTCCCCCAATTAGGCCTTAATTAGGCCTCCTTGCTTGGAAAATTGAGTTTCCACTCTAAATTTATCCCAAAAATTTGAAACAACCAAAAATTATGTGATTAACCTTACCCATATTATCACCAACTTCCATGCCAAATTTGAGGTCCTGAGACCATGTGGAATTGTGAGATCAATGAAACAATAAAAAAAAACTAGCCTTTTTAAAGCCTATTTTAGACTACCCCTAAAGCCCAAGTGTATATGATAATTTATAGGGTGTAATTTATTGATATTTTGGTTTTAATATAAGTAATACATCCCAAATAATATCTTCCAATAGTTTTTAAGTGTTTAACTATTCAAAACTCTACAAAACACCTAAAAACCTTGTAAAATAGGGCATTAAATGCAATCCATATAGTTACAAGTACACAAAAAATTCATGGTGAGAACCTAATTATAGTATATAATGATTTAAATTAGTTTTTAGGATCATTAAAATTCATTTAATTCACTTTAGAGATAAATATCTCACATTGGGTCCTTACTAGGGTTTTAGGAGGGTTTAGACCTATTTTGTTTCTTAAATATTGTTCATAAACCCTATGGCCAAAAATCATAAACTAATGTACAATTTTATAGTAGAAAAACCTCATAAAATTTCCTCCATTTCTAATTTTGTCATGTATATCATTTATATATTTCCAAGTGTAATAAGTTGGCTCTCAGGTTACAAATAGGCCATTAGAGTGAGTATGAGTTCTTAGGCTTTGTTCATGTATGTCAGGGCCCTAAACCAATAAATGATTTTAAAAGTTTTAATTTTGGAACCTATTTATCATATATTAAATACATATATCTCTATTCATAGTGTCAAGGTCTTAACAAGTGAGAAAAGACTGATCTAATGTTGTAATCTTGTACCAAGAGAGCTCGAGGAGGTATTGGAAGCCTAAATTACACTTTCCTTACATTCCTATGACATCGGATGATATTTTATAATATTTAACAATATTATACACTTTATAATTACTTAATATCTTCATTTCACCTTCATATGATCAATATTCATATGACTATGTATATAGGCATGTGTTCTTGGTTTTAAGCTTGTTAGGCCTAAATAGATCTTTCAACATTTCCTCACTTAAGATGTGTTTGAGGACTGTATAAAATCATATTGGAATTATAATATCATCCAATATGATTTAACTTATCCCAAAAACATCAAATGATTCTCAAAACATGTAGGTCTTTTCACTTGACGAGGCAGATTTGAAGGTGCCAGCTAACTATGTGTATAGGGTTTAGATGGACTTTGTCTTGACTAGTATATGTGGTCATTATTTCATGTTTATTTTATTATTCAAATGTCCTGATTCACTTTTCTATCCAATTTATCTATAATCCAATGATTTTCATGTTCACTCTATCTTCTCTTCAACTTGAAACTAGCCTGCTTCACCTAGACCAACCTGTAAGTGGTCATGAAGTTTGACTATGTTCTTTGGGTTTGTTACATCTATTAAAAAATATTAAATATTAAATAATTTTTTTATAATATTAAGAGTTTATAACCTTCTCAAATTTCCCAAAATCCTACACTTTCTTAGACACCCACTTGTTCCTTATACCTTCTCAAAATAAAGTTATAAGTGGTCATTGGAGAAGAGTTTGAACATAAAATTTGGAATTTTTTTTTCTCAAATATATCATGACACCTTGAAAGTAATAAAACTTCATTTTAGTTTCATTTTCACTAGCCCAAAATTTTCATTGGATTCCTTTGGTATCTTAAAACCTTTGCCTTATTGTCTCCATACACAGACTTGTGTATGACTATTAGGATTGTGAACTCAACCTCATAACCTTATTTTGACTCTCTAATAGTTGAGGTGTGCCTCAATCTATGTTTTCCTTCATGTCTTCACTAGATAATATTTCCACATCCATCCTCTTTACACTACAATTGGTTTTATTTTCCAAAATGGGGAACTATAGGTTTGTAACTTGTAGGTGTATTTTTTTATTTATGTAGACTCCTTGAGTCTTAACCATATGCACATTGTATCAACTCTTGTCCAATTATTATAATTTTCCCAATAGTCCTATAGACTCTAAATAAGCACTATTCCATCTAAAACTTGTCCATTTTTATGTATGGCATGTGCTTATATAGTCAGCTCATATGCAAGGCTTATACATAGAAATTAGAGTGTATTCATTCATTCATGTTTCTTGATGATACAATGGGGTCAGTCAGTGTCAAATGAGTGTATATGATTATTTATCAAATTTCTCCATTACCAAATCATATTCAATATGGAACCTAGACCTCATGAATATTCACCTAGAGGTTTACAAACCTATGGGTGAATGAGCTTGCCTAAGTCCTTATTAGAGTGTATTTGAGATTCATACTTATTACCTTGAGATTCCAACATGTTCTATAGTAATATTCTCATTCTACCATTTATTTCTCATTACCACTTGGGCCAATTTAAGATTTTGTCCTATAAGAAACTACTCATGCATAGACCATGCTTACAAAGAATAAGACACTTGGTATCTCTTGAAGGACTATCTAAAATGAACTATTTATCAAGGAGAGGTAACATTAATTATGGAAGAGTGAGGGGTTTTCCATGAATACTGAGACACTTGGATACTTCTTAAAGTGACAAGATTTCAAACCATCCAAAATACTTGCAGTAAGGGTAATATGTTTCACACACTTGAGACACATTTCTCCTTATTGAAGACACAAACTATGGTTTAGTTGATTGATGAAAATAATATTAAAATGAGTAACTTTATGTCTAAAAACATCTCCAAAAATTATTATCCTCCATCAAAATCTGAAGTGATTAAATAGAATCAAAACCAAACCCTACTTAAATGGATAAGGCATAATGACCTCATTTCACTCTTAATGATTGTTTATAAATGAGGAGGAATGAATCTAAAAAATAATGCCACAAAATATAATATTATTAATATGCCTAACATTTTCCAAAATTTTAACCTCTAACTTTCTCTTTCCTAGTCATACCATGCATTTAAATTTTGTCTTTCTAAGCTTGTGAAGGCAACGATGGAGGAGAGAGAGATTTATTTGAATCTATGAGACATAAAACTTGATCCCAAACTTGAATATAACTTATGGAAGATAAATAGACTCTCTTAAACTATTTTCACCTATAAATAAAACTTTCAAGTATGTACAAGTGCTCATAACTACCTGCAAAGGAGTATTTATCTCATCTTAGGCATTAAAATACAATTTTATCAGGCTATGACCATATTTTACCCTTGTCTAACCCTTATCTAACATGATTTACATTATGAAACTTCTTTAAATATTTTTTCTTTAGCATATTTCGTACCATTCATCCATTTTTCCTTAAAAAAGGTGATTAAAAGACTTTGTGATGCATAGGAACATAACAAGAGGTTAATACATGATAATATATATTTCAATACATAAAAATAAACTTATAAAATGACTCAATCCCATGTCATTACCTTGACCACACTTGAAAACACCATCACTCATAAATAACCCGTAGGACTATATAAGTACATATCAGACCAAATTTCAAAAAAAGCTAATTAAGGACCAATATGACCACCTAGAGACCATTTCAAGACCATTACAAGAGTATACGAGCTTGAATAAACCTATGCATAATTTTTAACCTATAGGTTTTGACATTTTTGACTTGGGAGTCAAAATTAGTCAGCATGAACATTTTGACTAAATGTTTGGTAGTAGCAAAGGTGTTAGTTTGAATCCACTCTTTATAATTTTTAGCAAATGCTTTAAGTAAAGATGCAGGGTCTTTAGTACCATCATATTTAATAGTTGGAGATATATTACCAATATCAATAGAAACAAAAAAGGGGTCTAAACATTCATTTTTCATGTTTTGGATTATCTTGTTATGCATAATGGGTTAGGGAATGATATATTCCATGGCATATTTAAGAGGTGGAGGGATAAAATTTTGGTTATTTTGGGTAAGGATGTTAGAAGGCTAATTAGCCATGTTTAACAAATGATGTTGCATTTGCATCATTTGAGAAGTATTAGATTTTTGCATGATGTTCATTTATTTCACTATTTATACAAGAATTCGAGTGGTATCAATTGGTGGATTGGCATTGAGGGGTGGATTATTAAGATTGGTAGGAGGAACATACCCCAAATTGTTATTAGGGGAGGGTTACTAGGTGGAGGATTACTAGGAGGTGGGTTTTTGGTTAAGCTTGTGTTAATTAACCTGACAGTGTAATAAAGTGCTTTAGAAAAAGAATTATCTTGAGAAGGTTAAAATGGATTTTATCCATCAGTATCATCAGTTGGATTAATTTGGACCATATTGTAGTCTAAAGATGAGAGGTGAGAAAAAGTGCACCAAAAGTGAGAATCCTCTTAGGCAACAAGGTAAGAAGGAAATAACATCCCATATATCATCTAAATGGATTTAGGTTGTCCAAAAATATTATAATAGGGGATTTCATGATGTTGAGATAAATAATCTAAGATTAAGGATCAAAGGTAAAAATTAGGATCAAAGTTAGCTAGATACATAACAAGATTGACCAATAGGTATAAATTCAAATAGGTCAACAAAGTTTGTAGGAAAGGTTAACAAAACATGATGAAAAAACATAGTCAAAATTCTTGATTGTATTCTATAGATGGTAAAATTGAGGGAGTTTTAAAGACACATAGTTAGATAGATCGACTATGTACTAAAGATAAATAGAATAAACATCTTATAAGAGACCAAGTCAAGAGGGTCAATTATTTTCTGAATATAAATAATTTTTTTGTAATATAATAGCTAAAAAAATTAAATTAAACACACAATACATTATATCAAATGTGTTTGACCTAATTACATAACACAACACAAATCTTGTACCAAACTTGGCTAGTACAAGTTTTAAAATACAACATACAATTTGTAAAGAGTAAGCAAAAACATGAGAATGTAAATGCTAATCTAATAAATAGACATTCTTAGCATGTTGTTAGATTATAAATTTTATAAATAAATGTGATAGGGGGTTGGTTATAAGAAAGAACTAGAAAAGTAATCTAAGGATAGTTTCAAGTAGTTGAGGCTAAAAGGGATATATATTGGTGATGGTACTAACTTGGTATTGGGGTCTACCCCATCAGTTCAAAATCTCATAAAGATAAGGGTGTTGGGTGCTTTGCCAATATATATCATCAACCACATATTTATACTTGGCCAAAAAACTATGTTGGCTTCCCCTTTGGTGATGAAATCCAAGTAGGTAGACCTTTGGTAGAAATAGTTTATTTTATTTTTTATGTTATATGATTTGGAAATGTGTGAAAAATATAAATAGTGTGACAAAATTGGTAAATCAAAAACCTCCTATTTAATATATGTTTATTACTATAAGTAAGTAAGCAAAAAAAATGAAAAGTGAAGTAATTACTAGAAAGATAGGTTAATTCCTTTGTTTTGAAGAGTATAAATTCAGTTCAAGTGACAATATATGAAAATAGTACAAAACAAAGTCAACAGGGTTGATGTTGTCTATCGAAGCAAGATCCATAAGAAAATAGTTGAACAGGTAGACTGAGTCTTCTAGACATGAAAGTAAGTTAGAGAATAGTGTCAACCTAGTTAACCTGATTCATTGTAGGTTTATCATTTTATAGACTACAAACTATGAAAAGTATGATTGTAAATAAAGAATATAAATGAATAAGAAGGTAACAATGAATGCAATAATTTTTGAAGATGTTGAATTTGCTATTTTTATGTTTTGTTGATCAAATGATGTTTTTTTATTCTACTAATAGAGTTAACTGGGTTGATGAAGTTTATAAACTTATATGCTAAAAATGATCTACTAACATAGTTGACTAGGTTGACTAATTCTGTAAACCTATGGTTGAAAAATAGAATTGAGTTTAGTTGATTGATCTATTTACCTATTATTAGAGAAGATCTACATAGAGAAATATAGAGTCAATCAGAGTGACTATGTTTTAAAAAGGTGCACATAATGTTATTTTGTATTGATAGGTTCCATTCAGTAATGTAAAAATGAAAATATATAATAGATGATAATAAATTAATGCATAAAATAGAACTTTCAATGTTTAGATTCATGTCAGGTTCACCATAATGTATATAAGGAAAGTTAATCTGATCTACCAATCAATCATAGCTTTGAGAAGATAAATCATACTTACCCTTCTACTTATTAGTACATTTAGAAAATTAGGGTCATGACCAAGATGGATTCGCTAGACCTAACCAAGGGGTAATTTACCATAATAATATCACTAGAGAGGGTTCCAAAGCCTCTATTCAAGCAACACTATGCAATAATCCTAGTTAGGTCCAATATTTTCTTATTCACAAAGTAAAGTAAAATTTAAACTAATGCTCCTAGAATAATGTGGCACAAAATGAAAGTAATAAACATAAAAGTAAACATGCATAGAATAATTATAGTTAAGTAAATATAGATATAACCCTAATGTATGGAGGGAGAAATACATTCAAAATCCATTAATTATGTTAATTCTATCTACTAAAATAGAGGAGTAAGAGTTAGAGATACTTACCTTGAAGCCAAACCTATTGAGACTCAATCTCTCCCTTAACCAAGTTGCTTTACAAGATGTTGGTGTGGTTTGTAAGGATTACTAAGATAGGCCAAAACATCAAAGAATTTTCCATAAAATAAGATTTTTTTTCAACTTTAAACCCTAAGAAATGACTACTTAAGTAGATTTATGGAAGAGTAGATTGTAAAGAAGCACAAATGAATGATTAACTCTTCTCTCTCTATAAAATGGTGAAAATAATGTGTATATAAAGTTGGATCTAACCCTAAACCCTTCCAAATGTTTAGCTAATAGAGTCAACCTAATTAACATTATATCATTAATTAATTAAATTAGTTAGGTCCCAAACTAGGTTGAATGAGGCTGACCTAGTCCCATAACCTTCTCGTGTATTTTAAGTATAGGGTCAGCCCAAGATGAGTTTATTTGGTAAATGTCAAAAAGATTTTTTCGCTTAGGTAGGGATTGTTTAAGGTGGTGAATTTATTGGAGTGTATAAGGGAGGTGTCAAAGCTTAAGGAAATATATAGGAGAGGTTTGTGTTTTTTATAAGTAGTGGTATAAGGGATAAAAATATTGAAAATCATCAATGGTCCACCCAACCCTCTTCTAGTGCACCTTTTAAGGTGTACACTCAGAGAGATTGAGACTCAATGGGTTCTTGCAAAAGAGAAAGCATCAGTAATTGATAAAATTTAAAAATATTATGATACATAATAAGCAACAATAATGTAAATTATAATATAATTAATTATTAAAAAATAAGATAAAAAAGATGTACAAAAGGTTTTGATTGAAAGTGTAGGCTTCCAAAGATACGTGCTTATCCATTGGATAGTGTCAGCTCAATGTTTTAGAGCATTGAGTATAGAGTAAGTATCATTTTTATATCCCACTAAACTTGGTTTCAAGGATAATTTAGAAGTATATTTTTTATGATAACCACTAACCAATGCACCACATAATTAAATGGATGGTTGCATTACTCAGGTTCAATAAAAAGGCAAATATTAGTTGTTCTTAAAATACTATGATGTACATGGAAATTAAAGACTATGCTTAACTCTGTACTATGGATGAGTATTGGGGCAAGACCCTCAAGCCATTATATTTGTGATAATAGACAAAGACTATAAATAATGTATTGAGTAACCCTTCATGATAGTATCTAAGTAGTTTTAAAACTCTTGGTACATAGTTTATAGGGAAAACCAAACAAAGTGAAAAATAAAAGCAAAAATCAATATTTTGAAAGTTAAGTTGTAGTTTTTGAAAATTAAATAAATAGGTAGTCCACTAAAAAATAAATTAAGATTTATTACTATCCAATGTAGGTTAATTTACCTTGTTTAAATCAAAATGTAAAATAAATAAAACAAGATCAAATAGGTCAATAAGGTTAGACAAACATAACAAAATGAAGTCAAGATGATTGATTGAATCTATTGTAAAAATAGGGTATATTAAATGCAGTTGATGAGCATTCTATATAACTAATTATATCTAAACTAAAATATACATAAGTGTTAATTTTTTGTTATATACTGGATTGCATTTAATAGTTACAGTCTTATCTAAGTTGGAAATGAGTGAAATTATACTTTTTTTGTATGTGATACTTTGTTGATTCTTTATCTTGTTATTTGTGTCTAACTTGGATGAAATGAGCCTAGTTTTGTATACATAAATACATCCCTATGGTTGGATCATTTTTAGAAGACATCAAACAATTTTGGAAATCCTTTATGGAAACAATTTTGAAGATTTAGTGAAGAATACATCGATCTCTGAAGATTTACAGCTCCAAATTTTCTCTCTAGACCTATATAATAGTGCTACGAAAAAACCCTGGTGTGCTCTAAAGATGTCCAACTAGATCCTATAAATTAAGATAATAACTCCAAAGATATCTATTATATATATGGACTTTCTATATTTAGATATATTATTTTACACATTACTATTCATCGTAATGGTCTAAAATGATTTGGATATAGTATAATTGTATTTTGAAAAGCTAAATATAATCTCTTTGAATCTATGTTAGTTATTTTCCATCTATTATTAGTTGAGTCAATTGTACTGCTTCCCTTAGGTGTAGGATCTGGTTCCTAGATATTCTATTTTGAATAAGTAGATTTGGCTATTTAGATTGCCAAATTTTGAATTCTATGAATAATTGTTGAGATATGCTTTAAATACATATCTCCTTCTCATTTTGGGAGGGAATCAATGAATGAATGCATAGATAGTGATAAAAAATTAGAAGCATTCTAGTGTAGTTTTGTGCATCTGTATTTGTTCTTTTAATGAAATAAATTTCAACATTCTTTTTCATTATGGAGTAAAGCTATTCATGTTTTGAGGAAGGAGCAAGGGCGCACTTCTCTCTAAATATCAAGATAAGTTGGTATTTTTAGTTTATAGTCTAAAGTGTATTTCTTTAATTCAGGTTTATTTAATTTTTCTATAAAGTGTGATTTCTCTTTTCAATGTAAGTGTGATTTCTCTTTTCAAAACAAAGTGTGAATTTCCTTTTAATGTAAGTGTGTTTTCATTGAATGCAAAGGTTGTTTCAATTCAATGCAATTGAGTTTCCTTTATACAAGAGACTATCTTTAACTTCATAGGAAGTAAAGTTTGTTAACTCATTTCCATATTTAGAATCTATCAAGAAGCGGTTTAAGTGATAAAACACAACATTCCCACATTTTGAAATATCACACTATCCTACCTAGCTAGACAAGTCAAGTGAGGAGAACATTATGTCTTATCCTAGATGTCTAAGTTTCACATGTTGATGGTTTGAATTGAAGAATCCTTTAATAAAGAATGCCATAGGAGATCTTCAGTTAGTCAAACTTTCCATATTTACTTTTCTAAAACATAGAACTAAGATATTATTTATTATATTTAGGATTTAGACATCATAATAGAAGTAAAATCCCCCAAAAAATGCACTATAAAATCAAATATCCAATGGTCTCATTGCATATAACCTTGGACACTGACCCTGGTAGAAAATGACACCAATCCATTGATTGGTTAAATGAGAGGTATAATGATAACTTATCATTTTTGGCATTGTTGCTGAGGATAATTCCTTAATAAGTGTTAGTGAGATCCTAAATTAGAGTTATAAAGGGAAATTTTAAAAACATTTATATACCCCAAAAACACAAAAATAATCCAAGATTCCTTATATTTATGAACCACCTAAGAGATTCTCATGCATGATTTATATCAAAGATTCCCAAATAAAATAAGAAGAAAAGAGGATCATATCCTTATTAGAAAGATCAAGAAGTGAGAGAAAGGCAATTGAAATCTGTATACAAACTTTTTTTTATTCCTCTCATGAATAAGGTTCATCCTCACAAATAAATCCTACAAGAAGAATACTATTCAAGACATCTTCCCCTATAGGAAGAATTGATCCTAAAAATCCCCTTTTTTAAATAGTCAGATTTGATCCATAAACTCTAAAATAAGAATATATTATCAATGATGAAGATTCTCCTCCTGAGGTGGACCATAGTTTAATAACCCAAGAAGAGAACCTAGATTGGATTTATAACTAAAATTGGAAAGAAAATATGGGAGATGAACATGGACATGTAGAAAACCTTGATTGACATCCTCAATAGGATAGCACTTTTTCCTATCCCATCAACTTAGGTACTGATGACATAACTTCCATGAAAAATATCTCACCATCCATTTTACTTACTTATAAAGGTAAATCCTTAAAGGATATAGATCATTTCCTCTTCAAATTTCAAGTTATTTGCCAAACATATGACTATGTCATAGACAATTAACAGTTGAAGTTATTCACATCTACACTTAAGGATGCATCCATGAGATGGTTCATGGTCTTTGAAGGTATTCCATAAGCACTTGGGATGAAATGGAAATTGCATTCCTTGATAAATTTTAGGATTATTTTAAATTCAAAGAATGAAAAGAAGACTTTTTCAAGATCAAACAAAATGAAGATGAAACCTTAGAAGATTACCTTGATAGGTTTATATTTACCTATCAATAGAGTTGTTACCAACTCATTGAGGAGGTCACCAAGATAGCCTTTATCAAAGACTTAGATGATGATGTAATTGATTATTTAAACTTAATAGGAAAGGGTGACATTGTCAATTTAACCTTTTATCAAATTTTAGTATTATGTACTAACTACTCCAAAAAAAGACCTAGCATAAGGAAATCAAGGTTAGGAAAATAGCCTAAAGTTGGCTAATTAATGGAATTTTTTTCTAATTTCAAAATAGATATTCTATTACAATTGATATCCATATTATATGGCCTCAAAGCAAAAGTCAATATCATAAATGCCAAAAAATTGTCAATATATTATCCTAGATGTAGACTCAAACATGTAGTAAAATATTTCCCTTTAGATAAAACAAAAGTATGTGGCATTTATGACCTAGACCATGACACCAAGAATTACAAACATCTTCCTATAATGAGAAACCAAGTAAAACAAGTAGTACATATAGTTGAGGAAGTGAACTCTATTTAAAGACAAGGACACCAGTACTCTCATCTTTAAAATCAATTTGATCAAAGAATTCTTCCCAATCCATGGATGACATCATGCGCTGGATAAGTCACACCACCAATTTGGGGACCACCATCACAACCACAACCACATCTTACTCAAAAATGCATGTCATATATGTAGGGAATGCCTCAAAATCCTTCACAACACTGGCCACAATAATATAACCAATAACCACATTAGATACAATAGTCACCACCTCAATAGTCAAATAAACAATATCAAACATAGAGAAGGTTTCCTCCATAGTAGGCTTTGATGCCTCCACAATATCAACCACCATCATTTGAGTAGTAGATTAACCAACCATATTTACCTACCCAACCAATGGAAAATTTTAAGAATGGGTAAAATACACTTGTCTATGGATCTGACTAAAAAAGTTATGTTGCAAGTGGTTTAGCTAAGTGTAATAATTTTTAACTTAGATCAAGAAAGGTAGTAAGAGATTCACACATTACCAAAACTAAAGTTATAAATGTTTAAAACACTCATGAGTCACCTATGGTCCAATATCTAAATGAATGAAAGATAGAACCCATAATCACACCAACTAAAATTCAAGATCCCCCTATTTTATTTTATTTTGAGAGACTTAAAGAAGAAAAACCTAGGGAAGAATCTGAATTGAATCACATATTAAAATAGATGAAGATATATATTGAACTATCAATATCCATTAAGGATATTCTTTAGTTGAATCAAATCATTAAATTATTATGCATCAAAATACTAGGAAGGAAGAAGTAATATCCTAAAATAATTTAGGTAATTGGTAAAATTATTGATTTACTAGAAGGAAACATACTTGTTCTTAAATATGGAGATCTTGGTAGTCTTGTGATGATTATAATAATTGGAAATAAGTATATTCCAAATGTGTGTGTAGATATAGGTGTTTCCATAAACACAATGACTATCAACATAGTAGAGTATTTATCTCTCACAAGACTTCAGCCTACCACTACAATCTTGCAAATGGATGATCAATCCACTATTGCACTTGAAGGAACCATAAAAAATGTGTCATTCACCATATAATCCTAGGAATATATTTTGTATTTTATGATCCTTAAACTTAAACCAAAGAAGGTAGGATATCCAATCATTCTTGGAATACCTTAGTTAGATATAATTACAACATGAATTGACTATATATCTAGAAACATGACCATTTTCAATGGAATTCATGCTAAACAAATATCTCTTTATCTACCTACTAGTCCTTCAATGGTGTTTTTGAATAGATATGGGTGGATCATCCTAAACAAAACCATACTAGTATGTCTTACTTGGCCATGTTTACCATCAAATAACATGCCCAAAAATTTGAAAAATAAATAATAGAAAATTTTGATCAAGATAGCCTAGCTCTGATGTTTGGCAACCTAACTCTAAAGTCTGATAGTTTTTCTCTAAAGTTTGAAAGCCTAACTCCAAATAATGATAAATTATCTTTGAAGACTGAAAGCTTAGCTCTAAAGATTAAAAATCATAAATGAAAGGAATTCGAATCCATTACTTGGAATCAATATAATGCCATAATTTCTCCAAACATGCTATCTTGTCCATAAGACATCCAACAAGCCATAGTTGACTGGGCTCAAAATAGGTAGAATTCATTTTACATGATTTTCATTGTCCATTGACCATTATGCTCTCCACAAGTGAAACCTTTTACAAGTATGTAGATACACTTCACATTATACTACCACCCACATGTTCATTTAATGTTTTGATGAGTGAATACATATATTTAAATTCCATTATTCCAAGGAATAAATAGTTTGTAATCTAATTTGATAAACTACTAAATATCAATAGTTCGTTAACTAACTAGAAAAAATAAAAAGTGTTTGATGTATTGGTATAACACATAAGATCTTTCAATTATGATTACAATAATATGAAAGTAATATATTATAATTTCTATACCCATCACATCTAAACTAAAGATGTTAGACCAGTCAGATAACCACAACAGAGGATTAACCCAACTTTAAAAGAAATTGTAAATAAATAAATAGAAAAACTATTAGAAGCTAGTTTCATTTATCTTATATATGATATTCAATGGGTTTCACCTCTGGTTATTATGTCTAATTATAATAAAAAATGGAGATTTTTTGTAGACTACAGAGAAACTGAATAAAGCCACCATGAGAGACTACTTTCCTTTGCCTTTTATTAATCAAGTTTTGGATAATTTAGTAATAAATAAATATTTTTCTTTCTTAGATGGACTCAATGGATAAAATCAAATCATAATATCCCTTAAACATCAAGATAAAACTACATTTATCTACTCCGGGGGAACATTTTCTTATGTAGTCCTTCCTTTTAGAGAGCAGTGTTATCCATCTTTTCTTATTTTAAAAATTATTATGTGGAAGTGTACATGGATGATTTCACTATCCATGACACTAAATTTGATGACTCTTTGAACAATTTTAATAGTGATTACCAGATGTGAGGAACACCAAGTATCTTTGAGTCATGAGAAGTTTATCATAATGGTTGTTGAAGGGATAGTCTTAGGACATCTATCTCTTCTCAAGGAATAAAATTAGATCCCAAGAATATTTAATTAATTTCAAATATTCCCATTCCTCAAAAATAAATATATATTAAATTTTTCTTGATCATGCAAGATATTATAGAATATTTATTAAAGACTTTAACAAAATAATTGCACCTATGTTTTCATTCCTCACAAAAGACAATGAATTTGTATGGACTAATAAGTGTTAAGAAGATTTTGAAACATTAAAGAAAAAACTCATGAATGCTCTAGTTTTGAAAGGACCTAATTAGGAAAAGCCTTTTCTTATCTATAATGATACTAATAATAATGCACTAGGGTCAGTTCTAGGACAAAGAGATGAGGATGAAAAAATGTATGCCATTTATTATATCAAGAAGAATCTTACTCCCACAAATAAAAACTACACTTCCATAAAAAATGAATTTCTTGTTGTTGTTTATGCTATAAATAAATTTAATCATTGCATTACTAGTTATTAAGTGTTTATCTATATAGATCATTCAACTATTAAGTACTTAATGAATAAACTAGTAGTAGGTAGAAGAATTATTATATGGCTATTGTTGTTGCAATAATTTTACATTACCATCATAGATAAAACTAGGAAGTATAATGTTGTTGCTAAATATTTGTCTACATTGGTTACTATAGGTGAAGATGAGCCTATGGAGGATTCTTTTCCAGATAAACAATTATTTTCTATATCTACATACTCCCCATGGTTTGTAGACACAGAAAATTACTTAGTAATAGGGAAGTTTCCTCATTCCTTTACTTCTAAATAAATAAAACATTTGGTTAGAGCTAGTTCTCATTTCAAATGGTTTACAATTATGTTCTTTAAAATTGGACCCAATCATGTACTTCACAGGTGTGTCAAAGAAGATGAATTATTTGACATCATCAGAGCATGTCATAGTGAACCTAGAGGAGGGAATTATTCAATAAAAATGACCATTCATAAGGTCTTTGGTGAAGGTTATTACTTTCCATCTCTTTACAAGACCATAAAAAAAGTTTTTATGATAATGTGATCCTTGCCAAAGGATGGGTAAGCTTACTCTATCGTCAGAAATAACTCTCCATCCTCAAAAAAGTTTATGAAAATTTTGAGAAATGAGGTTTGAATTTTTTGGACCAATCAACCCACCATCTCAAGGAAAATAATATTTATTAGTGTGTATTGATTATGTTGCTAAGTGGGATAAATTTCAAGCACTCACCTTTGCTAGGGAATAAATGGTTGTTGACTTCCTATATCATAAGATCATGTTAATATTTTAATCTCCTAGATATATTATTTCTAATCAAAGGATCCAATTCATTTATAACATGATCAAGGATTTTATATAACTATATCACATTAATAATATAAAATCCTCACCATATCATCTTCAAGCTAATGGGTAAGTAGAGGTGACCAACCAAGAGCTGGAAAATATTCTGACAAAAATAATGAAAAACATTAGAAAAGATTGGGTAGATAGTGTACTTGAATTAGTTTGGGAATATAATACAACATGGAAGACTACCAAAAGATCTCTCCATATGAACTTGTTTTTGGAAAGAAACCTTTGTTATCGATAGAATTTTAATTATAGACATTGAAGATAACACCTGATATGGTAATTGATCTTGATGAAGCATAGAGAGAAATAACAATGTAACTAAATGGATGAGATGAACTAAGAATAGATGCACTCACTCAAACCAGCATGATCTAAAAATAGAGAAAGTAGTGGCATTATACTCACATTAGACAAAAATAGTTTCAAGAAGGTGATTGGGCAACTCTATTATATTCTAAATTCTAGCATTTCAAAGGTAAACTTAGAACTAGATGGTTGGGTCCATACCTAATCAAAACCATTTATAGCAATGGCTCTATCCAACTTCAACTAATTGATGGTGACCAAAGGAAACTTTTAGTCAATAGCCATAGGCTCAAAATGTATAAAAGACCTCTTAATAAAGAAGAGTTCATTGAATAGATTCAAGACCAATTTAACCTTGTGGAAGAACATGGTTATTCTACTAGGGCCAAATGATCCTTGTAGCAAACATACAATAAGGAAGACAATTGAAAACAAAAAAATAGTGGTTTTCCTCCATTTAAAATTCAATATATATATATATATATATATATATATATAATATAAAAATGAACCAAAAAATATAAAAATAAAAATAAAAAACTACTGAAAGGTGAAAACCAAAAATGTGACTTTTCAGAAGAAACTCCTATAATAAACATGAAATTTTGTCAACTAACCTATCTTCTCATACTTGTTTATCTTTGTAAGACACATGGAAACTTTAGAAGATAGGTATGGATCTTTACATCAAATATACAATTTTACTTCTTTCCCAAAAGGTTAGGCATTTTTTTATGTTCTATATGTATGACCATTAGGTGAATAACACTTTTAAAATGGATAAGTTCTTGGGATTCCATGTGGATGAGATTTAATTAGGTACCATATCCAAAGTTTAAGGTTTGATGTGAAGTTATTTTGAAATAACCTTTGCAAAAAGATATGACTTGATGTGTAAATCATTGTCGATATTATTTCAAGTACTACCAATTATGAACCCTCACACCACATCATTGATGGTGACCAAAAAATTTCTTTCCAATTAAATATCACATGCTCCAAAGTGCTCAACCATAATTATTTCCATAATTTTATGGTGAGCCTTTATTTACTATTCATTATTGCATCGCATCCTCATTTCCTAGTATTCCTATGTACCTCATGCAATTTTGAGCTTAAATTTTCATCACACAACTAGGTTTTCAATATTATTGCAAAAAAATCCAAAGATGAGAGGAAAGAATAATAATTTAGTAGATGTGTCACTACAAGATGAATCAGCTAGGGATATTTTTGAGATGGTAGGATGGCTGAATTTTCTAAAAATGTTTTAGGGTTTTCATAAAAATATTTTCTAGGGATTTTTTGAAAATTTTGATGAGGATCATTCTATTTTTAGAGGTGATAATATTCCATTGGATTACTCTATGATCAGTGCACTCTCTATAATTCTAAGGAGTGTGTGGTTGTCACTGGTAAATTAAGTTTTGTAGATTTAATTTAAATTTCTATTGATGGAAATAAGTTCCATCTCATGCTATCAAAAACCCCAAAAGGTGTGTCTAGAGGAATAATGTGAGATAGTCTACCACATACATGGTAGAATGTGGTATTTTACATCATGAAGTATCTTATCTATGATAGACAATTCACTATGGTTGGTGGAGATACCATGAGGCTTCTCATTCATTTGAGGAAAGGAACCACCAAATAAGAATACCAAGTAAACCTTCCATCCTTTATTCACCATGATATAATTAATGTCACTCAAAAATTAAAAAGGAGAACTAGGTTAGTCAGTCATCATGGTTTGATTAACCTCATCTATTAACATCATTTTTTGCAAAAATGTAAGGGAGACAAAGCCTGATCCTCATTTATATGAAAATCTTCCCAAATTTATGGTAAGAGATCACCACATCCTATTTCTCATCATTCCATAATATTAAAAATATAAGAAATCCCATATTCAGTGCTCTCAAATCTGAATATGTTGCACTAAAGGTCAAAAAGAAAAATGGGTATTTCATTAGAAAACCTTATTCCACTAGCAGTCAAACCCCAATGAAGTCATCAGCTAATTTTTTAGGATAATGAAGAAGGAAACGCACAAGAATCTAGAATTTTGGGAATTTTAATCTCTCCCATAGATTTAATGGATGCTGATCAAATAGTTGAATAAGAAATTCTTGCACAAGAAATTATAGTTGAAAAAGAAACCCTTGAACAAGGAATTATAGTTGAAGAAGAGGAAAGGCCTTTACCCTCTGTAGCTAATAAGGTTAAAGCTCCAATTTTAGAATAAGGTCCATCTTCTCCCCAACCTTTTCATGGATAAATATATTTGCATCATGCCATGACTCTGTCCCAGTATGAGGAAACCATTTGCCAACAACATGCAGAATTAGATTCTCTTTGTTTGACACTACAAGGTAATAATCAAACTATTTATAATTTGGAAAGATGATATGAAGATTTTATTTCTCAAGTTAGGACACAAGCAATAATCATTATAGTATTTAATGATAAGAATATAAGAATACATAATCAACTATTTTTCTAGTCTCATGAACTGAGCACCTTACAAAATTCCCTTGTAAATAAGGATGCCCAAATTACTAGTTTACAAAATTCTATTGATGTTAAGGATATTCAAATTAATAATTTTCAACATTATATTTTTGTTTAAAATGCATTTCTTGGTCAATAAAATTATCACATACAAGAGCTAACCACTTAGAATATGGAATTGTAAGCTTCATTACAAGCTATGCAGAAGGAAACTAGGGAAATAACTATACAAATTGAAGGACCTACAATGGCTATTCCTTCCTTCCCTATACCACTTCATGAAATGATTTAAATTTGGTATATATCTAAACATAAGATTCATAAATTGGAATAATAAAATTATAAGATTAAATATGAATCTTCATAGTGGTTGCAAAAAGCTCAGACTTCTATTCAAAATATTGATGAAATTTTTGAAAACTTGTTATCATGCAGACAACCTTCCTCTTTCTATGTTCTCTTTTTTCATGAATTTTTTTTTAAAATGGAAAATATGGTTGATTTATCTTGGTTTTCATCATGTTATTGAGGATGAACATATGTTTATGGATGTCTTTATAAAAATTACCATAGAAATACAAGATGAAATTTGTAAATTCTATCTTTATAACATGTTGTTATGTTACTAGTCTATATCTTTAGTGAACCTATTTATAGGGAAAACATAATTACATGCTTTCCTTTCTACCATAAAAAATAAAACAATATGGGAGAAAACACACAATAAACTATTTGAATTGTAAAACACTATAGGTCTATGCATGAGACCTTCATTTCCAAAGGCTCGTAAACTCCTTACTACTTTCTAGTTAATATACCATATGTACATGAAAAACAAATATCATGAATTTTTGAGATAAAATGTAGTAGATTTAAAAGATTTTATGAGCCAACATTCCACCAACTTCATCAAAGAAAGTATAGCTAGGTGAGAGACTTTGCTTGTTGCTTTATAATGTAGTGAAGTTATGAGTGCCACCACCATCAAGTGAAGCCTTCAAATAGCTTATGTGGTAGCTCATATTATCACTTAGATCTTGGATGAAGAAAGATCAGATGTGTGGATTAGAATGAGATTTAGGCCTCCCATTCCTCTTTATCCTCTGTCTACCTAGCAAAATTGGCATAATCAGGTAGAAATTGAATTTTAGGCATGGCTACATACATTGCTAAGAGATTTGGGATTCCTATCTAGAAATCATCATGATTAGGGCCACCAATTTTAAATCTATGATCTTAGTTAGCAATTGGAATCTAGACTTTTGGATTGAAGAATAGTTTTCTCATTAGTTTGTAAGAGGACTTGTGAAAGGTAAAGTGTGGGGGAAAAATGATGGGCATTCCATATAACTCATTAGATCTAATATAAACTATCCATAATTGTTGTATTTTGGTTATATATTGCATTGCATTTAATATTTAAGGTCATATCTAAGTATAAAATGAGTTTAATTGTCCTTTGTTTGTATGTGATACATTATTGATTCTTTATCTTGTTATTTGTGTCTAACTTGGATGAACTGAGCATAGTTTTATATATAGAAATACATACCTATGGTAAGATTATTTTGAGAGACATCAAATAGTTTTGGAAAGCCTTTTTGGAAAAAGTTTTGAAGATTAGGTGAAGAATACATTGAGCTGTGAAGATCTACAGCTCTGAAGATGCTCTAAATATGTTATGAAGACACTTCAAAGATGCTCTGAAGAACTATATAAGAGTATATAGAAGACACCTAGACATGCTCTAAAGATGTCTAGCTAGATCCCGCAAATCAAGATAATAACTCCAAAGATATCTATTGTATATATATAGACTTTCCATGTTTAGATATCTTATTTTAGACATTACTATTCATAGTAATGGTCTAAAATGATCTAGATATAAGTATACTTCTATTTTTCAAAATTAGATATAATCTCTTCATATCTATTTTAGTTATTTTACATCTATTATTAGTTGAGTTAGTTATAATACTTCCCTATAAGCATGGGATCTAATTCATAGATATTATATTTTGAATAAGTATATTTGTCTATTTAGATCCCCAAATTTTGTATTCTATGAATAGTTATTGAGATATGCTTTAAATACATATCTCCTTATCATTTTAGGAGGGAATGAATGAATAGATAGTGATTATAAATTATAATAATTCTAGTACATTTTCATGCATCTTTATATGTTCTTTTAATGAAATAAAGTTTAGTATTCCCTTTCATTATTGATTAAATCTAAAGGTACAATCACTGAGAGGGGGTGAATCAATGAGCCCAGATAATCCAAATTCAATTTTAGTCGTTTCAAACTCTTAATCAATCATCACAAGCATTAATTAAACATACACATCAATCACAAAAATGAACAAGAGAAATAAAGTAGGATTAAGCTCATAACACATGACATATATGGGAAACCCTCATGGGGGAGAAAAACCACTAGAACTTGTAATTGGACTACTATCTTATAATAATAATAATAACTAATTTAGACCAACCGTAACTGATCAAGGAACTACCATCCCTTATTTAGTGAGAATACAATCCCACAAGGTGATACCATACCTATTTAGATAAGAAACCACAAGTACTAGACCTTTAGTAAGTTTCACCTTACAAGGAGGCTACAACCTCCTAGATGTTGAGCTAC
>JARHVA010008963.1:0-25000 GCA_037957365.1 Torreya grandis | reverse complement strand
TTATTCCCCCTTTTAGGGATATGGATGAGATCATCTAATAGAGGAGTTTGAGCCAAAAGTGATGACTAGTGGCACAATGATAGAAACAAGGTTGTTATAGTTTGAATTGATTAAGAAGTTATTTGATTGATTAGACTAAGTTTTTGAAATTGGAACAAGTTTTTTATTGGTGATGATCAAGGTATATGTCTAGGTGTAAGATAAATATAAATATTTGTGTGCTATAGTAGGTAAATTAAGTAGTAAGAAATCAAGGCTCACATGATGTCGAAGGTATCATTGCCATGATTTTATGGAAAAAAATGGTTTGAAAAATGGAGTTACGGGGTTCAAGATATAGCCAAAATTTTATTTTTATTTGAATGAAATATGTTTTTTATATAGGAAAATTATATTGATTCTTGATTCATTTACATATTGACTAGTTTGAGATTTGGAACTCTAGAGTGATAGATATATTGAGAAGATGAGCACCTGATATGACCTAGTTTGAGTAGTTAGTAGCCTAGTTTCAGGCTAGTGGTGATATTATTATTATAACTTATATATGCACCCTTTTAGGATATGTAAATCTCTCCTCATCAAATTTTCACAATGGAATCAATTCTAGGCTTTTGGGTAGCCTAAGGAATGAGGTGAGTCTTTAGATAGGGCTAGCTCCCTTGATGTAACACTTGACTACTACTACTACTAACTTTGGGGGTGAAAATGGTGAGAGATAAATAAAATAAAATATAAACTAAGGAGGTGATACACCAAATCAATTTTATGACCTCCAACTAATTGTATCCTACACTTAAAACCAAAAGACAAACCAAACTTACACTCCTTTAATCTTCATATTCTCACATCAACATTACATTGTGAGGTTATGGATGGATGTCCAAAGATATGAAGACTAAAAGGAGGCCTTGAATTGAAATAATAAAAATAATAAATCACTCAACATTTTAAATCTCATAAAACATTTCACATGCCCTATAAAAAGATGTTTTCCAGCTGCAAACAAGGTGAAAGAATGAGACCACATGCTAGGACTCTGTAGAGTAAAATTTTACTCTACGTTGCATTCTATTTTTCAGCTACATGCTGCCAAATTTTGTCCTCACATTCATTAGTCTGAGATGGCTAAGTCATGATACAGAGTACGAGCTCTATTTTCCTTTTGATTCATTTTTGCCTAAGTGTTGAAGTCGAGTAGAAGTTGCCAAGTGTCGATGTCTGAGGCATCCTTTGTTAGTAAAAACTACCAAGTGTTGCAGTCTGAGGCACCTTCTATATGTTCTATGAGTTGGTTGAAATGTACCATGTGTTTCATAGTGGCTTAGCAGAATGCACCAAGTGTCATCGTCTATGGTTTCATATTAGCACCCACATTTCATTTCTTTCTAATGAAATGTTTCAAAAGCTAAGTATCAAGATCAGGCAAAAAGCACCAAGTGGCAGTCATGAAAGGTCTCAATTTTGATTTTATAAAAGTGACAGAGGTTGCCATGTACTCTAGAAAAAGTGATGGAAGTTGCCACGTACTTCATCAAAAGAAAGCAAAAGCCACCACGTGTTGCGGTCTAAATTATCTTCATCTTTGTTGCGTTGATATAACAAAGATTGTGGTAGGTCCCAAGTTTTGTTTCTTAAGTTAGTGGAAGCCGCCATGTGTCACTATTCATGTAAATGTGAAATGAAACCCAAATTATTTCTATGGTATAAATACAAATAGTGGAGACTTCCACATGTCATCTTCCACAGGTTTTCAAAAAGGCAACTACAAACAGTGGAGATTGACATGTGTCTTTTAATGAAGAAGTAGGGATTAACACCTATCCCAGTGTCCCTTTTAAAAGAAATGTTGTGAATATTATTATCTTTTAAGCTATTGGAGTTTTGAGAAAGTGAATAGCGACAAGTGTCAAAGGCAGAACATGGTTGAGCAAAGACACAAAAGAGTATAAGTTATGTGGAAAGTACCGCGTGTCTTCAATAGGTACTGTGGAACATGACAAGTGTCATCCTCCAGTGTTTGCTAAAGTAATAAGATGAAATTGGCTAAGTGTCACCTAGCATTCAAGAGAAGGGAGTGTCCTGCAATCTATTTTAGCCAATGAACTGTTAGAAGACGAACCATTCCAGAAGCTATAAGATATCTTCTCTTAGACATGATTAGTTAGGGAAGATTTGATTTGGGCCATTAGATTGAGAACAAGAAAACAATTCAAAGTGGATTTGAGGCTATAAATAATGGTGCAAATATCACTAGAAAAAGATCCATTATCAGAGAGAATCTTTTAGAGAGAATTATTGTAACAAGTTTAGACTTTCTAGAGTTGTGGCTAAGTAATATCATTTGCTTTTGTCTCATTTTCTTGAGTTGAAAGGTTTATATAACTGTACAGGTTTCTACACCTCTTGTATGATTGGAAGATTCAAATAAGAAGATTGAACCCTATGCCTTTGTTGATATTATCTATGTCATTTGCAAAAGTAGTCTAGATTGTAGATTTTCTAGAGCTGAGATTAGGAATGCCATTTGCTTTTGTCTCATTTTCTTGAGTTGGAAGGTTTACATAAATATACATGTTTATGTGCCTCTTATGTGATTGGAAAATTCAAATAAGAAGATTGAACCCTATGCCTTTGTTGACATTTTCTGTATCTTAGCAAAAAAAGTCTATGTTATGAGCATCTATTTCTATTGTTTCAATATTTTACATTGATCATGCACTTGTTTGCTCTTAAATGTAAATGAATCTTACATATAGTCTCATTGTGCTCAGGATTAAGGTCAAATTATATCTCAGGCGCATCGCCATAGATTAGATTTTCTTTCTTGCATTGTGTTTTTAATTTAAATTCCTATCCCTTTTCCTAGTATATAATCAATTTAAAGAAGAGCCAACTTCTCTAAAATTTGGAGGTTGTTTCAAGATGCAAGTCCCATATCTTGAAACTTCCCATTGCTTTTTATTAGAATCAAGTGCAATTTTAAATTATCAACAGGTTTTGGCACGCCCAGTGGGACCAATCTTGAAGTCTCTTCAAGATCGTATGAACCAAAGAGCTACGAGAAGTCATAGCTGTGGACCAGTCACCAGATCACAATCTGCTACAAATTTAGGTATTCTTTTTCCACCTTTGGTTACAAGTCCGAGGAGAAGAACTAACCATTTTGTATAAATACCTATAGCTAATATGGGAGCCCCTATACCCCCAAGAAATTATGCAAGCTGGAATACTAGTAGTCCTTTAATTATTCCAATACCACTAGACACTTGGGACCCTATCCCAGTGAATGCCCTAAAATCTCTACCCAAATTCAGTGGGTAAGACTCTAAAACACCTAAAGAGCATCTGCATGATGTATCGGATGTCTAGGCTATACATGTCACATAGCAAAATGTGGCCATAAGATTATTAACAGCTTCTTTTAAAGGGAAAGCTTTAGAATGGTATAGGTCTTTAACCCTAAATACCATATCTACATGGGATCAGCTCGAAGATCTTTTCTTTGAGAGATTTGTAGAGAAGGGTGATAAGTCTTCTTTGTTACAACAGTTAATCACCATTCAAAGGGGACCACAAGAAGCCATGACTGACTTCAATTCCAAATTTCAAAAGACTTGGGATAGAATCCCTATTACAGCTAGACCATTACCAAGTATGGCCATAGTGTTTTATCTTAAGGCTTTGAATTCAAATATATTTTTTATGATTCAGTCACTTAGAGGACACACTTTGCAAGAGGCTTATGAATATGCGGTCAGAGCTGAGAATTTTTTTGATAGATGCTAGAAAATTGCCTCCAAGGCCTCCCATGCCCATGTTCCCAGAAATTTCCTTGCCATTACCCCAAGAAGTTCCTAAATCTGTAAGCCCACCTATGTCTATGTACACTTACCCTTAACCATTTGCTAAAGGAATTGTCCCCACTCAGTCATCTGAGCTGGATGATATCAAAAATATCCTAAGGACATTTTCTAATGAGCTAATCAATCTTAAAAAATAGTAGAATACTTTCTATAGGCCTCCATATCAAGGATATCAAGGAAAAAAATTTCATCTCAGTCAAACCAATATCAGGGTCCTCCAAGACAAACTAACCATCAGCCAATAAACCAATTGGTTGCAGTTCCCACACCCTCACAGACTATTCCTCCCAATTCAAATAGGGATATTGTTCCAGGGTAAAATAACTATGTAGATAACACTAATGTCTAGTGTTTCCCTTGTAACATTGCTCATGCACCTGGAGATTATCCTATGGGTAATCTACAACAAAAGGTGGTGGAACAAAGAAGAATGGATGGTCAGTTTGCAAGTTCTAGTGATAATCAAACCTAATAGTCTCCTAGTATGCAAAACTTGGTCCTAGTGGCTCAAATGTAAGGGATGCCATTGTAACAAGAGGAAGAAATAACCCCAGAACATGCTTTGTTCTCATGGGTTGAAGATGAAGAATCAATTTTCTTGAATGAAGCATCTACCTCCAAAAAACTAGTGGTGCAATTTGATTGTTACACCAGATCAAAGAGAAGGATGGTGGAACAACCTGAAATTGTAAATAGTCAAGTCATGGAGAATACTCCATTTCAAGGACAAAGAAACACTACTGTCAGACAAGAAGTGCCTCAATCAGTGCAAAATCAAGGGACTCCAGCCCAAATTTAGGAAAAAAACAAGATACCCCTATTTTCAAAAAGCTCAAACTCTAGGACCAATAAATGTGGTGGATCAATTGAAGAAGACTCCATCAAAAGTATCAATATGGGATATATTGGCTATTCTTGAATAGAAGACACTACTAAAAGAATCTCTGCAAGGCCAAGTAGTGCCCAAAGGTACTGTTACCAAAGAAGGACATGCTAGAAAAGAAAAGCTAAAAGATATAGTCCATTTGCAGATAACAACCCTAGTGAATGATACAATAGAGGTAAGCAAATCCAAACTGGATCCATTCTATTTAAATTTAATAATTGATAAGAAACTGCTATATAATGCAATGATTGATTTAAGGGCTAGTACCATAGTAATGCCCAAGCAGATAAATGATGCTTTAGGAATTAAGTATGAACCATTCACTAAAGGAGTCATACAGCTTGATGGCAAAGCATTACAAACCATAGGGAGAATTAAACAACTCCAAACACAATTATATGTTTGTCCAAATATAATTGTAAATCAAGATGTAGTAGTGATAGATATACCTCATGTTTTTGGCTTATATTTGTCAAGAGACTTTACAGCCAAAATAGGGGGATATATGTCCCTTAATTGGTCTCATCTCATCTTAAGAATCAAATACGATTCAAAGATGAAGATATTGTCTGAACCATTATATAAATATCACATCACTAATGAGCCCACTATAAAGTCAAAAGCAGTCCATGCTATGATGAATAAAAAAGAGAGGGTCTTTGTCGAAGAGCTAGGTGAATGGACTGGGTATAATCAAGAAGAAGAAAATGATCATTTATTAGCTATGATGCAAAGTGACCCATATGGAAATTATGACTCTATTGGTTTGGGCACTTACATTATAATTGATGAAGATCATAGAATTCCAAATGTTCTGGAGGAAGAAAAGTCAAAAGATACCTCTTCTATTAATTCTTGAGTCTCTTATGAATTCTAGATTCCTAGTGAGAAATCACAAGCATATATTTTGACCCCTGATGAAGAAGAAATAATCTCTGACTTTCTTCTTACATTGCAAAATGATGAGGAGGAGCATGGACAATTCCTGGACCATGATTTAAATGATTTATTTAAAATCATTGAGTTTGGTTATACCATTTTTCAAGATAGCTATGAACCAGTTACAGATAAGCAGAACAACATTGAGCCTCAATTACATGTGCAAAATTATTGCAAACCTTCAAAATTATCCTTTCAAGATATTGGTAATTTTGAAGTTCTTAAATGAGGATGATCATATAGTAGAACCTGATTTTGAAGTAGAAGGAATTAAGTCATTAATTGATTTCTTGGTAAGACATGCCAATATCAAGAGCAGATATTTGATGAGCTTCCAAGAATAAGAAGAGTCTATATATGTTGGAAGCATGTTTGACTCAAACTCACTTGAATGTAGGGAAATAAAGGAGGCATATATCTAGGGAAATTCACCAAAGCCATACCCAATTTGATCACTTGTATGGCAACATAATTTGGCTTGTCATGAAAGAGAATTTAGAAATTCTACTTTTGATCCAGGAGGGAGATAAAGATGCTTCATTAATGTAGTTAGGTAGTTTCCCTTTCCATATTGTTTTGTTTTCTTGCTTTGTTTTCCTACTTTATTGTTTTTCCATTTTTATTTTAAATAAGTGTTCTTTTAAAAACGTAGTCGATAGCTCAAAAATTTTCAAATTTTTCAAAAATTGTCCAATACATTGAATGTCTTCCAAATCTTTAGAAATCCCCAAGGTACCTTGCGCTGCCACTTGCATAACGTGTCTATCCCACTATTCCATAAAGATTGAGTAGGATCCGCTAATGGTTATCCAAGTTTAATAAATAGCTCTTAGCAAGAGTTAAATTTTACAAGCTCTCAAACATTCTTGCATCTGTGCGAAAATATCCTACTACTTGCATTTTTTGTGCTTAGTAAATTACTTCAGCAAAAGCATCTCTATTTTGCAAAAGTTCATACAAGTTACCACAGAGAAGATACAAAGATGGAGGGGGCACAATCTTCACAACAAGGAGCTAGGATGTATGAATCCCTGGATAAGTTTCTTACAAGTAAATCATATGCTTCAGCTCCCACATAGCCGTTGAAGACCTATCCAAGGACCAGGTTTCCTGAAGCTGGTCCAGCAAGTGATTTAGTGAAAATAAAAGATTATGCAGATGGCATCATGGATCCAATTCTTCAAAGAGCTAGTAGAAAAAATCTTAGAGAAGGGGCACATCAAAGGTGTCTATAGAGGGATTGAGTAGGGAAATTTGACACATTCACCATGAGGATATGGACCTCACAACTGGCTTAGTTCATTATCCCAGCTATGCATTCATGCCCTAACCTGGTTAAATTATGTGCAGAGTTGCTCAATGCACCTTCAGGCACCATTCAATAAGGCCCATTCATAGTGCAAATCACACCGCAAGCTATTAGGGATATGTTAGCCCTACATCATGATAGTACAACTACATTTCCCACTATTGCTAAGATGCAAAGAATGTGGGCAAACATCAACACTCAAACAAGGTTCTTAAGATTTGAGTTACAAATGGGTGATACTGATACTATGGTACCCACACTCCCTACACCAAGAGCTCAATTCACACATGCTAGCCAAGACGCATTGTCTATGATGGCTCTCATCTTTGGCATGAAAGATGATATGGCAGCGTATGTAGAACAAATGGCTATCCTTTTTAAGCTGAAGACTGTTGACAAAACCCAGGAGTATCAACTCAACTTTTTTTGAGCAAATTGCTTTCTCGATGGTAGATAAATTAGCCCATTTCAGATCAAAAGGAGTGTTCAGGTATTCTTCCTATTTGTTCCACCTCATGCTTTTTTAGAACTCTGAACTCTTTGCCCAAAATATGTATCTTAATATGTATGACCCAAATTTTGATCTCTAAATGACCATTCCTATGTTTGCATGGACACACATTTTGTCAAAGACTGGTGACCCATATGAGTTTTGGGAATTATTTGTCACTCCTTTTTGCCATCTCAGTCTCAAACCAATTATGAATAGATTATTCCCCAGTGTTTCAAATCTTTTGGCTAGTTGTCCAATTCCTTATGATTTCTATTTTGGATCCCACCATATCATTATAAGAGTCCATGGTTTTTGTGGGGAACCAATATTGCTACCTAAGATCTTGACTCTTAGGTTAACATTCCTAGAGGTCACCAAACAAGTATCCATAATTGACAATGAATTTGGCTCAGGGAAAAGGAAAAGAAAAATGTATAATCTACCATGGATGACCAATGGCATGGTTTTGGAAACCAGAGATGCTAAAGTTGTATTGCTCAGAAAGCTATCCTTTCTGGGTTTCTTTCTAATAGAGGAAAAATGGGTTTATGACCAAAAAGATTTCATAGCCTCTTGGATACAAACTAACAGAGTCGCAATCAGAATTGCACATGAGGGCTGCCCTTTTTGGGAAACTAGGAAAAATCCTAGGGAAGACAATCCTAGGTTTTATGTTGAGTTAACAGACTTGCCACTTCCAAAAAATAGGCCATGGGAGACATTCTATGTTAAGCAGAGAGATTATGATCCTAAAGTCAGAATGACTTTTAGCTTAAGGAGAGCTTTAAAGAATAAATTTTGGAATACTGAGAAGATAGAGGCCTATTGGAAGTATAGGTAGGAAATTTGTCAAACAACCCATTCTTTTGGGAACGTAGACATAGATGAAATATGGGAAGAACTATGGGATGAATGCCATCTCTCCCCTACATCTAGCCCAGAGACAAGTAATTTACTAGGTGAAGAGCAAGAAGCTAAGGCTGGGTCAAGCTAGGAATCACAAGCATCAGAGCAAACTATAGCTATAGAAACTATATCAATTTGGCCTCAATCCCTCAGCACCATAGAAATGTAAAAAAGTGTGGTGGCTTCAACATCACAAGCTTCCCCATCGGCCTTGGTTATAGATGTTCCTAGTTCCCAGCAAGACTCATTGAAAGGAGTAGAAATATAGCCAAAAGAAGAGACACCCAAGAAATGAAAGAGGGTGTAGTTTCAATTTACTTCAGAAGAGGAGATGAACACATCACAATGCCAATTATAGGGTATTGTAATTGCTCCTCAGGTAAGTACTATTCTTCCCTCTCCTTCTCAGTCTATTTCTTCCCCTGTCACTTTTACCATCCCCATTTCCCACTTTGTCCCATTGATGCCACCTCAAGCCTTAACATTACTTCATTTCTTCCCTTCTATTCCCAAGAAACCTTTCCCTCAGATTGCCCATAGCCAATAATTGGCTATTCAATATGGTCTTCCACAAGGACATCCTTTTGCGGGTGGGCACATTGCCTCTCCTTCTACCTTCCAAATACAAGTAGAGACTACTAGGAAGGCAAGGGAAGCTCGAAGAGAGAAGAAGATGATTAAGGAGAATAAATATTTGGCTACACCCCATTTACGGTCATAATTTAACCACATTCAATAGTAATTGATGGTGACCCATTTGTCACCAAATGTAATAAAGCCAGCTGAGCAAATACAGCTAGAGGACTACATGATGAATGTAGTAGCCATTAACATGTCACTCTTCAGGCCATAGGACAAAGTTGAGCTACTAACTAAATCCACTTCTGTAGTTACTGAAGACTACTTGAAGATATCAAGAAGGCTATAGAAGATGGAAGCTGAGCTAGCCAAGGAAAAGGCAAACTGTAACAATTTGACCTCAAAAATCAATAACAAAAACAATGAGGTAGAGAATTTGAATAAATAGTTGTAAAATACTATTTCTCTTTAGACTCACTAGGTAGTTCAGGCCCAAAATGATTCTTTAAAGGCAGGGCTCACACAAGTAAAGGATGCAGTGATGACCCTTAGGTGCAAAAGCAGTGTTGCAAGAAAAGTGCAAGGAATACCTATTGTAAGTTACCCAATTGCAAGAAAAGATGCTAGCTAAACATAATAATGCTATGGTCATAATAGCCCAATTTCACTCAAAGTAATAGAGAGTAGCACAATTGACACTAGAGCTGGCCAATAGGCCAAACAGTGTCAGAGTATTAAGTCTGGTAAGAGAGCTATATGAATCCATGTGGAAGAAAATCTCTTTGGAGATTAATTAGCTCAATCCTTCTCTCACCTTCCTGCTAAATGCATAGGAATTATGTAGAAAGGTGGAGAGTTTAATTGTAAATACTCTGGCTATAGTCTCTGAAAGAGTAATGGACTCAAAAATGTTACTGTAAAAGCTATATGATGCAATAGATGCAACATTGTTAGCAGTAGGAATCAATGATAGAATGATCACTACCAAGCGAGTAAATTAAGATCTCAGTTGTAATTCCACAGCCAATAGTTGCAAGGAGCTTCTGGATGTCATGAAGAAGGGACTCAATGAAATGAAATAAAATATTGAAGATCTAGTGCAACTAAGTTTTCCTTCTCTATTTCCTAATGACAACATCGTGTTAATGGTAGAAGAAATTGAACCTTTATTGTTGGCCAAATAGAAAGATCAAATAGTTTTCCAGAATCTAAGGGATGATTCATCAGTCCCTGAAGTAGAAGCTGTCTTGGTTCCTGTTTCCCAGCTTGAATTCAAATTGGAGGCTATGATTCAAATTTTCCAACATTTTTCACACAAGGATATTATTAAACTTGATTTAGCCTTCAATGAATTATAGAGTAAACAAGGGTTATCTAATGAAGAGTGGTCCACCTACCAGATATCATTATTAAAGCTATAATTTTGAATTTTTGATCAAGTAGGAGTCGTGGGTTCTTTTTGAGCAGGCCCAAAAGTCCTCGGGGTCATCAGTAACTGTAGAGTAAAATTTTACTCTACATTGCATTCTATTTTTTAGCTGCACACTACCAAATTTTGTCCTCGCATTCATTGGTCTGAGATGGCAAAGTCATGATACAAATCATGGGCTCTATTTTCCTTTTGATTCATTTTTGCCTAAGTGTTGAAGTCGAGCAGAAGTTGCCAAGTGTTGACGTCTAAGGCATCCTTTCTCAGTAGAAACTACCAAGTGTTGTAGTCCAAGGCACCTTCTATATGTTTTGTGAGTTGGTTAGAATGTACCAAGTGTCTCATAGTGGCTCAATGAAATGCACCAAGTGTCATCATCCATGGTTTCATATTGGCACCCACTTTTCATTTCTTTCTAGTGAAAGGTTTCAAAAGCTAAGTATCAAGATCAAGTGGAAAGTACCAAGTGGCAGTCATGAAAGGTCTCAATGTTGCTTTTATAAAAGTGATGGAAGTTGTCACGTACTCCAGCAAAAGTGATGGAAGCTACCACGTACTTCAACAAAAGAAAGTGGAAGCCACCATGTGTTGTGGTCTAAATTATCTTCATCTTTGTTGTGTTGATATAACAAAGACTGTGGTGGGTCCCAAGTTTTGTTTCTTAAGTGAGGGGAAGCCACCAGGTGTCACTGTCTATGTAAATATGAAATGAGACCCAAATTGTTTCTATGGTATAAATACAAACAACAGAGACCACCACATGTCATATTTCATAGGTTTCTAAAAAGGCAACTACAAGCAGTGAAGATCACCATGTAACCCAGATAAGCCAAGCAGAGATTGCCATGTGTCATTTAATGAAGCAGAGATTGACACTTGTCCTGGTGTCCCTTTTAAAAGAAATGCTATGAATCTTATTATCTTTTACGCTGTTGGAATTTTGAGAAAGCGGATAACAACAAGTGTTAAAGGTGGAACATGGCTGAGCAAAGACACAAAAAAGTATAAGTTACGTGGAAATTGCCGCATGTCTTCAATAGGTGCTATGGAACATGACAAGTGTCATCCTCTGGTGTTTTCTAAAGTAATAAGAGGAAATTGGCTAAGTGTCATCTAGTATTCAAGAGAAGGGAGCATCTTATAATCTGTTTCAGCCAATGAATTGCCAAATGACGAAGCATTCCAGAATCTATAAGATATCTTTTGTTAGACATGATCAGTTATCAAAGATTTGATTTGGGCCGTTAGATTGGGAATAAGAAGACAATCCAGAGTGGATTTGAGGCTATAAATAAGGGTGCAGAGATCACCAAAGGAGCCATTATCAGAGAGAATTATTGTAACAAGTTTAGACTTTCTAGAGTTGTGGCTAAATAATATCATTTGCTTTTGTCTCATTTTCTTGAGTTGAAAGGTTTATATAACTGTACATGTTTTTGTGCCTTTTGTATGACTAGAAGATTCAAATAAGAAGATTGAACCCTATGCCTTTGTTGATATTATCTATGTCATTTTCAAAATTAGTCTAGACTGTAGATTTTCTAGAGCTGAGATTAGGAATGTCATTTGCTTTTGTCTCATTTTCTTGAGTTGGAAGGTTTACATAACTGTACGTGTTTATGTGCCTCTTATGTGATTGGAAAATTCAAATAAGAAGATTAAACCCTATGCCTTTGTTGACATTTTCTATATCTTAGTAAAATAAGTCTACGCTGTGAGCCTTTGTTTCTATTGTTTCAAACTTTTACATTGATCATGCACTTGTTTACTCTTAAATGTAAATGAATCCTACATATAGTCTCACTGTGCTCAGGATTAAAGTTGAATTACATTTAGGCGCATCGCCATAGATTAGATTTTCTTTTTTGCATTGTGTTTCTGATTTAAATGCCTATCCCTTTTCCTAGTATCTACTCAATTTAAAGAAGAGCTAGCTTCTCTAAAATTTTGAGGTTGTTTCAAGACGCAAGTCCCATATCTTGAAACTTCCCATTATTGTTGATTAGAATCAAGCATAATTTTAAATCATCAATAGAATCCATAGTCTTCACTAAGCAAGATTCATCATCCATTTATAAATCACTTTTAAAAAGTCATGAATATCTAACACTTAGTCATTTTATTAATCAAAATGTATACAAATGAATAGGTCTTTTCCATACTCAGGTGGAGCATAGAAGACAATGCCAAAATGACCAACTCTTATAGAGTTTGAGAGAGAGAAAGAGAAGTCCAAGGCTCACAAGGACACTTTTCAAGTTAAGAATATTATTTATCCATGCATGGAAAAATTATTTGGGTCGAACCATACAATTTTAGGAGCAAAAAGTGTTAATCTAAGTCATTAAAGTTATGCAAAGTGGCATAAAACTCCTTTTCTAGCAAAGAAAATTATCTTCATGATTAAGCCTATTTGAGTGACTTGTAATTGATAAATGGTATATATAATGAATTTTAATTGAATGGGAGGCTATAATACATTCCTTTCCATGCATTTTTTACATTCCTAGTCTTCTATAATCACGTTGAAGAGAACCATCATCACTTGCACTATAGGAAACCTCCTTCTCATGCACTTAGCACATTTGTCTTCAAATTTGGCATCATTTTCCCATTAAAATATATGGTATAGGTTTAATTACAAGTTTAGAAACACTCCATGTGCTTATAATCATCAATAAATATTTAAAATCACTTTACTTGAAGCTTTATTCCCTTCTTTCTAGCTTGCCCAATATGTCAAATTTGATTGTTTGAAAGTAAGGTCCTGGTTGAATAAATTAGGAGTTGTTTTATGACATGAAATTAAAATTGGGAGTTATTAAAAGTCTTAATCTCTCCAAAAAACTTTGTTCATCTCCTAAATCCTTTTGTAGCTTGCATAAAACACAAAATAGTGATAAAAATCCTATTTATACCCCCATCCATACAAGTTCATATAGCTATCTAGCATGGGAAGGAGCTTGGGTGAGTCCTCTCCAAGGTCCAATACTTTTACTAATAAAACTCTCTCATTTGGTTACATCTCTAAATCCCTTTTATAAGACTTGTCCTTAGCAAGGGTTTAGTAGGGTTTTAGGCTTATTTTTGGTCTTAACGATTGTTCATAAAGTTAGGGACATCCAACTTGAGAAAAGTTTTCAAAAATATGTCCTATGAGACCCTTGATAACATCTCATAACTCCTTTGGCTCCCATGCATAGTTTCATGAAATATGTGAGCATAAAAAATGGCCCATCAAGCTTGTTTCTCTCTTTTCAATCATGTTGAATTGGTTTTGGGACCAAAAGTGACTTTTTTATGACTTATTTTATATTTTTAGATCTTGAAGATGTTTTTATAAATTCTAAAAACATGTTTCATCTTCTGGAGTGATCATATTATGCTATAAATGGAAATGACTACTCATTCCATCATTAGGCCTCAACCTTGCCTTTTAGGTCTGACTCCAACCTAAAGCCCAAACATGGTTTTGATAATTCCTATGCATATCAATAGGTCAATAAATTCTACCATGACCTCATATACATGTTATAACTCATCATGAAATTCATTCCATACTAAAAATGAAAGTTGTTCCTCATTTGCCCTTTAGACCTTGATTTTGCCCATTAGGATTAACTGCAAACCTAGGAGTGTGGAGTGACCTATTTGATTTCTCATGTTATTTATTGTTTTCTAATGTTGTTATGAGTGTTTTAAATCTTTTAAAACCTTCATACAATTTCTATACCATCCCCAATACACCCAATCATCCCTTTTTCACAAAACTAACAAGGTTTGCATATGAAGGGAGTAACCCTATTTTGAGATAGAATAAGGAGTATCTACCCTATTTTTATCAACAATATAAGCATGGGATATGATTTTAAAATACTTAAGTATCTTCTCTACAAAAATTTAGCTTCTATTCATGTGTTTATAGCTTTCAACCTCATTAATTTCTAAAATAAACTCCTTAGGTGCAAACTACCTACAAGGTCCTCTTATGGCCTATGTTTTGCTTATCTCAGACTCATTCCCTAATTATTTTAATTTTCCAAGAACATCTGGGTGATATCATAGTCATGGTGAGTGTATCTCTATTCCTTTTACCACATGAAACCTTCTACATGTCTTTCTCACCTTTGAATTTTCAAAACTGAGTTTTCGCATAATGACTATACTTCCTTTGGAAAGGACCTTCTATATGATCCTATAGGTATGTTTTTATGTATTAATCTTGATATAGAGATATATAAACTCTCATTGGGTCACCTTGAACCATATATAATGCCTAATCATTACTTATGCCTAGTCCTTCATGCTCACATCTGCTCATAGTTATCACAATCAACATGTTGGATAAGATGAAAGCTTGTAAATTGGTATAGAGCCTAAAAAATCACACAAACTATCCCCTTGGAGAATTATTTACTTATTATATTAATTTTATTCAAAAAATTTAAAACATGTCTTAAAACTACCACTTTTCCTTTTGGTACCTAAAACTGAGGATAGCCTTGGGGCTGGCTATAAGTGTCCACTTTCTATAGTTTAGGCTTAAAAAATTCTTAAAGAATATTATTTAAACCTCCATCATCATTTCATATGGATTTTTACTCCTTTAATTCACCTTACCAATTTATTCTCTATCACTTGGATCTCATAGACTGAGTTTTCCATTGTTCTAATTGAGACAAATCTTGGCCTTTAGAAATCTGCCTATAGGATACTTTTAGCTTTCCACCACCTTTTTAGGATTTATAATATACCCTTGAATTAATTTAATTACTTTTATGATGTATTCTTGACCAAATGATGGTTTTTATGATTTTGATCTCATACTTAACTTGTAAGTATGGAGTCTGTTGTAGGTGGCTAGTTGAGGGCCAGGAAATACCTATAGGTGATTCTGTGAAGGGTTAGAACTTTGGAGATAATTTAAACATACCTTTAGAATATATAAAAATAATTTTCCACCTTTTTTATTTAGTTTTTCTATCATCTTTCATTTCTCCTTCTAAACACTACCTCCCCTTCATGTGCCCCTTTTGCCCACAAACTAAGCTCTCCCTGTAGGTTACTTCTAGGTTGAAAATCAATCATTTTTACTAATAAAGAGACTTGGGACCTTGATACAATTTCCAATAATATTTTGAAAAAATTAACACAACCTAAAATAAATTTATGCAAGAAGGGACCTCTTTCAAACTTGAAACTCCACCTTGGCTGTAGATGCATTTTTAAGATAGTGTACAGATAGGGCATGTGAGTATGGAGTAGAAACCACATTCAAATCCTTCAAGATTATATTTTAGTCATGAATGTGAATTTGGGCCATTTAGAGTCATTAAATCATGATTATTAGTCAATTTATTCCAATTTTATTGAATATCCTCTTTTAAACCAATATCCTGTAGACATCACTAGTTGTTTTTAGTGGTTTCTTAGGCAACTTTGGACCTCTAAAATACCACTCTCCATCCATAATATAGAGTTCATATTTGGAATAATCATTATCCCTACCAAGGGATGAAATAATTATCAAACTATATGTGTCAAAAACCCTTCAATCATGTTTAATGATATTCATAAGAATCCATCTGACCTCTGTTTGGCCATTTTAGGGACTATGTACCATAAACTCAGTCATCTACCTTCGATAAATATAAGATATTAGTTTGGTCAACCTAACATTTTAAAAAGGTTTTCCATGATCAATTATATATAATAATATCGAAATGAAAGTCTTTCTATGATGTACTCTCGCAAATAAAACCAATGTGCTTATACCATGACCACCTGTAGGTGATTATTCAACATATCTAAGTAGTAATTAAAAACTTAGGCAATATGCATTATTTTGGTTTTCTTATCAATTCATATCCATATAAAAAATTAAAAAACATTATTCAAACCTAAAAACATATGAATTATGTACCAACATACTTCTTTCAATGTGAAACAATTGTCATGGCACCTGGTTGACTGTGTGTGATAGTCATTGGCAAATTGATTGTATACATGATATGTGATTGCAAAACATAAAGATGCTTTGGGATAATGATGTTTAAAGGTGCTATTAGTTATTTTGAAATTTTAAACATGTAAATTGGACTATCAAAACCCCTTTTAATCATCCATAAAGCATGGAAGCTCATAAAATAATGGAAATCTGCCCATCAACCAAAAAATTGCATCCTCTTACAAATTGAGTTGGTTAGCATATAAAATACTTAAATAATGAAACCAATTATATGAATAATTATATATGTAATGAAATTATCTCTTTAATTAATCTTAGCAATAGGTTTGTATGGACATTACCATAATGAAGGAAAACCTGAAGGGTGTACAGATGAGCAGGCAATTCAACTAGTCCACTTTGAATAGATGGTTCATGAAGTAAAATTGACCAATACTCAAAATTATTATATTTATTTTAAGGTATTTGATTTTATAATATTTCCACAATACAATTTTTTATGAATCCCTTTGTGTTATCTGTACCATGTAAAAATATCTAAGTCACTTGAGTCTGCCAATAAGAGTAAGAAGGGAGTTGAATGGTTTTGGCTTCAAATTTGCATTTAAAGATCAAAAAAAGAATGTATATGATATTTAGGAATATGAATAGATGTTCCATGGCATCCTCGCATGTGGTAAACTTCCCAATGATCCATACATGTCTCATTTTCTTCTTATTCTTTAGGAAAACTAACTTTCTGCTAATTAACCTACAAATTTTTAGTTTTGTCAATTACTTAAGACATTTTTGGACACATGGGGCATGAAATAATCCATTTACACTTGAAAATTTTCCAATAAAATTATACAAAGCATTAAATACACTATTTAGACCCCTTAAAATGACTCAAAAAGATAAATAGACCTAGAGAACTAATGACCAAAGTTATTATAATATCAATTAACATTAATTGAGATATAAAACACATTATGAAAATATGTTACACCCCTTTATATGCATAAAAATGATTTTTTTTACTATGGGTGTCCTATTTTGACCTAAAAGTCAAAATTGGTCAATAGTTACCCTAGTAAGTAGCTGAAACATGTGATTTTTGCCTATTTGAAAGCCTATTTTTGATGTTTTTGAGTTTTTTAAAGTGCCCTAGGAAATTTTTGACTAGTTTCAACACTCCTATCTAGGATTTAACACTCTTTTCTAGGGTCTCATGTTATTATCTAAGTTCTAGCACTGCTATCTAGTATTGGTGTCCTTTTTATAGCATTGTTATCCATTGGGCTTGATTTTCTAAGAGTTTGATCTATTACTTATTATTGTATAGCTTGGTTATTTAATTAGCATGGTTGACTGATATATATGTTATTTTTTGGTGTTGTGTAGGGTGAGGTATGGATGAAGGAGTTCCATAAAGGTCAAGTGATGAAGACATTGAGGATGTTACCCTTCTTTACTGATGAGAGAGTTGTCATGGATAGGGTAGGTTCGGTCATGTGTGTGACCTAGGGATAATATAGTGGGATAGGTATCTGATTACTACCTTATGTGAGAGGTGGAATGAAAATACATGTACTTTTTAGCTTCCTAGAAGGGAGATTACTATGATACTGGAGGATGTGTATCACATTTTGCATCTATTGGTTAGTAGTTGATAGGGTGACATTATATGATAACATGGGTGCTAATGTTATTGATCGTACATCCTTGTATTTTACTAGTGTACCATTAGGTATATAACAAAAAGGTAGTGATAGTGATATGATGCTATTGGTTATATTAGATTCTAGTGTTACATGTCTATGGAAGTGGTGTGTTGTCAACTTCATTTATTATTGTGGATGGGAGTGGGGTGTCGATTACATATAGGATGCATAGGATTTTTCATAGTGTTGAGGTGTATGGCATTGTGTTCTTGTGGGGTAGGAATATTCTTTTCCACTTATATAGGGATATATACAATTTTACATAGGAGGCATTTAGTGGAAAATTGAGTGTAATGATGTTATTGCATTATTGGGATTATGAGCAGATAGTGGTTGTACAACCAATAAAATTATTAAGGGAAAGGTGGGCACCTCCATATCCATTTGGGGAGTGATGGATGAGTACCTTGGCTATTTGATGTCTTGGAATGGATCATTATGAATGGGTGGTAAATATATTGGTATCCAGTGACATTATATTGAGGCCATATAGAGGATTTCCTAGGTGGGCCAAGGACAGAGTGCATTTGTGGTATATGAAGGTTAGTAATTGGTTAAATGACCACTGGGTTAGAGTATATGAGTGATTTTAGTATGATCATGTGACTAGATATTTTGGGGTACCATAAGATGTGCCCCCAATAGCATGGGTGTGAGTGAGGAGTGCATGAACACCAGTGAAGACATGAGCTCATGAGAGGCCTCCTAAGGCTGAGTTAGCACAATTACCTTTGGATGCATAGGATGTGACTATAGATATTCCTAATGTAGATGATGTTGGATGTACAGAGACATATACCACATAGTGATCTAGGCATTAGTGGGCTCTATTTTATCTTATTGATGGAGGGGATGCTCTTGAGTATGAGGATCATATGCTGATATAGATGATGGGAGGTAAATAGTGATTATATTTGAATTAAATACAAATTTTTTCTTTAGTTTAATTTGAAAGTGTATATCTTGATGTAGTGTTGTACTTTGTTTGCAAATAGAGTGGGAGGTACTCATGATGAAGCACAAGCTGGTGTAGAGAGTGGAGATGATGGATTCTAGGAAACCATCATTGAATCAACACTTTGAGAGCTTACATGGCATGTACCTAATGATGCTATGGAGGAGGGTTTGCTAGAGTGAGTGATAGTTATATCTAGTGTTTATGCTCATTTATTTGATAAAGTTATTATAGATATAGCTACATATGTTAGGGAAATGAAAAAGAGAGATGAGTTAAGGGTTAAGATGGATAGGCATAAGATTCCCCCACTTGATTATGGTTTGGTGAGTATGAGGATTATGGATGAGTACACGGATATTCAATGATAATATATGGACTTACACAAGGAGTATGGTTGGCTATCGGGGTGAGAGAGTCATCTTAAGAGGCATGCAGGAGCTTGAACAGGTGTGAGTTCATTAAGTGCTAGAGTGGATTATAGGACTACTACTGGAGAAGAGAGTGAGGGCATGCCCCTCATTCATGATTAATTGTATTTTTATATGATGTATATGTTTTTAAAACTTGTTATATATATATATATATATATATATATATATATATATATATATATAAATGGATACTAGTTTTGATTTTAACTTATGTGTATTATGATATGGATTTTGAAATATATTGGTATATTAATTTTACAAATGGGTGATTAGAAGTAGTTGATTTGTTAATGATTTTTAGGTTGCATACGTTTTGGAAAAATGTTTGTTTGTGATTTTATTTGATTGTTCATGATATGTTGATAAGTATGATTCTAGGTTTGATTTGTAATCATAGGTTATCAAAAAAACTATTGGTTTTCTAAGTTGTAAATTATTTTGACAAAGTGAACTGATTTAAGATTAGTATGATGGGTTATTGGTAAGGTCTAAATTTGGATAATTTGGTTTGGCTAGAGATGGATGTTTGGAACTAGGAATGTTAGTTGTTAGTATAAGGGGATGTAAGAGAGAATTGTATGTCCAATTCCCTAAGAGTGGCTTAATAATAAAAAGGTTGGTCCTTTATTTCCATCATTTCCCACTAAGTGAAGTTATGTAATCATGTGTGTGTTAATCAATGTTTTAACCATGTGTCTAATCCCTTTGAGTAGGTGGCTCAAGAATATAAGGGCTAGCACTTTGGCTCTATCATTACCCTATGAGGTGAAACTATGAACTAATATCCATATGAATGTGTGTTGTATATCTATCTAAACCCTAATGGCCAACTGAATAAATTTCCATACTGCTCATGTTATGTATGAACATACACTATATTTGATACTATCTACTATGGACTAATTATAACTATGCATGGAGACTCTACCAAATGTAACCTTACTAGATGTGTAACTAAATCTATGTTGTGAAGAAGGATCATCTATCTACAATTATAGTACCTTATGGCCTCTTTTTTTATGCATATGAATGAGTGATAAGTTGAGATGGAGAAAAAATATGTGATGGTGGCTCATCTAATCTCAATCGTAGTGGGTTGATACATGTGATAGGACCCAAAAAACTTGAACATAGTGAATATCTATATATATCAATAATTTATGATGTGGTTTCATCTAAACTTAACTTTAGTAGGTTGCTACATGAGATAAGACCCAAAAAACTTGGTCATAGTGAATATATCTCTAAGGTGGTACGCTATTGCAGTACTTGTGATTGTGCTAGATATGTATATGGAACTACATTATGTACTCCTCTAACTATAGTTATATATATATATATATATATATATATATAGGTTGTTCTCATTGTACTTGTTTCAAAACCTTCTAAATAGGTGTAATAGGAGATCTCCTATGAGGCTCTATCCTAGAAGCTGCATTAATCTCATAATGAGTAACCAATGATTCTGATGAAGGAATGTCCTAGGATGACTTAGTCATGGAATAATGAGGTCTAAGAATTTGTGATGGAGGAGATCTCACTACCCCTGTGTGAATGTTATAATTCCATTATCAACACATCTATTAATAAAATCCCTAAGTCCATAACAATCATTATCTCTATGTCCAAAGATATGATGATAGTTACAAAAGGGCTGATGTAGATGTCTATGTAAGAGATGTGGATCTCGTCGATGAGTAGAAGGTAATGTTATTAGCCTCATATCTAGTAGTGTTGATAATATGACACATGGTCTATCCCACTCTGAATCAAACTATAGTGGTGCATTATTGTTGTTCTCTTTAGTGCATATTGTAGGCTGTGCTCTAGAAATTGGCTCTCTATTCTTAATAGGTTACTTTTTTGGTTGAGGTCTCCTATATTGTTTAGGACATGGTGGTTTCTATGTGCTAAGAGCTAAAAATTAAGATACTTCAATGAAATCTAGAGTAATGAAACCAATTGAATATGACTCAATAAATCCCAATTTCTTTTCCAAGGCTAGAAATGTATAACATAAGTGCTTGAAGGACTCTATCTAATATAATATATGCTGAAAGAGATGTTGATGAAGCCCCTTAATAAATATATGTTAAATATATAAATATGTTGGTTTATTTATCAATCTTAACATGTGAGACTTAAATCATAAGATATAATCACTAACTAGCTCTGAAGTATTCTAATGTAATGTGGCAAGTTTCTCATATGTAACATGAGGGCCCATGTTTGCTATGTAATATCTGAGAAATGCCTCTTTTAGGTCATCATATGTGTATAAGGGTCCAATGGGGAGTAGATGAAAGAACCAATTATGTGCTTCCCCCACTAATGTCTACTAGAACAATTTTAGTAGAATCAAAGGACTTACATGAGATGGCAAAGCCTTCCAAAAGGCTTGAAGGTGTATGAGTGGATCTCTAGTTCCATCAAAGTGAGGTAATGGTGATATCTAGAAATGCTTAGGTAATGAATATTTTATGAATGTGTTTGAGAGAGAGTTATCATTTAAATAATTAGAATCCATCCAAGCCTTATAAGCCTTGTTTTCCAAGGTAAGGAGATGTACTTGACGTTGTAATTCACCTATTTCATGCATCAAAAAAATAATATCCTTGGATGGTATATTAACATCTTGAAGTATCTCATTAATCATTGAATTTTATCATTAATTTTAGGCATGGGAATGCTAAATTTAGAAATTAGATCATAGAGAGGGGTTGTGCTCACTTGAACCTTTGGAGGAATGGTAACTTAGACCTTTATAAAGGGATGTCAGCTATGATTCTCTTTAGGTGAAGAGTGAGAAATAGGTGCTACTATAGTAGGGGTTGGCTTGGGAGATTCATTGGTATCTTTATGTTTTAGTGAATTACATTCTAATTTAGTAGAAGATGTGATGTTATCATTAACATGTTCATTATTTGAAATATAATCATGCATAGAATTAGAAACAACATTTGGTAGTGCATTATGTTTAAGAGGAAGAGTGAGAGAACAGTTAGAAATATGAGATGCATTTTCTTCTTCACTGTGTAGATAAGAATCATTATTATTCAATGCATTATAATAGACAAAATATTATTCATATTCACTCTCATTTTCATATTCATTTACATGTTCACTATCATATTCATTATCACTTTAATTATCGCTAGAGAGAGGTGTAAGAGAAGAATTTAATTATTTTCTAATATGAAATAAATTATCATGTGAATTTGGATTATTATGTTCATTTATGTTATCCATGGATAAAATGCATGAATTATTATTTTCATTTTAAGTATGAGAACTAAGAGTAAGGGAGTTATCATTTAGACATTCTTCTGATAAAGTGGAGTTGAGAGAATGAGATGCATCATTTGAACTATGCATTGGCAATTTTATTTTATTGTGTTTATATTGTTATATTTTGAATAGAGAGAGAGAGAGAGAGAGAGAGAGAGAGAGAGAGAGAGAGAGAGAGAGAGAGAGAGAGAGAGAGAGAGAGAGAGAGAGAGAGAGAGATAGAGAGAGAGAGAGAGAGAGAGAGAGAGAGAGAGAGAGAGAGAGAGAGAGAGAGAGAGAGAGAGAGAGAGATTATGTTCACATGGAATCAAATTATCACCAATAAGAGATTCACTTAAAAGTGCATGAATAATTTTTTCATTTGGTGCATTGTGCATAAGATAATGAAGTGAAAAGTATCTTTCCCATTTATCAAAATTATTTTCTTTGGAAGAAGGAATAAAAGAGATAGGTTTGAGAGAAGAAGATGCATCTACTTTTTCTTCACTATAAATTTCACATATATCATAATATTCCTCATTAAAACAATAGTAATTATATTCATTGTAAATGAAATCATTTTCCACATTTTTAGCTAATGTGCAATTTTGCAAATTTGTCCATTCATTGTCATAATTATGAGAAAATTTTAGAAATTGATCTATGGGATGAGAAGGAAGAAGTGTCTTAGTGGCCATTTTATTTATGTCACCAAATAGAATGTGAAAAATTATTATTAAGCAAATGAATGCAATAATAACTAGTAACATAGATATTTTGAAAATATTTTTAGCACTCTAAACAATGTTCAAAAAAATTGAAATATTTTTCTAAAAAATGCAAGGAAGACTTGAGGTTTTAGGACATAGTTTGGAAATCTAGGGTTTTGGGCTAGGTTTTAGAATTTTTAAAATTAGTGATATAATTTAAATTCTAAAACTTGAATAAGATAAATGTACAAAAATTTATACTAAAAACACAAATTATAAATTTATTTTTTGCACAAAATAACTACTAATATTGAGATTTTGAAAATATTTTTGACACTCCAAATAGTTTGAAAAAATTCAAGAATATTTTTTCTAAAAATTATAAGGGATGGAGGTTTAGGGTTTGAGGACCTAGATTGGAGGTCTAGGGTTTTGGATTAAGGTTTTATAATTTTTGAAAATTATTTAATAATTTAAATTCTAAAATAATATTTGAATAGAATTAATTCACAAAATTTTATACAAAAATTTGAAATTTAATTTTTGCACAAAAATATGAAAGAAAAACCCAAATGGTAATTAGGGTTTTAGAGTTTTTCAAAGTAAGTCATGTTCACTAAATGTTTTATTGTTTTTGTAGAAATAGGGTCTAGTTCATAAATAATTAAGGGTCTAAAATGATTAGAAAAATATAAATTTATATGATAAAATATAGATTCTATCAAATTAATTACATAGGAGAAGGAAATAAATTATCTAGAAAAATAGGTTGAAACAACTATTGTAGGAGCTTAAAACTATTTGACAAGGCTGGGAAGATATCTAAAACATAAATGTGGATTTCATTTGGTGAAAGGATAAGAGAACTAAAAATAGGAAACCTTAGTGTCTAACACTATAGTCTAGTTCCTATAGCTATTGTCCAAACTAGTCATAGAGACGTAAACTTTCTAGGTTCTATTCATTGTTTCTATGTGAGCTTGTATATGAAATTTAGGAGGCTAAATGTTGATAGAGCTCATTATAGGTCCATTTAAATCTCAAAAACCTACATATATCTACACACATGAAATAATAAATACATCAAAATCATAAGGGGGAAAAATTGGGTTAGGGGAAGTATAATTACATGATCTAGAAGCCCTATTGTCCTAATCACTACCTACATTAACCCTCAATCTAGGGTATCAAATCAAATCTTGTTTTCCCTTAGGGAACATGTATAATCAACATGCATAGTAGATGAAAGAATGACTTTTTCCTAGGCCCTTCCTTGATCAAGCATGAAAATCTATGTGTGACGTAGAACGTTGAGCTATATTATTGATTGATTTTTAATTATGTACTATGCTAAAGTAGTAAGTGCTAGATATAAAATTCCTTATGTAGTTATTTATATAAGAGACTCTTTATTTCAAATTTGGGATATTTTATTCACATTTAGTCGATATTAGGAAAACTTAAAGATGAAGCTAAGAAGGGATTAAGACTCATTAAGTGAGGGAAACTGACCATTGAAGCTAAAAATGTCATTAGATAGAAGCAATAGAAAT